>LUCM01004872.1:56915-74759 GCA_008360955.1 Fasciolopsis buskii
TGCAGTCAATGATCACTACTTGAAATGGGAGCATGCAGTTTAAGGGAAAATAAATCAGGGTGTTTGGTAATAACTCTATCTAAAATGGAGCCTCTCCTGATGGAAGAAATGCAGAGATCAGTCAAATCAAACACAATCAGTGGCAGGGTAGATGCATGACTGAAATCACCTACAATAGTATGCAGATTATCCTCAAGAAGAGGAACAACAAATACTGAAAAAGAGTCGAAAAAAGATGCGATATTTTGTTGCGAGCTAAAAGGGGCAATGTATGAATTCGTTATGATAGTGCTGGTATGGCGAGAAGACCTAGGATGAAACTATGTCACGAGACAGTCAATTCCCTTTAGCGAGTAAGTATAAACAACTTCGGACTTGCCAGACCAGAAGTAGTTTATGTATGTTGTAACACCGCCTCGAGCCTTTTTCTTGTTCGGAACTCTGTCCTGCCGATGGAGTCTGAAGCTGTCTATCGACACGAGTGGATCGGTGACTGAAGTATGAGGGATGGATCCGACGTTTTCGTAAACAGAGAGCGGATGTTGGTACTCAACAATGCCGGAATGGACATCTTAGCTGGAAGGGTGCATTTAAGAGCTGCCTGCCAGCCAACATGAGTGCCTCTTTTAGAACGATGAGAAGATCGTTGAGGTGTAGCAATACTTGATCCCGGTGCATGTTGAGAAGTGAGAAAGCGTGAATGTAGCTTGCCAAATAGCCGACTGTCGTATGGTGTTGAATATCACAACCTAGATGGTTGTCATTTCCGTTCGTCTGCTGTGCAGTGTTCTATATCAGGACACAGGGCATACTAGTAGTGATTGGAGAATTCTATATTGTAACCAAATTTCTTTGGCTTGGTAGTAGAACACTTCGTCGAGATATCCTCAGAACAATACAAAAAGCGCCCTTTTGTGTTTTTCAAAGCATTTCATCATTAGAACATGCTAATGAGATATTCACCAGGCAGACCTCAACGTAATTCAGAAGAGGTCGAATGTCAGCAAATTCTGATAAACCTGTTTAACAATAAGTCATGTCCGTTGAACGGCTGTAAATAATAAGTGTTAAAGGTACGGAGTGACTAGTACTCATTCAGACGGTTACACAAGGTGATTTTTACATATTTAATCGAATGTGCTGGCTGATACGACGGAAATCATTAATGAAATAAACTATTTCCGCCGGTGGCAGGGAGGTTGAATCAGTCTTTGTTGAGGAGCTTTAGTGCAACTATTCTGTTGCTCGTAGATTTAGTAGGATGAATTTCCAACATTTTCGACTTTCGCAAGAGGAATCGCAACCGGTATAGTCTGCCGCGGATTTTCATTTGACGTAAAGTGAGCTTCCTAGACTACCAAGGTGTTCAACTGTACCATCAGTGCTGCTATTTATTGGAAAACCCAAAGGTCAGGTTTTCTGGGATAATAGTTGTATTACCGTTTGTCTTAGGCTTACAAGAACTGACGAGCATTATACAAGTAATAATATTAACAGATTACTGTGTTCGAACCACAAGATGAACGCATTTGAATCATTTTGGCGATTTTCGTTTTGTGAACCACAACTGCATTCGTATTGGAAAAACGATATTAGAAAAACAAAACCAGATTAGTTACATATACTCTACTCAAACTCTGAGGATAAATACGAATGGATATAGGCACAAAACAGCAATTCAATCGGATATAATCGAGTCACGTGGTTGATGATGTCTGGCACATACGCCGGACTGCCAGGTCTCAGTGTCAAACAGATAGCAAAAGTTAGTTATTACTATTACTTTATACAGAAGTCAAACGCAGAAATTACACGTCTGCGGAGCAAGAAAAAAACTGAGTTTGCGAATCACACAACCGTTTCAAACTGCTCTCGTTCAAGCTCTTCAACCTGGCTAGCTAAGCACTTTGGTCTCACTTCGGCCGAATACCGGCAGCTTCCTCTCACCGCACGGACCCCATTGTTCCGACTGACGACATGAACTGTCGCTCCCAAAGCTACCCACTTATTTTCAAATCCTCGCCTTCAGGCAAAATATTTTAATTATCTTTCAGTGATTTTCGCAACGCACATGTTCACTTTAACCCACGAAATCAGCTTGTCATTCATGCGAACACACCAGATCTATTCAGAAAACAAACGACCTGAAGTTATTTCTACCTAGCTCCAAGATAGTATCTCGTATAATTAACTGCGTCCAGTTAACTTGACACATCGTGCAGTCATGCCAATTTCAAAATAAACTGGCTGTTTTGCACATTTTAGTTGACTTAGATCACTAGACTAAAAGTGGATTATTTCTGCAAACAATTTCATCACTGAGGCCAAATGTACAGGAACGGCAAACGTCCTATTTTTATTATGTCAATCAGATTTAATCATGATGTCCTGGTGAAATATTTTCGCTCATCATTACACAGTTTAGCCATTGCGGAATAGGGAAAGCTATTCACTTTAAAAAGGGGACTAGATCAGGTCACATGAGACGGAAATGACAGCCGATGATTTGTGACAAGTTCTTGACGGCAATGGAGATTAGATTTTTCGTCAGCTCACTACAACCGAAAACCGCACTGATCGATACGAGAAATCCGATAGAAATTTTGGAAGCGGTAGTTGAATTGGGTGTACTGTGGCGCAATGGAAACGATTGACAGAAATATTTTGTTCGTAGTGAGAAAAAAGCGCTGTTCGTTTGGAATTCAGATACGGCCACAGCTTGAAAGCGCGATTGTAGAAGACAATGGAATGAAGCGCAAAATTTGAACTAACTCAAAAACATGATATCAACCTTATGGAGTGAGCCGAAGGATACCCAGAGGTAATTCACTGTTTTCAACTCACACCAGAAAATCACTTGTCTCATAAAACCGAATGTAGTTCTTAATGAATTTGGCCGAATCGATTCCAAACAGCGAGCATCTAAACTGCCGATTATATTTCTCTCTATGCTGATAAACACTAATTTGTACAAGTCGGATATCGTGACACCATAAGAGAAGACTTGTAAGTATGAACCTTTCTTTCCCACTTATTGATTATACCATGAGTATACAACGGTTGAAGAAAATCGCCACATTTCCAAACAGCTGCTGGAAAAACGAGCGATGATGCGCATTGAAAACTAGAATATCCCATCAAAATGCCGAGATGCTAATGTGCGTGATCAATACCGGTGTCGAAAATTTTTACCGTCTAACTTAGCAGCCACTTGACCGTAGAATATATTTGGTACATTTTTCCCATAGCCAGAGATCACCGATTCGTGAAATCACTACAGCTAATAGGCGTGATAAAGTTGGAAATTGTCGCTTCAATGCCCTCAATAGGCCTTAAATGAGGAAAGATGAACTTGTTCATCGCAGGCGATTCTTGTCAAACGAATTGATGTCTGCAAGTTGAGAATAACATTTTATTGATTCGAAAACACTTGGGTGAACCAACCTCAATTAGTAATTGACTGAGTTACACAGAACAAGTTTATTTTCCATTACGGTATTAACAAATTTGGTATGAGTATTTTCGTGTTCTTTCCAGTCCCGATGAGTTTTAACACATCAGCCATGTGTACAGTATGTTAATGATCCCGACTGAGTCATCGGAAATCCCTGGGTTGGTACGCGATCGGCGGATATTCTGAGGTCTCAAAGATTTAGGTCAAGCTGACGGTCTGGAGCGATGTGGTGTAACTAAGTGGTAAAAGCGGAAAGAATATTTGAAGCCTGTAGCTCATATAAATTTCATTACTATTCAAATTCAAACTTATTTTCCACTGGCTAACCAGCCGGTAATGGAGATGTTCTGGAGGAAAAATAATGGGGAATTGGATGTCTGAAAAGTCTTTAATTCAGCTTATAACTCGTTTAAAGTGATACCGGGAAAATTTGGCTTCCGACGTCACCCAAGCGAACTGGAAAATCTTGTCGTTTTTCACATTTTTTTATTACTGGCGTGAACTGAGAGTAGTTAAATCTGACCGAGCGATCTGCTTAGGTGGTCCACCGTCAATTTCGGTGCTGCGGGCAGTTTAGGGTACCACGTGGAGCTGAATGAAATAGATAAAAGAAATGGTAGTAAATTTTGTTTTGCGCCAGTTAGTCAAACGTAACTAACTTGCACATATTTAGCACGAATTTTGACAAACCGCGACCGGATTTCAGCCGAATTCCTGAGCAACTTGTTTCAGTGCGTTATGTTTATTCCTGGATGAGTTCTTTTATATTATTTACGAGGCGACGAGTGTATTTTTATTTATTTATTGATTTCTTTTCCTCCCTATTTTATATTTTACCCTCAAATTTTTTGACTAAAATGCGACATTATTTAGTGTACGCAAAAGTCCATACAATACAATGCAATACAATAATGAAATAGAGAAATTTTTATTTAATGGGTCTTGGGGTGGTATAAAGTCACCAGATGCACAGGGGAAAATTCCTTTCCGTCGGTTGATCATTCAAGTCATTTCTAAGAGAACTAAATGAAATAAATTTTCTTCACGCTTTTTTCCGCTAATTCTAGAACACGTGTGTGAGAAATTACCATCACATCGTGTTGTGTCGACTTTTGGGATGCGTAGGGCGTAAGTGGATTTCCTATTCTGCGCTCCTCGTGTCACTAGGACATAACCGAAGGTAAATTAATATTGCACCGATATATGGGCTAGCTGAAAATTGAATCAGCGTTGAATAGCAAAGAAGTCCATTTTTCTTAGCCCACAATCATAGTATTACGTTGTGGCCTTAGTTAACACCCTGAGCGTTCATTAGATCGATGGTCTGGGATTGTATTCAATCTTCCTAATTCTAGAAAGGAAACCATTTTAAACACTAAAATAATGCTTCTTTGCAATCTCATTGTCATTTAAGGTTCAATTTCAGGAATAGGATCCATAGTAAAAAAAATCTGAGTTTATGATATGTAACGCCTTTAAAATACACATAATTATACAAGGTTGATAAAATGACAAATCTTCTCGGTAATGGCTCCGCGGTTACTCATGCTCATCAGCTGTGCAAACTCTATACCTTCTAGCTCAATCCTCCTAACACTTTTCATATTTGGTTTATACGCTACTCGTATCAGCAACCCAAATTTAGGACTGTATCCTCCTTCTGAATGTGAATCTTGGATGATGGACCAAAAACTTCGGACTGATTACCCGTGTTATTTTCAAAGTAAACTCATCAGCCATATGTATTTCTAATAATCGAAACAAAATTGCGGTGCCAAATAAACTGCAGAATTTACAAGTGAAGGGATTACTGAGTAAGACTATCGAGTGCGCATACTTGACCAACAGCAAAGCTGCTTGTGTATTCCCGAGGAATATCATGTCCTTCTGGCCGTGTACATAACACCGTACTCGTATCAGGGCTAACCAATCATTGAACTAACTCGTTCTATTAGCGTCAACCATCAACTATGTAAAAAATACCAGTGATCATCACGAAATTGGGATTGTTTTTGGTCAACCACTCTCCAACTGTTAGCCGTCAGAATCTTACCGGACCATAGCCTCAGTGAGCCGAGCAACTCAAACAAATCATATGCTCCTGATTACTATCTGTCTTGCGAGGACAGATATCCACAAATCGTTCATGAAGAGAAAACTGTCAAATCTCATGATGTTGACCAACGAAACATTTAGCCTCGATCGTCGAGCACTAATGCGCAGACGAAATAGTGGGTGAAAGGTTTGGCCTCCGTATTGCATTGACGTTCGTACAAGTTCCAGCGAATGTGCGGTGCACAAACACTTATTGGTACGTTCTCTCGGCAATTGATAGTGTCCTTTGCCCATAAGAATCAGGGTATTAATCTGGTTAATTTTAGTGACAGGAACAACATTAAAGTCAACATGAAAATTCTTGTCACGGCCTGTATTTCGGCAGGCATAATTTTCCAGAACATTGTGCAATCGCCAAGAGACAGACACCAAAATGACAGGTAGGACTGAACAAATGAAATTTAAGGTCACTGACCAAGTGGCCGCGAACGAGCAAAGGTAAGGTAGAAAACGCGGTGGACATTCTCCTACCAAAAGTATATTATTCCTATAAATTCGCCATTCCGCTGGTGGCATTTAACGTGGATATTGTGACTTTCCAAAATTGATCGGACGTTAATATTGTGGTATTTGAATGTGAAGGTCGCCAGCTCAGCACTTCGCACCGTCGGCCGTTTACCCATTCGCCAGTAGCGGCAGTCTGCTTTCTGAAATATCGTACAGTTGTCGTATAATACATAAAACGAAGTAAAAGAAACAATATTTCATTGACAGTAATGTTACTGATTCTTAACATGTTCCCTTGGTCCGAAAAGGTATATTAACGAACCAAATGACTACGGGTATATGTGATCCAAAACAACAGTGCTCCCTCTTATTTGAGGTTCAGATTCATTCTCGAGTAAGTGGGTCCGCTTCGTACTGGGCGAGCAAGTAGCAGAGTAGTCGAAATGGCAACTACGATAAACCTCCAACGGATTGACGCTGCAGTTACAAACCTATGCAATTTTACGCTGCACATAACTCAAGTACAAAGCTGAACTTCGTTTTCAATCGTTTGAAAATTTCCGTTGAACGCAGCGAGAAACAACAGGTCGGGGAACAAGTTCACTTAAGTGATTTGTACCCATGCAAAAGTATCACCATACATTGAGAAAAATTTCAAGGGTTTGAACTAATCAGATAAAAAGATGGGAAAGAAAGGGTTTGATGGTATCCTGCGCATGAACATGTTGTACCAAATATTGTCTTTCTTTACTTTGGCCAGTCAGAATTCACCAGGGAATTCCGGATCTATGGTTCACTTGGCATGATCGTGCGCGGATGCGGCCAACCCGATTACCGGCTTAGCGTCCGATGCGACCGAGCGACGGATTAAATCGAAATTACACGGCATTGCAACTGGCTACCTTATTATATCTACCGGTAATAAACAACTACCTACAATACGTTTGTGCTAAACACTAGACATAACAACAACCAAAATATCAATAAATAAAATCGGAAACAACTTTGTGATTTCAGAAATCCAACTGAAAATTTCCCCAATAGTGACACTGCGAGACCAATAACACAAATTTTGGCCAAAAACTGTGAGGATGTCACATGGCTAGTACAAATGCATGGTTTTTAGTCGCTATGAGGTCCAGACGAAAGGGCAATTCTTGTGCCGCTCAATCAAGGCAATAATGTGGAGGGGGGTGAAGGGTTCTCTGACGTCCTCTGGCGAGACCAAAGGGGGAAGACAAAGCATAATGGTCGGGAAATAGACTGAGGGAAATTTTAAAAATAGCTTAAAATTGAACGTTTTAACTCCAAGTCACTTTATTTAATGCTATCACCGTCTGGCTTTCGACCATCAAGATTCCACAGATCTCCGAGCGTACGTAAGGTCACTGAACTAATGCTTGTGACTTTCAGGCTACGGTCCAATGGACTGTCGAGAATCGTCACCTAATACCTAGAGCAATATAGATTCATACGGTATAATAGTCGTCTAACTTCTGGCCGACAAATGAACGACTATAATTTGCACACATTCTGAGGATGGAGACATTGGATCATAGCGGTCATTTCTCGAATGAAATTAATATCAATGTCGGAATTCGTACGAACGAACTCAAGGAATTCGTTCTCAGATGCACTTAGGATGAGCCGTATCTGCACAACGGCAGGTAATACACACTGAGGAGTAGCTGAAGGACCACCAGTGAGACCTGGACGAACTAAAGCGTTGTATGCTGTGGAACATCACCTTGGGTTTAGATTTCTATGCTAGATTCCTGGGTGACTCGGTAACCATCTGTGATTTGGCGAAAGATTCTCATGAACCATCACATTTAACAGACCATTTGACTGAGTTCAGTGTGTAAAGTGCAAGGGAGAAATACTGGGACTTCTATCGACCATCTGAGCTGCTCCTTACACTGGGTCACTTCTGTACCTCCCAGTAGGCAAAGAGAAAAATTCACCGAAACTGAGAGTCCCGTTTAAATGCCTATATCTCCATTTTAGCATATCAACACGATACTTGGCCGTGGAATTTACCGTGAGTCTAAGTACACAGACGCATAAATGTTGGTATGTAGTTGATTCTTCAGAGTTAATCTAGTTTAGGGGTCAGGAATACAGGGGTCCATATCGCTCTCTCCGACGACTACATTTTGTCAGGTAGCAAGTTATCGCCATCAATAACAATTCTGCCAGAATATTCCTAACAGAGGAAAAACTAGACCTATGAAACTCAATAAAGGGTGCAATCGATATGGTGCACATAAAATAGCTTGAATGGATGTAAAATCGTACTGCAAGCGATCCCTGATCCGAACCAACTTGGATATTAACCCCCAAGCAGAAATCAAATATTGAAGCTTATCTAACTCTACAACTTTTCCTCACACTCAGCGAAAAGCTTAAGCAAGTCATGATGATACATTCAACCGCATGGAGAAAAACGTTGGTTGCATATTTTAGCGAAATCCCGGCCTCGAACAGAGACCGTCTAACTAAATGTTTCACAGCACGTCGTTATAGACCAAATTCTTGGGTACTGCTTCCAGAAACATCAAGGCCCATAATATACAGTTTTGTTTCCCTATTTCCGCTTCACTTAGAAACTACCCCCCCCCTATTCGATCAGTTCATTAGGTATTTCTTCGCATAAACTAACGCTATCGTCGGTCATTTCACATACATAACTGACATGCTCCTCATCATTCATTTACAAGAGAAGATACCTTCCCATCATCAGCATTTTTGCAACCTATGACCGCCTAAAATCTTGAACAGGCAAACCAAAAGACCCGAATACTATACGTCTATAGTGTTGCGATGTTCTTCATGTGGCAATATTATTTCCCACGAGTAAAATTAACAGGTCGAAAAGCAGCGTGCGTTGAGCGGTGAGCCCATGGGGTAATACTCGTCCCGAGAGCGAAAAAGGAACAAGATAGCAATCCATGATCGGAAAACATGAGGTCCAACTTAACAAGCGCAATTAGGTGATCAATTAATTATTGTTTAAGGCCTACTCTAATTAATTAATTTACGAACCACCGCCGTTTACAGTTCTACACGCTGCAGCGTCATTGGTGACGATCAAGGAGAACCGCCTCACTTGGATCGGCCTGTTAATTATCTCCGGGACTGGATTGGATGGATCACGTATGACGCAATAAACTGCAGACGCTGTGGCTCTCTGTCTCAACAACCTTGGTAGGAAATCCACTTACACACGAAATTCGACGGAACACTGGATGTTCACTTGAGCAACCCGTGTCCGACAGCTGTGTCTATGGCAGCTCAGAAGTATAGCCTCCTCCCGACAAGAGGCAGATCACCGGTTCGATTCTGGCTCGTGGAGTAGACCTATAAATAAGTAATGCGCAAATCGATTTCTCTGGTATTGCATGGTAGTGGCTGCACAGATTACGCCGTGAAAGTCATAGATATTAGTTTGGTAAGTACCGCATTCGGGTAACTCGGAAGCCTTATCCTCCGATGAAAGTCAAATTTGCGACCGACGTACATGAGAATTAGCTAGGTTTCCGAAATTGCCGGCTCTATCGATCACATTTTCTCTAGGAAACAAGTGTTTATCTCATATACCCAAGACTTTTTACTTTGCAAATGAGATTAGTATGAAAACTGACCTATTCCCAAAAAGTACTATTGGTATTGATACTTACTCCCGAATAAGAATATGTGAATGACGCCGCGTTTCTGAGTGAAGACCTTAGGTAGGTTGCGGGTACCTCCCCACCGTCGGAACGTCACTGTAGGTGTGGTTAGATGTTTTGTACCTCCACTGTGTAAAATGCTGTTGCGGGAAAAATTTGACTCAATTTCAAATGTTGTTCTCGGATGGGAGGCTTTGGGTGGATGGGATAAGTTTCCTCATTTGGATAGTTACATCTCACTAAGTAGTCGTAATTGTTTGAAGTGTTTGCGTACAAGCAAGGCTAATTTGGACCGTACTGTCTGTTGAATAAACCCAGTATCCACTTATTGATCAAAGATCCAGTTTGCACTCCCCGCAGTAATATCGGTCCAGCTCGAAGATTCCGACACGTTGACGCTGTGAGCGGAAGATATGCGAAGAGTGACGCCAGCGATTCGATTGTCGCTCAAGTATGTGGGGTCAGTTTTTTTCAGTAATTCAGAGGCACAGCATAGGATTCTCGACCAAAAACCTCGACTGACCGAATAGATGCTTAATTTGCCTAGGACAAAGTGGTGGGAGCGTAGATTACCATGCCCACAGACTGACTCTCACGGCGTGTGGTTTTTCGAGGCAGGTAATGGAGGGTTGACCAAAGATGGTCAGTCCATTATATGAAGATAAGTACAAGGACGTTAGACAGTAGGTGGTAGGCAGCTCCGACGTCACGCGGCTCACTACCACGCGAAAATCCACTGAAGCCCTATGTGGTTCTGTGACCTAAGTCACAGGGTTCGGAGTGCTGGTTATCATACACCAAACATGAACTTCACAATTTAAAAGAATAACCGTTTCCGTTCACCTGCGCACACTAGATCACAGAACATATACCAGGTTCCCGCCGCTCTTACTAACATTTCTGATTTGATTCGAAATGTTGACTTGGCACTCCTTTTTCCCCAGTATTCATTTTCCACTGTTTTATTTTTTACTGAAACAAATTCCCCCCTCGACAAGCTGCTATCATCGTCCTAACTACATGTTTCCCCAGGGCTAGTGTCTGCGCATATATGCATCAATTTGCCGCCTCCTGCGACTCTCACATATTAACTTCTCCACCTAAGACTTCCGATATATAAGGTTGGAAATTCGGTTGCCTCCCTTTGACCATAGGTTTGCACTGTTTATCGCCCACCTAGCAGCAATGGCCTTGTTTTTTCACCCGATTTCTATTCATTCCATTGAATCACTTACATTAATAGACCTGTCCATAAATTCTTGTCTTTGTTGGCCTCCGTCTCTGTCAACTCTTGCCTCTATTGATGCCAGCAAAGTAGTTTTTCTACTCCGCTCCAGACTCCTTTTTATATTCTCCCACCTGCTTTCCGCAGAGTTAACCCCCCTCGGTACTTGAATACCGTAGTCATGTGTGAAGCCGGGTTTTGTCCACCACTTTCCCCCTCTTGCTCTGATTCAACGTAGGCCTCTCGGTTGACCAATAATCCCTCCTTGACCTCAAACCTGCAGTCACTTGCTTACAGCCGAGCAGTTCCCTCGTCATCTCTTCTAGCGCTATTAAGCTGTTGTTTTTTAGAGCATGTGACCAGTCATCCCTAGATGACGAACTTCTTTATTTCAGTCTTCCTTTATTCCCTCCGGGGCACGCTTCCTCTCTCCGTTGTCCTGACAACCTAAAACATTTCCATTTTTAAAAACAGTCAACAGGCGAAATTTAACTTAACTGTTCTCCACACACGTCCCTTTTTAGAGTATACTTATGGTTATGGCGTCTGCCCTCTTTTGCTTTGCATAATAAAACCTGACCCGAAGAGGTTTGGTTAAATTGTCTAGCAGAAATGAACGAAAACAACTTGCAGGCGGCTGGAGACCTTACGTGATACAGGTAGATACCGCAATACGTGGCGTTCATGCGTTGATGTTTCCGCTTATCTATGATTCCACCATCCCATGGACTGATTTTTCTTGCACCGTTATTCGGTGTTTTGGAGCATTAGCCAATTTTCACCCAGATGTAATGGGTGTATAAACGCAACAAATCATCAGAGGCTTTATCGTAAACCCAAAAAGTTATTTGTTTACCGTAATACGGCTTTATCCGTGCCCAGTTTTGGGGAAACACCTGCGCCAAGTCCAGGGACGCAACTATCTCCCGGACAACCTCCATTTTGAAATCCGTTTGCACTGTTCCAACTGCATGTATTACTGAACTGAGCCAACCAAACTGCTCTTTAGAATGTCCCCAATGCTTCAGGAAATGAACCGGTGAGCTGTCGGGTCTCTTGATCACCTCAAGTGCATCAGTCAACGAAGTGCCAAGCACTGATTGCACTCTCCATCTTTCATGCAATCTCGTGTTAGTAGTTGCGACGGTCTTTTTCACGGGGCGGCGCGCCTCGCATCTGAGGTGTCGGTGCTCCCAACGGTCAGATAAACGAGCTCCTGTCCAAAGTGAAGGGACAGACAGCATCCTGAGGTACCTAGTCTTTGCAAATATATCGCAGTTCTCAATTCAACCACAGCATGTCGTTGCTGTTGTTTTCAACATAGCCCACAACAGTTCTGCCGAGTGAGCTGAGCTGCCAAATGAAGTAGATGTACCCATTGACAAACACAGTTCAGTCTTCCTTATTGAGCCTGCTGCATTCTCTCGGGACCTCGGCAGTTCGACACTGAAGCGCTATGGGAGAGTCGCCTTTTTACACGGATCATTACCCAAAGATAGCCTCGAATGTATCATCAGATAATCTGATCAGAAGTAACTGCTAGCCTTGGTGCCGCGATACGATCAGGAATCTTCTACTGGCAACATTCATCGTGACTAGATTAGCATGTAACCGACTAGAAGAGCCGTTCTACCATCAATGGGATACAATGTGAGGTGCCCTCTGGGGTGCTGATGCCCTTTGTTGTGAGTACGGCATTTTAAAATTGGCGAATTTGATTTGTCTATCACCATTTTCATGGCGCTATTCAAGGTTGAACATCCTGAGAATTCGACATGTCAATACGTCTTCCGCGCCCGTATTGGCATTCTAACCGCTCTCTTAAGAATGCATTTCGAAGATTCGTAGGATTCGCCCTTCATATTGCTATCAGATGTGAGGGTTGGAGTAGACTGAAATTAGGAAAAGGACGTCCTTTGAAATGTATCGTTGCCATTGTTCATGATATCGGTTATCAAGGGAGCACAGCAGAATTCGTGCGGTGAATTAAATCTACTGCTACTCCTTACTGACCCGAAGTTTCTGAGCCACCGTAATATAACCAACAATGGGTATGTGCGTCTGTAAGTTTGACCCTACGGAAACCCATAGCGCCTAGTCTGCACAAAGAGGACAAAACATGATAACAGAAATATTGGTAAGTAGTCACGAAAACTTCATTCTGAAACAAGTTCAGCTCACCTATTACATCTCATGCATTGGCTTTGGTTTCTGCTTCGCAACACCGCCTACTCAAAATCTAAATAAACAGTGAAAACCCCATAAGGTAACACGTTGAGAAAACCACATATGACAGGAAGGACTTTAAATACAAAAACGCCAATAACTTAATCATGTCACCTAATGCCTTATGTTATCGTATAGGGGGGTAGTGGCCTCATCCCAACAGTAAAAATGGACGAACGCGGACCAATTCACTAGTTAGGACTCGCGTGTTTTCACCACTTTACGAAATGACTACTTCCACACACTTAGTTCCCCGTATCTAAGTGGTGACGTGTAATGCAATCAAAATCGTCGTGTATGTCAAGACAAGTGACCTTTGGGCACACGCAGTACATGAACCCACTATCCTAACTTACTTGGATTCAATGGTTATTCTGAAAATCGCACTATGAAAACAAATCCACTCCAAGGTAACACCACGAATTCCCTTGAACGACGTTCTTTTGCACCCATGTGGAGGAAAAACTCATAAGCTTGTCAAGTTTTTATTACAAAAAATCTAACTTAGCGCGGAAAGCTTTGTGCTACAGACTCCGTCGTTCTCTCAGAGGATTCCAGAAATAAGGAGAAAATGAGTTTTCATAGCGCCTAAAAAGGTAATTCGATAAACGGAGAAAAATGTAATCTTACTTTGGTCTAAAATGATGCCACGGAACTCCAAACTCCTTCGTTAATTCCAACACACTTGGTCCTCGAAGATCAAGGGGTTTTAGGGATCGCATGCTGATATTCAGGGGAGAGGTGGGTGTCTTCAGTTCCTCAACATCATGTGTGATTGGCTGAAAAAATCTTCAGAAGGAGTAAGAATTTACCTTTGTTAGGTTGTATGGAACAGGCTTATCTGGATGCCAGCAGACGATTGTGGCTCCATCGCTAGAAACAACAACCATTCTAGGATGGCTGCAAAACGACACGTTAGCAAGAAAACACTAACTTTTTGTGCGATTGGTTCAGGGATCTGAGAGAATGGCGTTGAACCAGTGCATAGAACCTGTAAATGAAACAGTAAAAACTAACTAAAGTGGCACAACTAGAGCGGTACTTACTGGAAGAAACTTTTTGTTACCCTCAAAATCCCAAGGGCTTTGTCGAGCTAGAAGAAAACCACACGATGTTCTTTAAAATGCCTCGTCCGTGTACGGCCTAACTCCAGTGCTTGAAGTCATAGTGCAGTATCTTATTTAATGGCACGCTTAAAGCATGAGTGCAGTGGAAGGGACATGCCCCATAGCCGATAGGGCAGAGTACCCCCGAGAGGGACCGGTAACTGTGACCTTGGAACATGGAGTGACTTAAAACCACATAAGGCCTCAAGAGAACAGGTATGGTAACGGCAGGGGCGACGGCGAGTTGCCGTCTACCACCAATGAGAACGGTGGATCTGGGATTCCAACCGATGGCTTTTGTTGTGACAGAAACTTAACCCACTTGACCACAAGGGATCAACTTTCTCCCCAGCCGGGAATCGAACCCGAGTCTTCCACGTGATGGGCGGAGATACTCACCGTATTTATTACTGTTCTGAACATTGATGGCTGTAGTTAATTGTTTTCCAAAAACGATATATTCCAAGCGTTTCTTTCGGACGATGCTTTTGAACAAGTGCATTGCAATTTCACACCCAAAAGTGCAATCTGCACCTTTCAGGGGACCCTGAGGCTTCGGGTTCCGGTTTTGCTGGCGTTAATGTGCCTCTCAAGGAAAGAGATGAGGCTCCACTGATTCACCGGCTCATCGTCGTTCACTACCAAACGGTAGGGCAAGTCTCACGGACTGTTACCTTCCTTCATCGTTCGTTCAGCGTTAAACAGCAAGGCAAGCCTCACTGACCGCTGCCGTACCCCAGAGTTACACGTTTATATAAAAAGAGTGAATATCCAACGGGAACAAGGAGTTGACCTACACAGGCGGGAAAAGATAAAATACTGCTGCAGCCAACACACGGAACACAGTCTAACTGTATAAACGCACGTGTTTTCAATCATTCTGATTCGATAGAAAATGACAGCACGATCGCCACTGTTCCAACGGCTCGTCAAGATTATTTTTCTTGCACTTCGGAGATGAAGCAGCTCAAGCTGTGGTCGTGTCAACGTTGGTTGTAGGGATAGTCTGGATGGAATGTGCTTGTATCGCCTTTTAGATTGGATTCCCAGGTCAACAGTTGTTTGGCGCATGGACTGCAGGGAGTTCGTTCGGCGTGTCCGAAGGTAGTGTGTTAGCGTTAGTTTATTTGTCATCTGCGGCGTACGTCCACTGACTGTCAGTCCGATGTGGAGAAGCCGTTTTCACGATAACTTGTCATCTTGTGTCGGAGAGCCAACGCTTCTGACTTGTGTGTTAGGCTGTGACTTTATGACAGTTGGAAAATGAGTGTCTCGGAGTCTTGTTTATGGTGTGCGATGCGCCTTGCTGTCCGCGAACAGACACGGAGAAGGACTTCTCCATTCTGTGTGCAGATAATCATTTATCCTAGTTTGGTACGAATTCCGAACAGTTCGCGTCGCCTGGCGACATGGCGCTCTAGCTGCAGGTATTCGAGTCAGTTGGCATTTTGCCGTATTCCGTTGGCGCGGTTTCTGTCCAGAACTGTAGATTTACCGGGACCACGTTAGTCGAATCGGACCTGCGTTAGTTTTTATGCCGATTTTGGCGCTGATGGCCTCGAGCGGCCAACCCGTTGGCTGTCGAACGATTTGTTTGATTCGGCTGTTTCGCAACGCTTTCGACGGACTATCGAGGAACTTAAGAACTGGCGACTAGTGGCGTTGTAGACGCATCGTGGGATCAATTAGCGGCTATGCTTGGCAGCGCTGTCGCTGCGTCCCGATCTAGTGTTCATCAAAACAGTGGATCTCTCAAGCGTCGCTATTTCTAATGGAGCAAAAACGCGAGCTGCTAACTGCAAGGAATGTCAGGAGCGTTCCGGCAGTTTGCCAGCGTCAGTTGACATAACCTTCGGATGACGCCGAGCTGGTGGGTGAGGTAAGCGAAGAGTGGAAGTGGTGTCCGTTCAAGGTAACGTCAAAGATGTTTAAGGCTTGTACGCGCAAGACGGTGGGCGCGAACTTCGGTTTTGTGAAGTTCTGTACGATAGACATGAGAGCTTCGTCTGGTAGACAGGAGAGCTGGACTTGGCGTTGGGGAGAGCTTTCAGCATCAGTTGTAACTGGCCTTACGTTTCGTATGCTAGTCCGACGTCTGCAGCTTGAATCTTGGGATGTGTTCACTTTGTCCCAGGAGTGGAAGTGGAGGTCAGAATATTCGGTTTGAGGGGGGATAGGCAGCGGTCCGACGAACTTCCCCCTTTCTTTTTCGCTGGTTGAGGAGTTCCGGTGAATTCACTTGCCTCAACTTGACTTCATATAATTTGAAGAGGGGTACCGTAGTTCTGCCCTGTTGGGGTGGTCACTGTGGTATACGTTTCAAGCGAGGGTACGGAGTAACGTGACCGCAGCATATCATCGTCGGGATTTGTTTAATTCGCTAGTTACGAAGGTTTTAGCTTCGATAACGTGCGCCGTTTGACACCGAGTTCGCGGAGTAAGCATCGGGCGACAACAGGCCGGATTTCGGCAGGTCGAGGTTGCATCGACAAAGTATTCGTTTCACAGATTACTCGAACGCGCCCCACGCAATGGCGCCCTTGCGTCGTAGTCTTTCTGTGGACTTGGAGGTGGCTTTGATTCAGGTGTCGACCGGCTACTCAGTGGCTCTCCCCGGAAGGGTATGCCAACGAAGTTTTATTGAACCTGGTGCGGCATTGTGTATCGCTACCTATGGTGCCTGGAGGGTATCGGTAACTGTCACGTCATTCGGAAACAACTACTTAGTGGGGCGTTCGACAAGGTGTCCCATCTGTCCTATTTGTTGATACCTTCGTCATGGACGAGGTGTGAAGTGCTTTAGGACGTCTTCCGGAGTAGGAGTGGATGGGATTGGAGGAAAGCTATTGCGACTAGATTACGCAGCACGTCGTTGTGCCTGTTGTTCGAGTCTGCGGCTGCACAACGGGGCACTAGTGGCTGTCGAGATCGGTTTGCTCGCTTTGGCATGTGCTTTGCACCTTCAAGAGTGCAAAGTTTGTGTTAATGGACTGGGACGCCAGCAGCGCCGATTGGATCTTGGATGAGAGAAATAATTGGTGGAGTTTAACTACCTTGGTAGCTGCGTGTTACGATGGTAGTCGGGATTGGACGGTAGTATGCGTTATCCAGGCTCAACAGCTTAGCTGGATTAAGCATTGTGTGCGTCGGTGATATTTCATGAAGTTGAAAGGTCCGTGTGTTCTGTGCTGCAAGTGCCGATTCAGGTTCTGTTGTACGGTGCTGAGGACGTCTGGAGTATGGCGTATAAGGGCGATGTTAGTCGGTTGGAGGTTTTTTCGACACCGATGTTTACGTTGTATGGCTAGGATTGGATGGAGTGAGGTGGAGCGATTTTGAGGTTAGATCTGGTTATTGGGTGCGTTTCTGGATAGCTTGTTTCGCGTATGAATTAGTAGCTAGCTGGTGTGTCAGTGGCTGCGTGATGCGACCCTCTGATTACCATACGTGCCTTATTTTGTGTTCTTCATTAGGAATGAGAGCACATGTGGGGCCACAGTGGACAGTGGCAAGTTGGGTGAGAAATGTATAGCGGTTAGGTAGTGGTGTCTCACGCCTTCGTCGGTCTGGAGGAACGGAAGGTTATGGCATGTAAACGTG
>LUCM01004872.1:75666-96237 GCA_008360955.1 Fasciolopsis buskii
TACTTATCACTACCCACCCGACCTGCGCTTGATGCAATGGGCAGCGCGGTCCTGATTATCCTGCAGTATGGAATTATTTGTAGGCGTGTAACTCATGGGGAATAATGGACGGGTACTGCTAGGGAGTCCAGCCGCTAAGCAGAAGAACGGTTAGGGTTCTCAATCAAAGCCTTTGGTTCTGACAAGAACCTCACCGCAAGGCAGCGGGGTACAGCTGAGTCGGCGCCGATTTACTTGGATCAATTATCCTTCCACTCGTTTTTACGACTGAGCTGCTAACTCAGATCAACCCCCAACTTGGAGGACCAGGAGACTACTTCGTCGGGCCTCTACCCATTGACCTTCCAGGCATGATTGGATCTTCGGCTTGAGATAAGCCATCCTGTATAGCTCGTTGGATCATGGAGGCACGCAAGCCGTCACACCACGTCAAGGTGTAGTGTCGTTGTGACGGGTTACCTTCCTTCCAAAGTAACAAGCTGCCGTAGAAGGAATGAATATCCAAAAGGGATAGTGAGTGGACTTAAATGGATAAAAACGACCCAGTGGCTAATACACGAAATACTGTCTAACTGTGGAAATGAATTTTTCAGATCGTCATCATTATCATAATCATTGGGCGTTAAACAGCAAGGCAAGCATCACTCGCCGCTACCTTTTCCCAAGAGTCATGTCGCAATGAAAAAATGAACATGCAAGGGGTACAGGGGGTGGACCAACACAGGCGAAAAAAGAAAAGGATGCCGTAGTAGCCCAAAACACGGAACACGGTCTAACTGTACAAACGTACTTTTTCAATCAATCTGATTCGACAGAAAATCAAAACACGATCACCACTGTCATATTCTTCATTGTCTCCAGCCAGCTGATTAACGGATCTTTCGGACCCCAACCACGAAGACGAGACATCTACTTTACCTAAGTTCGTTGTACATTTTCGCATTCTACGCTGCCAAGTCATCTGATAACCTGTACGTGGCTTACTCCACTTTGTGGGAGGAACAGAGAGTAAAGGATGACACAGTAGCTGACTGTTCGCCGTACACACAACTCAGCCAAATATGTTTACTAAGCTGAATACGCTGTGATAGAATACTCTCTGGCTCGATGTCCAACAAAAGATCACCAGCCTGCAGATTGATCACGCGGTCACTCTGTCAAATTTTAATGATGCTACACAAATATCGATGATCGAAAAATACTAAAGAACGAATATTGGGACGCAAACTCCACACAGTACTGTGTACTGTGCTTCAACTTCAGCGAAACAGCAGGTCGACGCCACAAAACCCTCATTCCAGTGCTCCATGCTTGAGCTTTGGATATACGTTGGCCCGCCTTTATTGCCGTGCGTTTATCCTTAGTAAAGAAGCTACCCAGGCATCCGAAAACGGTCTACAATCGTTAATTCCACTCCATCCACCATCAAGTGCGGTACCACTGTCTTCCAGCCTAGTATGGAACACATGCCGAATGGAGCTACAGCCCTCGAGAGTCTGTCTAATGCACGTTGCGCATGTTCTGCAGATTCGAATAGGCATATAAGGTCACCTGCATGATCTAGGTCATAGCCCTCCCAATTTTTCCTGTTCGACGCCTACATCTTGAGGACATCCCTCATCATCTCGACGAACATCGTTAATCATTGCGAATGAAACTGGTGGTTCACCGTATACCTTTCGAGACCAAAAGTATGCGATTACGACCCTCGCAGCAGATTCACGAAACTTCCTTCCACTGAAAAGCCCTGAGTAGGGCAGGTGGTCGACTGAGTCAAACGTGTCTTCAAGTCGAGAAGCGTAAGCTGCCAGGTTTGATTCGATCCCATCGTTCGTCAGGGTTTTTGGCTCGTCTAGTGGCTTCTGATTATAACCAATGGGAACAGCCGAATCAGGCAGACGTCCCACAACTAACCGAGTTTAACCTAAAAAGTAGTGGGGACGTGACCAAAACATCAACGGCGAAGCTTCTTCAGGTCTGCTAGGCAAGACCTTGTTATGGTTGGAGACAAGAAACAAAGATTATATGAGAGAGCGGGCTTCTGTCAGAAGTTCGCTTGTCATTAACCAACTTACTTAGCTTTATAGTATTGGTAGAATATGGTGGGATGATTCTGAGTAACTTAGAGGTTGGGCATAAGGCACTGAATCCCAGGTTTACTTTTAGAAAAGGCATTAAATATTGGATAAATTAAGGTAGTTAGAACATGTTTTGAGCACGCCCACAGAACGGCTGACTCGTTGTACAGTGTCCTGGGAGCCAAATAATAGTTGAGAGACGGATCGAAGAGGCCAGTCGATCATATGGCAAAAAATATGAAAGCTTCAAACATTGAGCTGGCTCGCGCAGGTCTAGTTAGACTGCCAGGTTGGGATCCATGTGATGGTCCAAGCGATTGCCGCAGACAATAGGTGGTGTGGCTCAATGCCGTAGTCTTTGGCGTTCTTGCATTAGAGATCGTCCTTTTTGTGTAGTTCGTTTCACTATTTAATTCAAGTAGACGCCATTATAAGGTAACAATCAAAACCAGAGCACGTTGGTACAAGTGTTTTGTAGTCTAACTGGTACCAATAAGGAGACACAAACTAGCCACAGGATATAAACGCTAGGCGTTGGATAACACTCAAGCAGTGTAGAGCCCAAGAAGCTAACACTAGATTTCATGTAATACAAGGAATATAAGATGATTGGCGTCGTAACTGAAGGCACAAGGTCCGAAGCTACGCCTCTCGCTAGCGGGATAGAGAACACAGTGACGAGCGACACGACTGAGGTAACGGACAAACGGCGAAAAAGATGTCATATGCACAGCGAGCTCTAGTGCATATACACAGTCAGTTAGCCAGAGGGGACAATGACCTTACGATCTGATGCAAAAGCATGGCAACCAGGCACTCAGGGAGGAGCAATGTCTGAGGCAAAGATTCAGCAAACCAATAAAATTAAGAATAACTAAAAAAATAAGCATTTTTATCACAGATACACAAGCGCAACAATATCACTGCTTTCGAACAGTGGGGAAGTGGCCATCTCCAGAACAAGAGAGCTACTGGTTGCAAAAACTGAATCTAAGTGGCCCCGGAGTTCGGATTATCTTGCGTAACGACCACGGCGACATGGAGTTCAGTTCATGCGTACAATTCATTGGAAATGGTGGGTAGGTACTTTCAAGTAGTCCATTCCCGAAGCAGAACTGCTGGTATATTCAGTCAAACAAACATAGCCCGGAGCTTCGAGATGTGACTGAGTCGAATACAATTTACAAGGTTTATCATGGTTCCACTTCCAGAAGGAAAAGTCATCATCATGGGAATCGTTCAGCGTTAAACAGCAAGCAAAGCTCCGCTCACTGCTGCCATTTCCCAAGACTTACATTTTTCTACAAAAAGAGTGAATATCCAAGGGGAAGAGGAAGTGGTCTTATATAGGTGGGAAAATATAAGAATGCTGAAGTAGCCAACGAACGGATCACACTCTAACTGTAAAAACACTTCCTCAATCACTGTGATTCGATAGAAAATGTCCACGGCCCACTGCCATATACTTCAAGGTATCTAGACGACGAGTTGACGAGTCTTCAGGACCCCGAAGACGAAGACGCGAGACACCTAAACTAGATGTACATTTTCTCATTCAACGTTGCCACGTCATCTGTTGACTTCCACAGGCATTCTTCCATTGCTTGGGAGGGAACGGTATAGTGGACGAACCCTCGCCATACGCAAAACGTGACCCAATCAGCGTAGTTTCATACGCCGAAACAAGGTACTCAGAGAGACGGCATCTAGTACCATATTCCTGGGCTCAACATTACTCAGCCGGTCACTCAATCCAATCTTAACCACAATACGCAGACATTGATGGTCGAAGACTTCCAACCGACGAACATCTCCCACACGAATATTCCATGTCCCGCAACCGTACAACAGAACTGAGCGCATTGCGACACAGTAAAAACGACCTTTCAACTTCTATGAAATATAAGGCCGACGCCACAAGTCCTTCAGTCAAGTGTAAGGTGCTCGAGCCTTCGATATACACGTGTTTACCGCAAATACCGAGCTATAATCGTTCGACATGCAGCAACGCGGGTGAATGAAACAGCGGACAATCGTTAGCTACTCCGCATTCAGTCCCAAGCTCGGCACTACTGTAGTCCAGTCCTGCACCAGCACTTTAAACTTTGAAGGTGCAAAGCACATGCCGAATCGAGCTACACATCTCGAGAGCTTTTCCAGTGCGCGTTGTGCATGATCTGCGGGTTCGAACAGACACACAACGTCGTCTGCGTAATATAGGTCACATAGCTTTCCCTTATTTTCCAGTCCGACTCCTACACCCGGAGATCTCCTAAAGCACCTTCCATCACCTCGTTCATGACGAAGTTGAACAGAAGTGGAGAGATGGGACACCCTTGTTGAACGCCGCCGGTCGTTTCGAATGAACTTCATAGCTCACCGTTTACCCTCACGAGACCATAGGTATGCGAGTATAATGCTTGCAACAGGTTTACAAACTTCGCTGCCATACCCTTCCGGTGGAGAGCACTGAACAGCGCTGTTCGATCCACAGAGTCGAACGCGCATTTCAAGTTCAGAAATATTACGATCGTAAGGCGGCGCTGAGTGTGGCGCGTATCGAGTATTTGGCGAACAGCGAATATCTGGTCGATGCGACCACGACCCGGATGAAATCCGGTCTGTTGTTCGCGGATATTAATCTCGCGAATGGGTGTCAAATGACGCAGCATTATCAAAGTTATCACCTAAGTAATTAACTTAATTAAACCGCGCCAACGGTGGCTTACTGAAATATGGTCAATCTGACTCAGACTACCTGTCGAGCTAGAACGCCATGTCGCTGTGCGACGCGAACTGTGTCGGAAATTCGTACTGGACAGGAGTAAGTTATTGTCCGCACAAAAATGGAGTAGTCTTTGTCCGTTATCTGTTCGCTCAGCAGCCAAGGCGCACCAAACTTGTTAAGTGTCTTACGGCGCACAAGTGACTGTTGAATGGAATCCAGTCTAAAATTGTTGCTTAGAGCCTTCTCACTAAAGACTATTCCTACACCGCGTTGACCCACAGCTTGAGCTACTTCGTCTCCGGAAGTGTGCACGAAATATCTTGGCGAGACATTTGGCACAGCTAGTTTAATTACTCTTCTCGAATCCTGAATTCGTGTCTGATTGACGCAGCAGACATCAATTGAAAGTGAGTCCACTGTCAGAGCCAAACACGCCTCTTGGACAACCTGCATTAAAGTGCGCACATTGAAGGAACCGAGATTCAGAGGCTGACGCGGCTTGAGAAAATGTGAGCTAACAGACTGAAAACCATCTAATATACTACCTGACAACGAACCGTTGCGAGTATCGGACGTGTGATCAGTAAAAACACTATGGGTAGGCAGAAGGGCAAACAGATTGGGTTGGAGACAGTCGAGACAGGTTGAAAACTCAGTGGCAACTTGGGGATGCTTGACCGAGTTACTGTCGGCAACGTTTTGTGACAAGGTTCATATGTGGCTTGGTCTTTTCAGCCTTCTCTATGGGTAGGCAGAAGGGCAAACAGATTCGGTTGGAGACAGTCGAGACAGGTTGAATAAAAGAGAGGGAACTCTGAGCAGTAACATACTTATCACTACCCACCCGACCTGCGCTCGATGCAATGGGCAGCGCGGTCCTGATTATCCTGCGCGACGACCGATGCAGTATGGAATAATTTGTAGGCGTGTAACTCATGGGAATTGATGGATGGATACTGCCAGAAAGTCCAGCCGCTAAGCAGAACCATTAGGTTTCTCAACCAAAGCCTTTAGTTCTGACAGGAAACTGACCACAGGGCTGCGGCGCATAGCTATGTGGAGCCCATCTAATTGGATCAATTATTGTTCAACTCTTCTCTGACTAAGCTGCTAACTCAGATCAACCTGGAACTTGTAGGACCAGGAGACTACTTCTTCAGGCCTCTACGCATTGACCTTCCGGGCATGATTGGATCTGTGGTTTTAGATAAGCAAATCTGTGGAGCTCTTTGGGTAATGGAGGCACCCAAGCCATCATACCACGTCACGGTGTAATCCAGTTGTGAAGGGGAGGCTCGTTGAGATCCACCTCCGGTAACAACCACGCTAGTTGTAACCTATCTTCATAGCAGAGCCCCCGTAGCCCGAAAACGAGGCTTTGTGAGGTCCTCAGCCAACTCCTCTAAAATCCAATCTTGGCGTGCGTGGGTAGTATACAACAGCATGAAGGCGTTTTACGACAACCGGCTAAAGGAACGTCCGGTGGCACCCAGCATGTCCCATACGGACGCACAGATCCTGTCGGTCTTGGGTCTCCAACGAAGGAGCCATCATCATCCTTAGGTCACATTCACCATCGGTTTTCCTCAGCAGAGAACGTCGAAAGGAGTAGCTGAATGTTTCTTATGCCTTGAGAGGCAACCTTCCTGTGCGCGCATTTTTCATAGTTTACTGGGAACTACCATTTCTCCCACCAGCGGTTTCGGGCGTTCGGAGCCCCCTGCGATTGTTTCTGATCGTCCTGCTAACGGATTATCTGCCAGTTACAGGTTATCAGTGTACATCAACCAAGGAGACCTGCAAATCGTTTACGAACATCCGGAAAAGCAGTCTCTCCGAGACAGAGCCCTGTGGTATATTACTGTCTACCTCGTGCCAGGTGGAACAAAAACCAGAAACCCTCACTGCAACGACGAAGTGCCTTTCAAGTTGAGTTGTTTTATTTTATATTAGTTATATACCTGCGCACTTTCAGATACTAACTAAAGTGGCAAGCTAAACTGGACACAGAAATTCCCGCTAGCTCTTATTCTGCTCGATATGATCTACTAGCAATTATTGCAAGCTAGGCTTTCATTAACGAATTTCCCCCAACAAACACCAACAGTTAATAAGCAGATCTGAAATAGCGCAGTCCCTACATCTATGACGGATAAATCTAATATAAAATGATGTAAACTGACAGCCGGTACTCTTCGGATACTTTATTACTTAGGGAAAACGCCAAAACAGGAGGACCGGGATCGGCGTACTGGCGTAGCGCATCACTGTTACGCCAATGGTCCACTATCCAGATTTAGCTGCGGTCTCAAAATTTCCTGCACACCAAGAAAGCCAACTGACCCAAGAACCACAAATACTGTTCCACGTCGAACAAATATGTTTCACATTGCAGACTGTGCTGAAACAAAACGATGATGTTATCCCGCGCTGTTCGCCAAAAACAACTGGCTCATCCCGCTGCAAGTATGTTAGGAATTGGAAGCCGCGTAATGTGACACCCAACGGTAAGGTGGTATGAGCAGAAGAGTCTTCCCCACTACACAGTCTGGCCGCTAGATTTGCCTGAGGGCGCTTTATAAGCCCACCACACCAACAGCGATTGTCTGGGAAAGATTAACATATCAAGTCTGACGCTCAAATGTCGTCATGAGTCTTGAAATACCCTCCAATCCGCTGGTGACTATTTATCTTCCTGCAGCTACCAGAAACTTAAACCCTCTTAGAAAGAGGCGAAAAGATCCAACCTTATATCGTACCGCCTTACCAGCGGTGTATATCTTATTTAACTTATTACACATAAATCACCATTTTCATCCTCAAGTTTTGCTGACATCTTTCGCCTCGACGTCCCTAAACCCTGGTTCACCATGATCTTTTATCACTGTTATGTTCTTTCTCACTCTTTCCAATGTTTTTACCCTGGTTGATGAATCCACCACACAATACATGACCTTTCGCTTCTCCCCCCATTTCGATTGTGTTCTGCAATTGTCTTTCTCTGTTCTTTCCCTTAGTAGTATTTCCCAGGTTTAATAATTTTTCATCCGGCACTCCCAACTTTCTTTGGTTTTGTTTTCCACAGGTCGAACTCCGCTGACAATATCTAAACTTGCAAATTTTCGAAAACCCCGGTCATATCTTGACTTTTCACGCAGTCCTTTATTTCGAATTTTGGGCCTGTGACGCCCAGCTTTGGTATATCTAGACGCTGAGCTCTGCGCTGAAAATGACCTACGTTTATTTCCCGGGAATCATGCCTGACCTACGCTGACGTCTCACTGCTCTCAATTTTGATTCATACCCATCGATGAGCCGCGTACCACTGATGTTAGGCTTGATCACGCAACAAAGCAAGTCTCTTGATTTCGTCAAGAAATATAACACTATTACTGTTGTTAGTTAAGCTAGTTAAGCTAAATCTGTTTTGACAGCTGGATGGGTTGGTAGCAGCGTGTCCGCGCAGCTCATCGAATTTCGGAGAGTAAGCGGAGATTGTGAGCGTACTAGCAACTTATGGAGGAGAAATTGTCCCGGGATGTCGAAGGAATTGAATGTATTGCTAGGACAGCTGGATGGGAAATGAGCCTACTGGTTGAAAAGGACTTACGGAATAAAACATCGGGAATACATTGGAGATACAGTCGACCGAAACAACCGAGTGACTGCGTGCGCGGGAATAAGTTGACACATGCGGATGCATATCCATATATATTGCAGTTTCAAAACTAACACACATTTGATATATATCTGTGTATGTAAATATATCACTGGATGTGTAATGTAAGATGAGACAGTTAATTTAGTACTGCAGAGAATTCAAATAGAAAGAGGTTTTGTAAGAAGCAATGACGGATTGGAGCAACTTCATGTGGTGACGTTCAACAAAACCGTTCAGATCCTGCCCGATAGCGTAATGGCTAAGGCGTCCGACTCAGAATCGTTCGTTCCGGATTCGCGTCCCTGCTCGGGTGCGGTGAATCTGCACTTCTAACGAGCCCTAAAAAGGATAAAAACGGATGCACAGTGCTTCCTTGGTTTCTTACTGGTTATTTGGGCGATGTTATTACATGGTGAATTATTTCATGGAGTCACTCAATCTCGGACTACTGACACATACTGTTATGACGAATAGATCAGGCGACGATTTTGCGGACATGAGGCTCTTTTAAGATGCATGCCAAACCATGTGGTCCTAGAAGAGTGAGATTTCTTGTGCGAAACATCGAAATGTGGCTTTGTGTTCGCCTCTGGTGGGATTAACAATAACCTGGGCTTTACTGAAATGCACTGTGGATATCTGTGTAAGAGTCCAGCAGTGTAATTATGTTTAACACGGTGCCAAGCCTCCTCATTTCATCTCTGAAAGTAAGAAGAGAGTGGCGCCATATGCTGCGGATGCTTGTGCGAAAATTAGACCTTTTTTACAATTCTAGAATCTGGAACGGACATTGCGTACTCGGTGCTTCCAAAGGAGTTAATGAAGCAGGTTCTCATTTCAGAGCAGATGGTGAGAATGGGCCACCCATTAGACTGTGTTGAAAGGGGAGACATACAGCGGAGACAAAACTTGCCAAGTTATAGACATAAGTGCATGTCGATTTTACGAAGCGGTTCTTATCCAGTTAACAGTAGCATTTAAAAAACTGTTCTGCAGTAGCTGCATGACAGATAACTACTTACCAGTACGATGCGGAGGAGCCACTTACATGCGTCAGACTCAATAATAAGTAGCAAAATATCTGAAAAAATAAAACCTGAATCAGTCTACTGGCGTATCGCAGTCATTGCGACCAGTGGGTCCCACGGTCAGGTTAGCCGGTTTTTTTTCCGAACTCCGTTTTGCGTTGCTTTGGTTCCGGCCTATGTGAGCATTGTAGACCCTAAGTACAGGCAATGCTGCTTCATTCCCCTGAAGTATTCATCGATATTAATGGATCCTTTCAGTCCTGTGACGTCGTGAGAGGCCTCCAGTAGACACCCACGAGGAAAATTGTGTTGGACAAACGAATGTTTGCCCATATTAAGAAAGAGAATGGGTATTCACGAAACTTTATAATTAGGTAGGAAAAAGGATGTTAGTTTTGTGCACGGCTATAACTTTGGCGTTGCTTCTTCGAGAATAATTTCAAATTAGGTGATAATCACTTGTGGTGGCCTCCCTTTCGTGATTTCCGGATTCAGCGAGGTTTCTGTTAGTGCTAACGAGTGATTTCCTCTTCGCTAAAAACTGAATTTGCAGGTAGTATCAGAGGCGCTGAAGCATTTCGTGGAGATGCACATGATTGCCCAACCGTGGACAAGTTCAGGTTGGTTGATGATCAAGGGATCGGTCATCTTTCCCGCTATAGGTCCCAGTGACGACACGTCCCCCAACCTTTCTGGCAACTCAGACTTTATGAGTTTTGTTTCTCAGCCTTGAGCTCCTTCGGGCTTTCCGTTGCTTGGTATCTGTTGGACGAGAATGGACTACCACGTGAAGCAGTTGCATAATTCCTTTGTTTCTGCTGATTTGAATCTAAATTCTCAGTCTCCATAGTGAAAGTGGTTTGACTCTTCATACGGGGCCACCACACTAGCGTTTTCCAGAAACCCGAGTTTGTAGAAAACAGATCGACTCGTTTTCTTGTGATCAACCACCAGAAATTTCTAATCTCGCTATTCTGCCTAGCGGGTGTTGACTGATCAGTTTTCTCCGTTGACAATTTTTGCAGGCACAAGATTTTGCCCCTGCACTCGAATTTCCCTGGTTTTATTCTTCCATTGCTCCTTTCAAGCAGCCTTCTGAATCGCATCGATGATAGACGCATCAGTGATCGCAATATATACTCCGAATTCACCAAGGTCAAGAACGGCCTTGCATGAGCTGAAAGCTTCTGAGTAAAAAGATATGATTTGGGGAAGCGAAAAGAACCTTGGGGAACTCGGTTTTGGAGAAATTTTTATTAGATTCTCGGTCGATTTCCACTTCGGGCTAGGAAGACTCTGGGAAAGTCAACAAGCTAAGGTTCTTCGCTAAGTTCTTAGTTTAGTCGGTTTCCCTGCCGATCAGTCGGTTGGGCATTGACATTTTGCGGACTTGGAATGGACCCCTCATTGGGACACCCTTGATGACCTATCAAGCTTTCCCGGAAAGTTCGAACTGTGCCACCAGGCTAGTCACTGGAAGCATTACGGTAGATTTCGTTGGAATGTCAGGGACTCCCCTTTTAGAGTCAACCGACACCACGAAGCCATAAACGGGTTGAAAAGGGAACACCATGTCGTGCGAATAATGGTATCGTCCCTATCAAGCAGATTCTAGACGTTGAAAAAACAGCCCAATATGTTTGCCCTCTCCTTAGATGTTAGCCCAACTGATTTTGTTCCCCGCGTCCAGAAAGATATAGTCAGACGCATTGGTCACGGATGAACCTGCAGAGAGAATATCAGCAGGAGCATGGATCAGTGGCTCTAAATAGAGAATCTCCATCACAAAGTATCCATTCCTGAATTTGGTAGATTATTTAAAATGTCTTCTTTAATCACTCTAGAGGCTCTAGAGAATCGACTATAAATTCTTCGTGTAAAGAGTTCCGGAGCAGTGGTAATGCCAGCTAATCCAAGAAGTTAAGGTCAACGAAGCAAATATAATTGAGGGAGGTGTTTAGGGAAGCAGTTAGTTTTTCCCTCGAGCTCGAAGGATTCTTCCATCAGGAGGTTCATGGTCTACCGCACTGTCAGCCCACTGTGATCTGATATTTCATCTAAATTCTCCGGCAGACCTATCTGAAATCCCTTTGGAGTTCTAAACGACAGGATTCGACTGATTCCTGCTGCCTATCTGGCTGAGGATATCATTAGGGAAGTTTATCATATTCAACAAAAGTTGTCGGTTGCTTCCGAACGTTCGTTGGCAAGCTGTCGTCATTTAACTGAGCTCCAGGTGCCCACCATTCTGACTCGTAGGACCCTCAAGTGTTGAGAAAATGCCGAGGTTGGGTTAATGAGCGGGTGGCTGTCACATGCATCCGTCGCCGCCCATTCGCGGGGTCTAATGATTGGCCAGAGCCAGCCTCCTGGCGTTATGCCGTGGTACAGTGGCTCGCTGAATATTTTGGATAGGGTCACTTTGGGTGTGCTCGCTGGTCACTTTTTATTGCCTGATAGATTAGTGGCCTTAAAACTATCCAATACCTAAAGGTCTTTTGCCACCTGCCTTGCTATGGTATTTTCGTGGGACATAACCGTAGCTTCCGTTGGTTCACGTGGGGCTTCTTGGCCTCCGTGAGTATTCCATGGAAGGATTTCGGAAGGGCCTCAGCTATCTCCGGAAAATCCGTCTCCGGCATGCCATGCCTGATTTGCTCCCTCCTGTCGCCTTCCCTACAATGGCCTGTGAATGGACAGTTTCTGAGCGCCCTCAGGTCTGCCCAAGCATGTTTCCTAGTGCTTTCCCACCTAGCTGTGTACCACCAATAAAAGAGCGACGATTTACTTCTAACCAGCTTGTAATTCAGCTAACATCAGCATGCATCGGTATCTTTCGTTTTTCCCGAAAGTCTGCCGTTTTCTTACGGGGTCTTTAAACTCAGATCTCCTGTCATGGTGTCATTTCATTTCTTCCAGTCATTGTCATTGGTGTTACAGCTTCCATTTTCTCATTATCTGACTCTTTTTCTGTCCCCTTTGGCTTTCTGCATGTCACTCGCCGTCTTCCACCATTCAGCTTACCCTATTCTAAAGTCTACTAACCTTTGCTAGTCTAACCTAGAGGAGTTCCTGCTGAACTTGTCGGCTACTTCTATCCACCACTGTTCCAGCTAGAAATGTACTTGTCCATAGCTGCTCCCATCTGCGTGTTTCCTTACGTTCAAATTATGTTTGTTATTTTGGAGCTGCTTTTATTGCAAAATCAGTAAACCTTGTCTGCTGTCCAGGCCTTCACTGAGTTGCTCTGAGGAGACATGATGAAAGAAGTACTCATGGCGCAAAAAGCGAAAGTTTCTCTGAAAATGCTTCCTGCGTCTAGCCTACCAGTTCAGCTGATTTTGGGAGCGATAATATTTTCTTGGCTTGATCTTCAACTCCCACTCTGTATTATAATATTTCTTGTCAACCGTTGCCTCAGATTCTTGTATTTGACAGATGCCACCAGCAATATAACTCAACTTGCGTAGGGCACAGAAACCGGCATTCATTTCTTCTTCTAGGTAGTTCAGATGTTCTGGCCACCCATGTTCTGAAGAAGGGAAATCCAGTAGAAAGGACGTATCTCTCCAGGGCGAACTTATTTGTCTGAAACAGTTGTACTATGAAACAGCCTGCCAGGTAAAAGCCTGGTGTGGCCAAAGACGTCACTTACACTGGCAGTAAAATTACTTCATCAGGCAAAGGTAGCTCCACCTGAGATATGCATATAGGATCAGTTTGATGTTCTCACATTCTCAGGCCGTCCAAGGATCATTTACATGGGCTTAGTTGCTGTGGGATCGGAGTTCCCAATCAGCATGTAAAAGGCTTTCGCTTTTTGAGAGTAGGTCGGACATGACGTTCAAGGGTGAACAAATTGAACAGAAACACTAGCTAACAGAATACTCGGACATGTGCAGCAGTTGCCAAGATGGACTAAGCTGACATCGCGACTGCGGCGTTGATGCTCCAGGAAATCATCTTGCTGGTCAGCAGTGAACGCAAAATGTACATGCGGCGACTGGGCTACCAATGACAGCCCCAAACAGTAGATGCAATCTGGCCTTGATGAGCGCATTTGCGTTTCGCGAACAGTATCTATCGCTTGAGAAAAGCTGCAGGTTTTCCACTAGGTGCCAACATGCTAGAAATACACTGATTTGCAAAACACAGAATAGGTGAACGCCGGACACCACAGGCCGTGCATACGTTTCTTTAATTGACATTATGTGGTCCCGATAGTGGAAGAGGTTTGATAAGGTACACAACTGCCGAGCCGAAATCTATACAGCGGCACTTAAACGGGGCATAAAAACAAGAATTTTACGATCTTGAGCATGACCTCTAGAAAGCCTTGTAATTGCTCGCAAAGGTTTGAATGCAGGAGTAAAATGGGACACAAGTCTGCCGAGCCGTTTTTAGTTGCCATTTCCGTGCATGTGGGCTGAATGGCAAGGTCTATATTCTGCAAAGTTTACTGCATTTGCAAAATGAATTCATGACAGTCGACATTTAGAATGACATACCGGGGCGAGGCCGCACTGCAGAACACTTGGTTATGCCGAAATGACGTCAGCTTCTAGAGTGGGGAGGATAATATGTAATTTATCTCAGAATCATGCACTAAAAGCTCAGAACCCCACAAAGTTAAGTTGAGATTTGATGGCGCGCCCACTTTGCAACAGTCATCGAATAATTATCAAGGTCGGCATGGACCAATTCGTAATACACCGCCGGCACAGGATTTATTTCGTGTCTAACTTGGGAAGCTGGCAATGCTGCTTGAAAAAACGCAGACCGAAAACCACACGGAAAAACCAATGGAGAATTTCAAAAAGACGGCCAGGCCATTCGGTGCGGTGTTTTTACGGTTTTGCACCAATCGCAGTTTGAAAACAACAATGTCAACTACGGAACTTCAACTATCCGAGCCTAGTGGGTAGCGTCATCCCGAACCAGGGTGACGACTACCTCGTCCCGTTCTTTGAGGCGGGCAATGCCAAAGGCCTAACAGTATAGTTGGTGTAGCGGGAAAAGTGGATTTCACCAAAGAAAATTGATGTTTTACTTCTCTGTTGTCCTAGACGCTACCCGAATTAAGGATCTCACAGGGAATCCGGAAGTTAGACAGATGGCCTCAATAATTAAGGGCGCTCACAAGGTGTAAAGAAACCAGTTCGGTTCGTGCAGCTCAGTGGGGTTTGCTTTATTTGGCTGCTTTCTGGGGCGGTACGGTCAAGTTCTCGGGATAGCACAGGCAAATGCGACATCCAAGATTGCGATGCGCATTTACACAAATGTAAAAAGCGTCCTACTGATAAAGGTGGAAAATTGGGCAGAGCAAATCTACCGCAAACTGGAGCCGCACGGGCAGTACCAGGAAGCTACTGAATGAGTAGACGTGGACAAAGCCTTCAGTTTAAAGTTGCCTGATCGAATTATGGCGTACAAGCTAGGGCATCGCATGCAAAAACCGCAATATAAACCTTAGCAAAATTGGCAAAGATACATAGCATGGCTAAGAGAAAGAAAACAGAAATGCACTCAAGCGGATTAAAAACATCTCTCATAGAACAGACAAGCAATGATCAAACTGGGAAATTTCTAGAGAACCAATAGCCTCAGGTAAGCGGGCAAGAGGCAAAGCGCAAAAGATGAGCTTTCTGGAGATGAGCTGGATTGCAGAAAGGTAAGAGCGCATCAGGGGTAAGGCGAAACAGGTTCGGTTGGTGTTTCAACTGGATTTCGTTCAGGAATCTTCAAATGTTTATAACAAGAATTGGGAAAAATGAATCGAAGTTCAGATAGTTGACGGATACCGACCTGAGGGTAAATGTATTCTGGAAATATATGGGGAAACTCAGTTTTTCTGCGGATTGAAGTAAAATGAATTTGTGCCTGAAGGATTTTTAGTGTAGCACATAGCAGAGACGATATAGAAGGTAACGAGGGCTGTAGGATGCAAGTACACGGCAATGCACGCAAACAGTGGGACTAGTAGTCTTTCAGTCAAATTTGTTCAGATGTCCTGGACATCCAACCGAAGAAACACTATGAAGAAATTTAATCCGCCAATCTACCTGCACCCGCGCATCGCCTCAGCCTAGCAGACCGCTTGACGTGCTGGCCGAAGCGGCAAATCTCACGGTGCCCCAGCACTGAAAGGAAGTAACACAAATCTATAGATTAAAAACGCATAATGGGTCAAAAAGCATGCGGGCAGAGGCGGAAAGCTTGGTGCTGTCATAAACGTCAGCTGAGAATTGAAAAAGATTTAGTCACGAAGCCGACAAGTGTAGCGACAGAGAAGAGTACATGGCAAGGGTTTGTTTGGCCTTGGTCTTAATATGATTATGGTTGTCCACTTTCACGCCAGGTTCAACTTGGTGTACCGCGGGATAATTTGCGGACGAAAAACCACTTCTCCATCGGCTGACAAGCCCGAACGTGTCGGTCGGCTCATTCTAATCCAGATCCTAGACTTGGAGGAGCAGATAATAGGGTGGAAGCACAAAAATTGCTCATTCAATGGTGCATCTGAAGAGCGGAAAACAATCCACATTGTTTACAAATGGACAAAATAAACCGAAAGCACTCATTATTGTGTCTACGACACCAACAAAGTGCGTGTGTGAAGGATGGACAAAGGGTATCAAGAGCAGACCGTGCAAATATTCACCGTATTTTGAGTCTAGAGCAGCATACGGAGTTTACGGGTGCGAAACAAGCTGTGAAAAAAGGGCAAAGAAATGTATAAAAGGCTATCTAAGAAAAAATGACAACGGTTCCAAACGTTCCGGGGTGAACCATGCAGGATTAATAGATGGTTTAGATAGGTGTGCATATATTTCTGCACAAACATGCTTATGGGTAATGCATGTATGGATTTCCATCAGGAATTACTTCCACGAAGAACGTTGCCCACTAAAAGGCAATTGAGAAATTTAGATGTTGTGTCCAGATCTTCGATAACCAACTGTTCGACTTGGGAGAGCGGAGAGAGAGTGTGGACAGACGGGTGTTTATTTGTTGTTACGGGACATCATGTGTCAATGAAGAGTTTTCAGGAAAGCACGGCGAGGTGTGTCTATGCTCAATGTAGGCGCGGCTACTGGGTAGCGGGGTGTTCCTCAAATACTTCGATATGCATGCTTGATCGTATGGTCAATCGTTACAGGGGCATTACGAATTGCAAGAAAGAAGTTGGTTGGAAGGTGAAAACAAATATAGAAGTTTGCCCAGATTGCACTTTTTTCCGGGCATAAACATAAGTGAGATTCTGCACGAACTACGGCCATTTGCGCAGCAGCGATACCCACTGTGGGCATAAAGTTCAAGGCAGGACGGCGGCCAACGTCACGAGACAGCCGTAGTAATCCGATGTAACGGCTTTATATAATGGACATGAGAGTTCGGCGGGAATAAGGAAGCCGCTAATGGTCATGGGTGTTGGCTGGAAAATTGCCAAAATTAGCCAAAACAGCTGGAGGGAAGTAAAGTGAAGAGGAATAAATGGCAAATGCTAAAATTGGCATGAATAAGAAGGTAAGTCATCGTATCTTGGCTATGCAACCCAGAAAACAATCAGAAGCCATGTGGGACTGCAGAAGAGCGCATAATAATATATAGTGATATGCATCATAATATGTTCTTGAGAAGCCTGTGCTGAAGCACGATGAAGATGTGGCGACGAAGCATATATGAACCATGGAGACTAATGTTGGCAGAAGTGCACACGCATTAAACAAATAAAGAGGACGAATAAATGACAAGACACTTCTTAGATTTGAGAGAATACTATTGGCCAGTAAAAAAATTCAGGGAAAATTGTATCACACAGAAACGACAGCAGATGCAAGGGCACAGTTTGTTTGTGTGCATCAATGCATAACGCCAAAAAGCAGATGGCATGAAACTCGATGTCTGGGGCAAGGTGTAAGTTTTGGCCAAGAAAAGGAATACAGTTGAACCTACGTGGGGCTGAAAACTGAGTAGAAATCGCACAGGAAATTCCACAATTGAACTGGGTGATGGAGTGATCAAATCGCGCACACAATGGACGGGATGCTTTATGGGGTGACTCCAGCGGTCAGGAACATCGAGAAAGGACACGTCGATAGGAAAGGTAAGAACCATAATTGAGTGAAATAAGATGAGAACCATTATTAAGGACGGCGAAAAATGGCGAGAACCGGCAAGTCATATTCAGAACATTAGTAAAAATAGGCTAATAAATGACGACGTATGGAGAGAAGAGATTCGGATTATAAAATCGCAAGTGGTAAGGAAGTATATGTGATCAACATGTGAATATTGATGGCCTCCTAGTAGTTGTAAATGCGTATTTCGGCGACCATGGCTTATCACAAGTTGCCAGTCACTTCTTTTGTTTTTTGGATGGGTGTGCGTTCAAACGGATGAGTAGACAGCTGCAGCTGAACTTGGTGCAGAAAAATAAGGGCGATCTGCGTGAGTTACTGGTAACTAACAACAAACTGTTTTGAGCTCACTGGTTGCGCACCTAAGAGCTCAATTGTAGAACCTGTAGATGATTGTGGGAAGGTTGAACTTGAGAGGAGCCCTGTAGACTACTGGCTCTGCGGTTCGGGACAGCCAGATGAAATGTAGTTCGGAGGGTAGTAGCCGTTTGGCCGGGGCCTAGGAGCAGGATTGGGTTCCTAGAGCGGCATTTGGACTGCTATCTGTTATGACTGATAGCATGCGATATCCGTTTGTTAGTTGACAGATGCAGACAGAGGAAACTAGGAAAAGCGTGCGGCGGGAAGCTCTATAACTCTACACTGCACTTTGTTTTGATGCATATACTCAGATTTAGCTGAAGCTGTCTTGGCGGGCACTACTCCAGGTGGGCCATAAAGGTTGCTGCAGACGTGGTAGCACAGAAATGATTGAGGACGACGAAGCGAGTAACCGGCTGTGCAGCTTTTCGCACTCTTCCTCATTCGTCGTTTTCACTGCTCTTCATAATACGGTGAACAGAAAATAAGTCTGTCGCATATTTTGATCTTAGTCAGCCTTACGGTTGGGAAATATGAGGTGCGCAAGTCGTTCCGGAGACAGTAGAAATCGCGGCCTTGCTCGATCGCAGAGATGCGAGTTGAGATGTCCAATGCGATAATCCGTATCGTTTCCGTTGAACGGGCCAGAAATCCAGCGCCAGTTCTGGCTAACAGTTTCCCAAGAGGAATGGTAAGGTGGTAGATTTGGAATCGCCATTACGAGGGCGGAAGCGTCAGCAGTGCGTCTGCCGCGGATACGAGATCTGAAGCGCAAGATTGAGAAGCTGACTGGCTTCGGTGCCAGCTTGGGGTTATGGTGGCTATTGAGCCTCGACGACATACCTGCAACATATTGCATCTATTCCGTAAAATGTGGTAACTAGAGGTGAGCTATGGCGGCAGTTTTATGCGTAGTAGAAGGTTTGGGGCAATTAAGAACGACCTATTCAGCCCTGCGAAGCCAGTAAAGCGGACAAGATAACATGAAGAGAGAGCAGTATACAGGCTGGTGTTTAAAATCACAGGATATGGTGAGAGCATGGATCGATCAATAAGTACGTTGATATTTTGGTCAGCCCAAATTGGGAGATTTTCGAGCGTTAGTTGCTGAAGCCACTGGTAAGCATGGCAAGTCACAACAAGGGAGGTCAAAAAGTGCATTAGCGGGGACGTGTGATAAAGTGAGGAAGTCAGAGGTGAAGCCGAATCCCCAGATGGTGATCTCAGCAAAGATTCGGTCAGGAATTAGAATTCTAACTCATGCTAGTAGGCCTCGTCTAGTCCAATGTTAGCTCGTTTTGAGTTTTTCAAGAGCGGGACATCCAGCAATTTTGCCAGTTGGGCTTTTAACTGGGCTAAATTTGGGCACGACCGCAGGGAACCAGGGAGTTTGTTCCACAGTTTAGAGCAAGCAGCTGTGAAGAATTTAGCCCCGATCGATAGTCGAGTCAGGGGTATTCTTAACGAGCAGTATCTACTACGAAGTGGATAAGGGGGACTACCAGCGTCACGTGTGACGTTTGTAGTAGGGTGGACACTATTATGGCAAAGATAAAAGAGGAATGCAAGGTTTAATTTAACTCGATGAAGCCACAATGGTTCAAGTCCAAGTAGCTCGCATCTAACCCTGTAGTTTAGGCCAGGTGAAAAACCTAGGAGTTTTCGAGGGAATACACGCTGCACATTTTCCATTGCGATTCGGTCGACTCCACGCATATGCGTGAAGATAATCCGGCAGTACTCTAGGTGGGGCCTGGCATGGGACGTGAAGATGATAATTCTGCAGTCTTGAGTGCGGAATGTCCTTAAGCTCATTGTAGAGGTTCTTTTGTCTACAGCGGTCCGGTGGTGGGCTTGCTCATGAAAATTGAAAGAGCAGGTGTACTGTAACCCTAAGTCCTCAACCGTATGTGATGCGAGAATCGGCATGCCGTATATGGAGAGGGTGATCGTAGAAACAAGGCATTTATATGTTATCAGAGAACTTTTGTCAGCAGAGAACTTCATAAGCCACTTGGAACACCAGTTGTCAACAGACTCTAGGTCTTTATCGATTAGTGCTAGAGTAGAGCTAAATGAAGCAACCTCAAAATAGTAGACTATTTTAATTTCATCGGCAAATAGAAATGGCGTACCACGATGAATAACCTAAAAGATATCAATAATGTATAGCAAGAATAGGAGAGGACCTAGAACGCTTCCATGAATGACCCCAGTGGTAATAGCAGAGGGCTGGGAAAAATAACCGTTAATATTGACTACCTGAGAGCGATCAGAAAGGTAGGATGATAGCCAAGATAAGAGGAGATTTCTTATTCCGTAAGCCCTAATTTTGGCCAGAAGTCGGGAGTGGGAAACGCGGTCAAATGCTTTTAATGTCTATAAAGATTTTGATCACCTATCATTCGGAATCGACAATCTGGCTAACCAGGTTCAAGAAGCCAAACTGACGGGTTAGGCAAGATCGGCCCCTGAGGAAGCCGTATTGGGAGGTGTTGATAGCGTTGTGTGTAGTAAGGAAGTTAACCAGCTGTTCTTCAACGATCTCTTCCCTAAGCCTGAATAGAACTGAGGT
>LUCM01004872.1:97558-146269 GCA_008360955.1 Fasciolopsis buskii
TATTTGTTTGAAAGGGCGTATAACCCGCCAACAAAAAAGACGGGGTGGAGCTGAGATCTGTCAGCCAAGTCTCTGTTACCAAAATAATATCATAAGAGTTTTTAGCTGCTAACAGTCTCAGATCTCTTTATGAGTCAGTGAGCGGGAGTTCAGGAGGAGTAGGAAAAATTCAATGAAGCATTTAATTCTGCGTGATATCCAAAAGGTGGGTTCGGTGGGGTCAAATAATCAAGGGATACATTAGAGGTTCGGATAGTGTATAGCTGTGATAAGGGAGCAAGCTCAGTAGTGTTAGGTATCCTGACCGGCGAGGGACTGTCTTTGTTAATGGGTTTGTGGGCTGCAGGCCAAGGTGATAGAAGCTTGGGAGGTAATCAGCCGGTTGTCAGAGGATGCTGGTATGAGGGATATTATATCACTGGAGGTGGGACACTGTTGGGTGGCCGAATTGTGGCCTTGTCACGGCGGAACATGCAATCTAGGGGGATGGTGATGAGAGGTTTTGAAAAATGCTGGAGCAAAGCAGGTTAGCTGGTGTGCGCATGAACTTTTGGGGATAGGCTTTACCTTTGGAATTCGCCGGAGTCAGGAGAGCAATGTGTTCTAGCTGGGTGAATCGGGGTAAGCGCTGGACAAGAGTGGATTGGTAATGGGGTCTCATGATAGGTTGCGGCTCAATGGGCGAAATACAGTTAACTGAAGTTCGCCAGGTAGCCTGGGAGGGTGCAGGGGTAAATCGTGCAAAATTATAAGGATAATGGTAGTTGGGGTGAGGAGTTGGGCTTGCAGTGGTAGGAAAGGGACACTGGAATTGCGGAAATGCATCTCAATAGGGTTGACTGGTAAGTGGATGGAAGTAGGGTGGAGAAGTTGCAGGCCCTAAATAAGGAGGGGCATTGGTATCATGCTGCAGTGTGGTAACAGTGTCACCGAAGGATGGTGGAGGCATGAATAGAGTGGGCCAATCAACTCGTGATTATAGGCAGCGGTTTGTAGGCCTTTGTGAATTCGTGGACCTTCCGGTTTGGCAGAGCTCATGCCGGGATGGCTTGCTCGGGTTGAGTGTGTCGAAAGTGCCAGACACTCGAGGTGTATAGGCAGGCTGACCTGCTGGATTAGCAGGATGGCTAATGAAGTGCGGGATTTTGTGGTTAGTTGAACAGATCACTGGTATGCGCTTCCAGTGGAATTCAACTAATTTTGTCCGGGTGCCATGCTGTTGTTTGATGAGAGGACGAGGAGGTGCTAGAGGGCGTATCTGGGATAGGGTATTTGCCAAATGGTTGATATTAGCCTGAGAAGACATTGGTGAGACGGCAACCATCTGCGTGGTTATACCGTCAGTGCTCTTATCTTGGGGTACCAGATTTGGTAGATTAAGGTGAGCACGTTTGAGTGGTGGTTAGAAGGGCGAAGGGGACTGTGTTTCATCTAGATCTACAAGTTTTGGTTGCTACCAAAGAAGATGATGTCGAGGGATCAGCATTTTCGCAGCAGGCAGACGTGAAGGTGGGGTGCCATTGCCATCACTAGATTTATTCTCAAACAGGCTAGTAACAGATTTGTGGGGTGAAGAGATTGGGCAGGAAATTGAGCAGCGTAAGTACGGGAAAGGTCGGTCACGCAAAATGCCTGAAGGTGTAGTTTCCGAGGGGTTTTGTATTTTGGTCGCGGTAGTGGTCACCGGGCACGGGATAGCCGGAGATTTGGGGCGATGGAGGCTGTCACAGAGAGAAGATAGGTCAGTTGAAACCCTGGCAGTAGGCTCGAGATTTGGCCCATTAGGAGGAACCTGAACTGGCAGCGGACTGGTCAGAAGGGGAGCGCCCGATACAACCGAAGTTCTACCAACTTGAGAAGCTGCGGTAAACCTTAGTGATCGTAATATACCTGTCTGGGACGGAGTTTTATCCGTAAAGATCTCGATGTTTTAATAAGGCGTATGGTCGGCGATGTTCGCGTTGTTTGCTTTAAACTCTTTAGCAGAATATTCATTACGAAATTGAAATAAAATTGGACAGTTATTCCTGGGAGAGTTTTCCGGAGCCTAGAACACAGACAGGAGAGGTGGGTCATGTTACACGCATTGAGAATGGTAGATTGGACCAGTGGCCGTGGGAGGCGGTCGGGTACATTAAAGACAGCAGCGTTCTTCGCATCCGCAATAGGTTCGTGAGCTGCCTTAGTTACAGAGTCAAAAAAGCGTCATGTAGCAGCTGGATTGCTGGCATTATAGTCACTGAAAGGGGCATTTAAGCTGACTAATGGGGACAATTTCATTGACAAGTCCTCCATCTGTTGTACTTTGATTTCTAGGTCTCTTAGCCTTTCCGAGACATCAAGAGTTTTGGTACCAGAATTACTATAATTAACTGAATCTGAGTTAAAAATCTAGCCGAAGAATTAGCAACGAGGGCCCAGAGATCAATGCAACAGCTGTGAAGGCCAGGAGTAAACCGGCTGGCAGCCAGGACACTAGTTCTGATGGAATGGTGAACGGGGTCTGGAAGTAATCGAATTTCTCCGAAAGATCAGTGCCACCTCAAGTTAAACAGCGCGGCTTCAGAAAATGGGTCCATGCTCGATGAAACGTGCACCATAAAGGGAAGACTAAGTGCAAAATATGGAGACTGCGAAGAGGCTAACAGGCTTGGGGGCCGAAGGTCTGAGTTATCCATAGTGGTTGGCAAAATGGGACACAGACCCAACTTACAGGGAATTAGTGCAGGGTGAGACTGGACGTTTTGGCCTTCACGAACCAGGTTGTACCGCTCTTGAACAAGTTGCCCGAGAGTACTACTAATTGCCCATCAACAGAACCCCTTGAACAAGCGCTAAAACTGTGCTGGGGTATGGTCGTTCGGAACCTGAGGACATGCAGTAGGTCGGGTGACTTGTCCTGTTGCTGTGTACATGTACGTGGATGCATTCATGAGCTCCAGAAACCCTGCCTTTAAGTAAACAAATGAATTTAAATATCAAGTAGTACGTGAGTCTGAGAAAACTCGTAAAAACCACCAATCTGGGAGCTCGATGTGTGTTCGTGCGCCAACACAAGCACAGGGCAGAAGAAATATTTCAAGTCCTCTTAGCTGAACCGATGGTTAAAGCTTTCCGTGAACTGAACTGAGATCGAAAAAGTAGACTCGGGGAACATTGAAATTGCAAGCCCGGAAACTCAGCAACAATTCGAAACTTCAAGAACTTGGGTTGGTTGTCGTGGTAACAGTAACGCAAGATTTCGATTAGATAATTTCCAGCGTTCCAGTTCAGTTCAGTTTTGACAGGATATATTTTCAGGACCAAATGATGTAAGGAGTGTATCGAAAAATCGATGCGCCATGTATTGGTTTTTCATCGTGAGTGATATGCTGGTAATAACATAGTGCTGCTGGTAGATGTTATGCGCCAACGTTTCGACTACTGTGGATAGTCTTCCTTAAGTCAAGTTATACATCTACCTGTGTTATTAACATCTCGTCATTCACAATTAAAAACCAATACATGACGCACGGATTTTTCGATGCACTCCTTACATCTTTTGGTCCTGATACTTACAAACTGGTCACCAATCGCATTGCTCTGGGAAAAAAAGCTTGCCAACTGGATCAATCACCGCACATTCAATCAACTTTGTCTTCAGTGTAATGTTGTCCCCAAAACTCTAGCTGTTAGGCTTCCAGATAATTCAGTTGGATCTATGAAAGTCGTCTTGGTTGCTTCGCGTAGCTTCCTACGACAACGTATACACGACTGTACAGTAAACGTACGTTCGATATGCTTCAGACTACGGAATATATATGACTTTCTGAATCATTTGCTCCCAGCAAAATTCCTCGAACATGTTCGAACCGTTATTTAACAACGACGACTGCATGCGTTTAAAGCCTGCCAAACAAGACAAAAACGCAAGTTCGCAAAATTGAACTCGCCAAACATGACCGATGACGGAGCAAAATCATAAGTCGGAAAACCTACAACGATAAACACCAAAAATATTGTAGTGAACATATCCAGCAGACCGTTGACATCTACAGAGTTGCAATTGCTACAAAATGGTCTGAATTTTAATCACCAGATAAAACCGCTAACGGTCGAAGAAATTGGGCCAACACTGGAACCGGTTTTAACGAAATTTATGGAGGAAAACGCTAATAAGACTAGGCTGAGGATATGCAATATTCTTGAGAACCAACAGCCAATTGCATCAAATATCACAGTGGAAGAGAGGAAAGCACTGACAAACCTAAAACAGGATCGAACAATTCACATCACGAAAGCGGACTAAGGGAATGTTACAGTTATTCTCAACAGATTGGATTACGAGTCAAAGGTTGCCGAGAACCTACGGGATCGACCTCATGAGAAAATAGAAAAGAAAAAATTGAATGCATCATTCAACAAATCAAAGGCCCATGCAAACAAGTACCCATCTGGCTTGAGGGAAAAACTCGGGGAATCTCTGTGGTACTCAATGACATCAAAAACAAACGGGCCTGGAAGATTTTACGGCTTAAAAAATCCACAAACCCGACATGACCATTCGTCCATTTGTAGACTATACTTCTTGTATTACGTACAAACTGGCAAAATATTTCAGCAGATTATTAAAACCTTATCAGAAGATAGTAGTAATTCATGTCAATGACGCTTTCGAGTTCACCCATATGCTGAAAGAATTTGAACTAGAAAACGATGAAGTTGCTGTGAGTTTTGATGTGGTCCCTTTATATACCAGAGACAGTCTGCACTATTTGCATTCATTGTTAATATCAGACTTCCTTAGAAGAGCGAACCATACTGGCTCCAGCCGAAATTATCAGTGCTGTAGAACTTTAACTCATGTCGACATCCTTCAAGTTCAAACATGAGTTGTGCAAGAAAACGAATGGTATGGCCATGGGATCACCCATATCCCCCATCGTAGCCAACCTTTTCCTACATTCAATTGAACCAAATCTCCAGCGGAATTTATTCATCCCTCACGCTTTTATGTATGGTACGTCGACGATACATTTGCAATCATCAAGTCGCCGCAAAAAGATAGTTTTATTCGAACTCTCACTCAGCAATGCAGATCCATTATTTTTACAATGGAGTCAGAGGACACCCGTAGAGTCATCAGCTTCTTAGATTGTCGGCTGAAATTTAATGACTCACAAAACTTCAATGCTGACATTCACGAAAAATCGGCACATTCGGACAAGTATTAAAACTTCAATTCAGCTCATCCGCAACGCGTGGAACAGACACAAATTTTCTCGCTAGCCAGCGGAGTTGAAAAGCTATGTAGTGATGATACCGAACGTAAACAAGAATTAGGACGTCTAGGCGACATCTTGCAAGACAATCACTATCCGCCACGTCTCATAAGAAAACAACTGAAAAGGTGCATGTCAACAACCAGGACGAAGAAAGAAAAGAAAAACGGCCTCAGTCGGAATTCCTTACAGATCTGGTACTTCGGGAGCAATAAGAAAGGTCTTCAGTGAATTTGTTTTTCACACTTTCTTCCGGATGGACAATATTTTAAGGCTCCACTTAGCAAAGGATAAAGATAAGGTCGGTGTGCAAGACCAAGATAACTGCATCCACAAAATCAGTTGCAAGGAATGCCCAGTAGGATACAGTGGACAAACAAGCAGACAACTGATGGCACGGATAATAAAACACAGAAGGAAAGAAAAGTGCAGACCTTTGGATAAGGCGACTTTGTCAAAACCTGAGCGCGATTCAGCCGTTAGTTTGCATGTCATAGCAGAGGGATATAACACAGATTATGAAAACAAAAGTACACCGGCGTGGATTAAAAACCCTCACTGAACGCAAATTTGCCGAGGCTCTGGCGATGAGCACCCATCTCACGTGCATCAATCGGAAGAACGGAGCAGAGATTTAGGAGACATAGATGGCCATAACATTTCTGAGAAACAAACATTTCAAAAGGTCAACACGCTAGCTGACCCCACCACCACGGGGATGCATGACGTGAAGGACAACTATTCTCTCACCCGGCCCACAGTCCAGTACATTACAAACATTCGCAAATAAACAGACAACTTAACATCTGTTGGCATGCGAACATTCCCACATTCATCTGATTGTAAAAGTTGCCTTGAGAAAGACTACTCACGGTGGTCGAAACGCTGACGCATTACATCTACCAACAACGCCATGTTAGTAACGTTATATCATTCACAATTTAGTCGGAAATCTTTATAATTCGGACTCGAAAAATAAACTGGTGCTGTAAATTTATGTATATTCCTACAACACAAAAAGCAGCAACACTGGTGATAAAATTTAGGATGTTCTAGTTTTCAGGGTTCCTTTTGAAAATAAATTCACTCCGGTTACTACAACCGACCCGCCGAGTCGTGATTGGATATTCGAAAGAATTTCAGAAACTTTATTTGTTTAAGGAGGAATTGAATCTTTGCAAACGTTCGTGATAAGGAATACCTGAAAGCGGCCCGGTTTAGAACAATGAAACTTAGCTGTGTGGATGGAAAATATGCGAATACTTTGGCCATTTAAATCTCAACAGTTTACCAGCTTTGCTTCATTAGGACTGGATTGATTGTGCTGCATTTCCATTCCACCTGCCGTCCTCTAACTAATTTAAAGGTTTTGATTTTCATTATGAGCGTTATTAGTCGCTATTTGCGGTCCAATTTACTTCTACTCTACCACATCCAAAATTTCCACCCACGTGGACTTAGTTAAGTATGTACATAACGGATTTCCCACCAGAAAGATGAATCCGTGCCGGTTGGCAGGCTGTTCTTAAATGCACCCCGCCAACCAAAATGTCTCCATCATATTTAAGTAATTCTAAAATGCACTCTGTACTCACAAAACCACCGGATCTACCGATCTTCGTTGTCGAATGCATTTTCATGAATTTGTGATTTGCATTTAGAGAGCATTAATTAACTCACATGTTTTGGATGCCCTAGAATCCATCCAAGGCACTGATGTACACCAGTTGAACAGACAATACGGCGCTAAGAAAACCGGAGGTGGTTTGGTCCCAAACAAACATACACACAAAAGTTCCTCATATTCAGGGGGGTCTGATGCGATTTGCTCATATTCATTTCCAGGTACTGACTGCCTAGATATTCAGTGTCTTCTTAAGCTTCAGTAAAATTGGAGCACAACTACAGAGACCCTGTACGTAGCCTTGTTTTGCAAACAAGCTGATGTTTTACCTTTTTTGATTCTTTTATGCCTTTCTTGGTCACCCTACTGGATGATAACCTGCACATCATCATAGACGATTTTAATCACGCCCGACCGTGTTTGGTTTGACTGATTTAGCGATTCTGCCACCTTGAGTTAACTCTGCCCTAGGCAGATTTATTATTAGTAGTTCTCTCTAGAAATTCTGTCTTAAACTACGTACTCCAATTCCAGCCTGTGATCAGTATATGCTACTATTAAAACCGGAAGTTTATTCCCGGACAAGTTTCCAGTATTTCAAGAAATCTAACCAAATCAAAACATGACTGCCTATTTTTTCTTGGAAAAACATTTTTCTTCATATATCTCTTTTTTAGGCTAATTCGTGGTTTCTTTTGAATTTCTAAATATTGGTGACGACCTTTTTGTAGATAGACACAGTCCAATGTCTGATACTTGTTTCCCCTGGAATCATCTTTCCCTGCAATGGCTGCATTGTTTCACCCATGCTGAAAGCCTTAAGGAGACGGAAGAGAGACCTTCATAAGCTACGGAATTCCCAGAAAGTCAGAGTCCTTTCATCTCTAACATCAAAAAAATGAAACTAATGGAATCGTCTTATGCAAATCAACTCCTGACCGGCTGCAACAGCAGACATCTCTGGCAAGGAAATCGGTTTTTGTATGAAAAGAATTCAAAAACAACAGGCCGTACTAAAAGTATAGAAAGTATTAATCGAGCGTTTATTTATCCACGTAATGACTGCAGTTTTATGGTTCCTGAATGAGTGAGCTGATCTAACAAAGTTTTCTTAGAAATAGGTGTTAAAACTCCCTCGCACGCCCAAGATAGTCACAAATAAAGATCCTGATAGTACTTCTTCATTTCTCCTAAAGTGCGGTGCGGCTTCACTAACTGATGCATTTATTTCTCTACTTAATACCTCCCTATGCAAACACTCGATTTCCGATTGTTCGAAACCAGTCGCTATTGTATCCATCCCCAAATCCGGTAATTTAATTATTCCAGCCAAAAGTTTTCGTTTTATCGCTCTTACATCGTGCGGTCTTTAACTAACAGAACGCACCGTCCTGGGTTGTTTAACTTTTTCTGTTAGTGTGCCCCATGATCTCCTTCGGTTTGCACACAAACCACACAGGTCTATCTTGGATGCGATAGCATCCCTGGCTCATAATATCACCAAATGTTCAGATGCTTCCGCCAAATCTATCCTATGCACTTTATTAGAACTTTCCTCTTTACTGGACTGTTCCATGCTATTTATTTCCTCGCAAACTTGAATAGTTCGGCTGTCCCAACCGCCTCTTGGCGGGGTTATCAGACTAATTCAACAAAGCACTCAGTGCACAAGATTGGGAGGGGAGAATCTAAGCCGCTGATAAAGAGTTCTGGACTATTCCAAAGGGTTGTACTTTATCCCTATTTTTTTCAGCATATAGCGATCTACAAATATATGGATAACGTTGCTCTCCGTCGGTCTATCCGAAACCGAATATTTCCTCAACTTTCCAACAGCTTGTCCCTCATTTATGTTTTTTCCCTTCGCTCTGGTTTAAATCTTAATTGGTTCAAATTGTCGAATGCTTGTTTACTTTTCCTCGGTTCGCTTTCCCGGCTTACCATTCATTCATTAACACAGAACCAATCTCTAGGGTGGAATCCATCAAGTACTTAGGAATTACTATTGCCAAAACCACAATATGGTCATCTCACGTTTCCAAACGTGCAAAAAGTCGTTTTGCATAAAAACACTGCGGCACTTCTAAGTCAAGCAAACTTTATCTCCCTGTTTGTGTCCCAGTGTGCTTTTTCCGCTCTCTTCTTTTGTTCCCCCGTCACTTTTGCCGGTTTACTGAAGAGCTACTTCAAAACCCTTTGTCTTAGTTTGTCAATTATCAGCGGTGTACCTTACATATCACCGAAAGAACTCTGTACCAAACTGTGTGGCATACATCTATTCGCGTGTGAAAAATTAGCATTTAAGACACTTTCGGATCAGTCATATCCCTTAAACAACCACTCTTCTAAATGCTGTTCTCATACCAGGGCACGTTCTACCTTACGTCTTGTACCTTCTTTTATAAATGTTTATTGGAACTCGACACTTTCCTACCTAGCCCGAATTCTCGCCAACCGAGAACAGATCATGATAGATTTCCTACGCAGTCTCGTGAATTCCAAATATTCATTATTCGTTAGGTGTGCATCACTGTGACTGCCCGAAACCTGGAGGAGGCCAGGAATTTAGCCGAAACTTTTTTGACATATAATGTGCATGTCTTATATATATATATATATATATATATATATATATATATATCAAACCCTCGGTTACCGATATTTTTTGAGAATGAGCTCGTTTGCATTCACAGATTATCCTTATTTTTTCATTCTTCCAACCATCTGTTTTTCAAATTACCTGCAAACAGTCACTAATTCAAAATTGGTGTGCAGTTAGTGACTAGTAAATGAAAATGAACGGTCGGAAATGCTTATTTTCGTAAACAATCAAAATATTTACAACATATGTGAGGTTGCCACCATTTCTAGCGGACCTAGATTTCTGGTTATGCATAGTGTATCCAACTTTGTAGGGTGCAGCAGTTTGTCATTCTGTTTCTACTTTACCTGCATTTAAGCAAATATATCGACGCTCAATTCATTCTTAAGGAAGGAAGAAGTCATTGTGTAGCTATTTGTTACTTGTTAAAACCTTCTACAGTAAATATCCGATGGGCTGAAACTGACACGGGAGTCTGGAAGAATGGATGCGGGCCGAGCGTCACAGTCTTACGCATAATTTTTATTAAACGACCTTTGCGCCTTTAGCATCGCGTAGCTTTTCTAAGCTGTGAATATGATTCACTCCAGCGGTTCAGAAAATTTTCGGATGAAGCATACGTGGAACAAAACTAATATACCGTTACTCAGTGACAGCGAGAATGCATATTCTTCTCCGGCTTTTTCCAGGAGAAAATTGTGTACCGGTATCTACTACTACCTTAGTAGTGTAGGTTCAAATAACTATCACATGTCTGTTAAGCAGAAAACCGAAACGGATCGCATTATCTTGGTTACTTCACTTACAGAGCTTGATTACTTGGTACATTTTAGTAGTAAGAGATTGAAGGTTTTCATGAAATAATTCACCATTTGATACCATCGCTCAACTCACCTTAAAGAAACCATGGAAGCACTGTACAGCTGTTTCATCCTTGTGAGGGAGTCATCAGCAGTGCATATCTACTGCACCCGAACTGGGACGCGAACCCGGGACGAACGATTCCGAGTCGAACGCTTTAGCCATATCCAAAGCCTTCGTCGTACTTAGGCTACCTGCGGAGAAGTCATCTATCAGTAGGGATCGATCGCTGTAAGCTAGCGGACAGTAACCGTGCAACTCAGTGACAGATAGGTGCAACGTGATGTGGTGAAGTTCAACAAACCGTTCAGAGCCTGCCCGAGCGATGATGTCAAATGGTGAATTATTTCATGAAAACCTTTAATCTCCTACTAATAAAAAAACAAGTGGGCCAAAACTTTTCATAAGGCTGTGTGTCAGTCATCAGACCCTGCTATCACCCAGCCAGAAAACTAAAGCTTGGCTGTTGCCAGGTGATCAACTATGAGGAGTTTGAAAGCGAAGATCGCCAGTCAGACTGCACTAACCGTCGGTGCCTCCCAGTCTGGGTGCCTTCCACTGATGACGGCCTCTTACTTGGAGTAGACTTGCTGTAGGAACTTCATAAAGAAATAACGGGTTATTACCAAATCACCGCTAAAGTGTGATGCGATGAAATTCAATCATAGTCAGACGGGAAAGTTTCTTTGGTGAAACACAAACAAACCTCTGGAATGTCTTGGTTTTCCATTAACTAACGTTCTGGACCTCTAGGATTGTCTCAGTTTGAAACTGCGTAGGTTGGAACTGCTGGCCTCTGATGTATGTTTGGAAATACAATAAATGACTAAAAATTGCCAGCTAGGGTGTATTCATCAGATTCAAATTAAGGAAAATGAGTCTGAGTCCCGGAAACAACTCAGACGGATCGAAGACTTACCCTTCGATGTCTAAGGCAGGGAGAAAATAAAAGGGAGCTAATGGATTAATGAGGGCAGGGAGGGAGAACAAATTGTAGAAGACGAATGAAAAAATAACTGGTCAAATTAAAACTGGCAAGCTGGAACCTAAATTGGGCTGTCTCTAATGATAAATAAGGGAAACAATAGGATGGTTTACTTTGAACTGCGTTCAATGCGTGCGGTCAGGTACTTCAGTGCAATTAGCCAAGAATTACTGATTCCGAGTGGTAACTATATGGCGTTTGGTGTTTGGAACTTTCGTGGGCCAGATGATCTTTTCTGGATGCTTTTTCCAATAAATAACCACTCTCCCAGGATAGAGACCAAAATCGGTCTTTTAACTTTTCTCACTGGCTTACGGACGTTTTTCCAGATGGTAGTCTCTCTGCCATCAGAGAATGACATGGTTGTTCTTACCAAAAAAAGCAAAAATAAAGTTACTATCAATGTAACTTTTTAGTGAACTGATGAATTAGACAATGTTCGTTCCGAAAAACATAAAATCACCCAGCATTGACTTGCTTTAGCCAAGTGGATAGCAGGACGGTGTTTGAATTTAAATATCGCAGAGTCAAATCCTTCCACCGATGATTAATTATGGTGGACTTCAGTGACCACGGACAAATCAAAACTTGTGCATATTGATAATTCATTATTACCAACTAAAAAGGCATAAAAAGGGCCTATTCAGATAAGGGACAAAAATAACGAGTGATGTCGACTTGGGAATTTAGTCACACCATCTATTATGCACAACCATTCCGCAGAAAGATCCAGTGAAATCTGGCAGCAAAGTTTGAACATCCAAATACTTCAGTAACTAGAACCACCCAACTTACTAACTTTTGTCTCGCTAGAGATTTCGGCTTCTGACAAATCCAGTCTTACAGGAACGCTTTATACTATGGAGGTATAAAAAGTATCTCAGAAATAGATACATAATCACTGGATTTTAGATGCGAGTGCCTAAAAGTACTTTAATCTTCAACTAGGTGGAAAATACCATGGAATCATCCTAAGTCAGGCAGTTTTACGCCGAAATAATTGTAGGCGCAGCCGTCCCCACATGAATGAGGCTACTTCGAGAAGCCATTCCCGTAATACAGTTGAACAAAAACTGTGTACGGAAGAGGTGAACGCTAATAAACACTGTGAACAGTTTGGATAGGTGGTTAAGTGCTTCGTTTGCTTGACTGAGTACTCTCAAGCGGCAAGATAAACCATCGAAATGAATGCACCTTTCAGCATAACCACTCCAGACAACAACGCAGTCAAGTTTATGCCAAATAGCGTGATGTCGCAAGGAATAGCCTTCTTTAGCGTAATGGCAGTTGAAGTATTATGTTCGGGGGAAATCCTATTAGACGGATAGCAGCCGAATATATATGGCAAGGTGGCAAGCAGTACCTCAAACAGAACCATAAAACACCTACGTGGCTCGACACAGTCTAGTCCTACTTTGTGAACAGATGCCAAGTGGAAAACACTCTTTTCTCAATAAACGCTTTGATACCGGGGCTTTGCAGAAACTTTCAAAAAAGTCCTCAGAAACATACAGTTGATATGACTAGGGAATTTAAAAATAAGTTACTTTAAACTATCTTGGATCTCAGGTTTCACCAAAGACGTGTTTTTCACTTGGTGGTCTATCTTCTTGTGGATCGGGAAAAACTGCCGCGGTACTTTCAAATGTATTAATTGGACTTTCATTTGCATTAGTGTACATCAGTTTTTAACAGGGTTACTAGTGATAACAGCATTGCCGAGCAAGTAACAATTTTTTAAATCACGTGAGTACCAAACAAAGCCGGAATTCATTAATGAAGAAGCACGGATACAGACAACTCTGGCTCACAGTTCTGGACTCAGATCATCCTCTGGGCCATATCCACTTCTGTTTGCGTCTAGACTGTGGTCACACCGACGAAAAATCACCGATCCTGTACAACTGCTTCTAGACGATAACCATCTGTATCAATATGAGTCGATGTGTCTAGGCGGTTAGCGTCACACGCAAGCGCTCTAGATACGGACAAAAATTGGCAGCATAATAAAGACGCCCTTCACTTAGCGGATCAGACCATGCAGATTTCCAGCCCATGTGAGCCGCAAAACGACAAATATATTTGATCTCAGTTGATCTGTTGGATCCTGTTTCGATAAACCGAAGACAGAAAAAGGACATTTGCTCCTTTTTCGTTTCGGAAATTGGCATTGGGTCCTACCTGTTGTTCTCACCAAGTCGAGCAGACAAAAAAGTTCGTTTAATGACCAAAATTGAATTGCTTACATTGGTTTTCATTGATCAACGTTCACCGGTTGGTTCTTCTGCTGACTGATTTGGTCGAATATTACTCGTTGACTTTCTCATGCGGCTTTTTTCCCTCACATTATTGATTGACGTAATCACTGTGATGTTACCGCAGGAGTGTTGACCGTTGATTAGGGTAATGGATAAACCGAATCAAAATCTACTACCCTTAAAGATCCTACATGCAATGCGACGCATAAATCAATGACGTGTCAACTGACAAAAAGCCTGAGAGATAAACGCGAGCAGTGGTTGATAGAACAGTATAGGAAAATGGGAAAGGCTCTGGCTCTCGATAATGTTTACGCTATTTACCAAATGAGTAGGAGTAGTGGTCCGCGAAATCCACGTGTAAGTGAGGTGATCAAGGAGTCCGACGGTTCGTTGGTTTGCTCTCAGGAGGGCCACATAGAGAGCTGGATAGATCATTTCAGGGAAATATTTATTTGATCCAGTTCCATGATGAACCAATAACTCATACATGGAAGTGGATGGATGGAGACAGATAGCATAAATGGAGACCATCGAGTAGATTAGTTTACTCAAAGGGTATAAGACTACCGCACTAGATCGGCTGTTTACTTCTTTCTATGATAATTGGCAAGTTTCAGTACTGGGAGTAACTCCTGAGGTCGAACTGGGAAAAGTGGCGAAGCGATGAATGAACGGACTTGCAAGAAAGACGATATAATTAACTGTGGAAATCCTGAAAGAATTAGTTTGTTAAGTATTACATCCAATTTGGCTGCGGCCTTTATTCTCCACCGGTTATCTAGTGCTCACAAAGAGTCCACTCTTGAAAATCAGACCCGTTTCCGACCCGGCTGGGGTCATATTGATCACATCTCTATTCGGCAGGTGTTGGGACATGGGCATATCTTCCATAGACAACTGATCTCTGCATTTCTTGGTCTGGAATAGGGAGTTCGACTCAATAAGCCATGTAGTATCCTGACACTGCTTCTCAATGAAAGACGAACTCCATAAATCCATTTCACTTTTTCAGTCTTTGTATCCAAATAGTCAAATTCGAGTTTGTGCTCATGGCGATCTTACTACTCAACCTTCCCACCAGAAGTAATGCTCATCGGGGCTGTCTTTTCTCACCTTTGTAATTGAGGTTATTATGGAAACTGTCACATCCTCAAGGGAAAACAGTGGTGCCGATATTTTCTTAGAAAGTGAATTTTCCGATCAGTGTCATGCCTTTGAGTGGTGATCGAGGTAATTTGTGGGTTTTACTCGACCGTCTGAGTAACAATGTAGGTAGTTCCGAATGTGTTTCGTGGAAACGGAGTGTAAAAACTGTTTCAAAAATTGCGCGAACGTCAGGCCCACTCCCTTTTTTGGACGGGCGGGGTTGGGCGAAATAGATAAATTTGTCGTTTGGGTAGTTACATTTCATTTAGTAGTCGTATACCGGATGAAGTTTCCTCCAGTATACTAGAAGACTCCATGGCAGCTTACCAATTTGAAATATCTGTGGAGACTGAGCGACATCCATTTCTCTACAAAATGCCGCATTTTTACTGCAACAAGAAGATTGGCCCTGCTATACGGGCCAGAGAAAAGATGTAAAGACTTTCGTACTATTGGTACTATAGTGGGATAATTTTATTATAAATTCTGAAGTTAGGCATACAATACTGGATCGTCAGTCAGTCAAAACGGGACTGAGTGTGAGTAGGTTAACTTGGTTGGGACATGACTTGTACATGCTTCCCGGCTACGGTTCTCGGTTTGCACTGCACTCCGCGTCAATTAATCGCAGAAAAATGGGTCAGTGTGATTAGCCCGTGACCCGGTGGAAGGATAAAAAAAGCTCTAACAAGTGGTCTGTCCGAATAATTCGAGTTAGCTCACTGGGTTTGGATCCACAAAGTTGCCGAACTCGATGAACGGAGACTTTAAAGGACATAACTAAGTACTGCAGTCGGTGACAGTCTTGCACTCGAAATATTTCCGCTTTTCTATAGTCCATCTGCATCATGGTTTTGGTTTTTCTCCTAGGATTATTTGATGCTTCCAGGTGGTAACAAAAACCAAAGCGCGTTGATGCAAGGTTAATGATTGCATCGACTGAATTGAACTGCCAGAGATAAATTCATCATTTTTGTCCATGCTAAGCTAATGAAAACAAGCTGGTTAAATTTGCTTGCATATTCTACTTTATTTTAGTTCAGATCAAGAATTGCAGTGTTATAATTTCGTCACTCATCTCATTCGAATGGAATCAAAAAAACTGAAATGCCCAAGAGGATGGAATCACAGTGCAACAAATGTGTTAGGAACAAAACGAAAAGGGATGTGTACAAATGTTTTACACCAGCGGGTTAGTTTCTCCAAAGATGAAACCTGTCAAACAGGTATTCCACTGCAGCCGATATTGGGGAAATGTGGCACTCATTGTATAACAATCCCGGAATCCAATTTTACCTATGGAATTAAGAGCATCAAGAAGACAGATGTTTCTGACGGTGAGTGCGTATATAATATGAAGGGGTAATATTTTGTTCTTATTCCCATTCAGTCATGTATTGGCCTACCGAATATGTGAAAGGTGGCATAAGGTCTGGAGGAACGGAATGGGTACGTGATTTTATCGCACTGAATTGTGAAAGCGTTCGGGCCGGAGTGACAAGTGCTAAAGAGCTGAAAATGTTTCGTACAACTCATGACAGCTTCCAGTCGAAACCATCCAAAGAAAAGAGGCCAAAATCAGCTCAACGGGTTCAAGATACAACGTTCGGAATACAAAACAGGTAGCACACTTTTTGGGTTCTTTCTTGAAATTCTAGAGGTTTTCTAATCGTATATAAACAACGATAAATAATGGTAATTTCATTCGATCACCGAAGAGGAATTTCGCGATAAAACATTCATTTTGGTGACTGGAGAATCTAAAACAGTCGGATCATTGATAGAAGCACATGTTCAGTGAAATTTGCAAATATCTTTAGTTTCTAAAAAGAACAGATATTATCATTGTCTGGAAAGCGGTCGGGTAGATAAGACGCACGTAAGAAATAGCAATCCAAAGGTTACATCTTCGGTCGCGTTCAACACATATGACTCCGTTCGATCGTGGCAAAGTCACGTGGTTTTCTGTATTCAGGGAGCTCAGATGTTTGTTATCTCGAGAATCGAATATTCCGGTCCCGTAATGCTCAGGCCAAACAAGTTGCAAAGAGTAGCATTTTGACAAAGATCTAACATACTTCTAAGAAGAATTACTGTTTCAGGCGGCGCGTTTCGGAAAACTGCCGAAGAATGAAAATCCGGCCGGATATTCGTATGTTATTCACCCGAAATGGTGTCAAACGGTGTATCGTTATAGAACGTGAAAATTTAGTAACCACTTGAACTGAACTAATCCCAAGACGATTGTTACTGTCACTGCGTGTACTCTTCTCGAAGATGGGTACAATCAATGGCCCATCCCACGACAACGGAAAAAGTTCCTCGTTCCAAATATCACAGAGAAAGGAGGTAAGTGATTATCCCAGGGCCTGTCCACCCAGTTTGAGAAGAACTGACACAAGTTCCTCGGGATCGGCAGAAGCTCCTCTTTCAGTAGTCGAATTTATGACTCTAATTACACTTTCGTTCGGAAATTAAGAGACATCGCTCAAGGATTCGAAGCTGTGGCTGTCGGAGCGATTATATTAGCGCGGACAGCTAAACTGCCCTTTGCGGTGTTCACCTCAGTGTTCTGGTCTATGCTATACGCCATGAATGAGTGCCCCATTTGAATCGCATGTTATTTCACTAGACGAAGCTGCCCACCGGCCGACTAGTCTACGTGTAGACTTCGGCAGTATTTCCGTGTTACTCGAGCACCCGCTACTTCATTTCTTCGTCTATGTTGATCCGCAGTTTTTCACGGTCACTCATAAGGATTACCGTCAATTCGCGTTCCGGATGTTGTTGCATCTTATTAGCCTAATTCCACCTTTTACCTGGCGTTTTTGTTCCACTAAGTTAAGTGACTTGCTAGATCCAGCGTCTCTACTGGACGATGGGTCTAGAACTTCATGTAAACCTAGCTGCCAAATGCATCGTCTGCTTCATTTGATTCCCCTGACCGACTACACTGTTCCCCGTCGGGGTTATTAGATCGTCTGATAGTTTTTGATCTTAACTGGTGCGAACAAACGCATCAGAAACATGTCCTATGGCCAACCGAGTCGATGACCATTCAGCTGCAGCAAAAGTCGCATTAAAACCAGCGTATGGTTCGATTTCACGTGCATGAACCAGTACGAACAGTATTTTTGGAAAGAACCGCGCCTGCGTTAGCTTGCTGAGATATGGTGGACCTGACGAAGATGACCTGTGGAATCAGAACGTCGTGTACGTTTGAAACGCGAACTGCTTCGAAGATTCGTGCTAGATTGGAATAAACGATCGTCTGCACGAAACTGGAGAAGCATGTTCTCGTTACTTATACCCTGGGCGAGCAGGGTATAGTGCCCAATCAAACAAGTTTCCAAGGCATAAACTCTTCCAATCTTTGCAATAAAACACCTGCCGCAACTACGATGTTGGAGCAATTGGCCTTGGGAACAACAGACGCGGTCGCCATAAAACGTGCTCTTTCACGCGTCCGACTGATCCCAGCAGTCTCATGGCACACAAGCGACTGTTGACTGGGATCTAGTATAGAAGGACTGCTTCAGCCTTCTCACTTAAGACTATTCCTACATCACGCTGACCCACAGCTTGAGCTGCTTCGTCTCCTGAAGTGCGAAGAAAATATCTTGACGAAACGTTTGGCGCAGTTAGCTGAATTACTCTACTCGAATCCTGAATTCGTGTTTCACTCACACAGCAGACATCAATCGAGAGTGAGTACACTGTCAGAGCAAAACACGCCTGTTGGCCAGCCTGCATTAAAGTGCGCACATTGAAGGAACCCAGATGCAGAGGCTAACGAGGCTTGAGAAAATATGAGCTAACAGACTGAAAACCGCTTGCTACACTATGTGACAATAAACCGTTGCGAGTATCGGGAGTGTTATAAATGGAGATACTATGGGTAGGCAGAAGGGGCAAACAGATTGGGTTGGAGACAGTCGAGACAGGTTGAATAAAAGAGAGGGAACTTTGAGCGGTAACATACTTATCACTACCCACCCCATCTGCGCTCGATGCAATGGGCAGCGCGGTCCTGATTATCCTGCGCGACGACCGATGCAGTATGGAATTATTTGTAGGCGTGTAACTCATAGGGAATAATGGACGGGTACTGCTAGGGAGTCCAGTCGCTAAGCAGAAGAACGATTAGGGTTCTCAATCAAAGCCTTTGGTTCTGACAAGAATCTGACCGCAAGGTAGCGGGGTATAGTTGAGTGGAAGCCCATCTACTTGGATCAATTAGTCTTCCACTCGTTCTTCCAACACTTTTTCCGACTGAGCTGCTTACTCGGATCAACCCCCGACTTGGAGGATCAGGAGACTACTTCTTCAGGCCTCTACCCATTGCTCTTTCAGGCACTATTTGATCGTCAGCTTGAGATGGAGTATCCTGCATAGCTCGTTGGGTCATGGAGGCACACAGGTAGTCACACCATGTCAAGGTGCAGTCTCGCTGTGACGGGCAACGAAGACGACGGAAAACATTACCAACGAACGCACAGGTACATGTCCAACAATTACTCAGATGTTTGTTTATTTCCTTTCAATAATCAGAATTCCGAGAAATCGAAGGACTAAAGGGCAAGTACTTTAAAGATGTGGTCTGAGTGATAATTAGGATTAATAACGAAGGTGAACCCAAATTAGTCCTTTTAGAGACCACTAAAATATAGTTGTTGTCAAGTTTTAGCGACCACGGGTAGCGGAAACTAACGTCTTGAGTCTTTGTGGAGTCGTAGGATGCGAATAAAACCTCTCCCACATTTGAGAATACCTGTTCCTTGGATTCGCATCATAAAGGCCTTTGGTCCCTTGCTACACATCTGATCTTAAGTGGAATGAGTTAGCTACTGAATCGAAAAACGACTTATAGGAAGCAATCAAGATCGGTCACAAAGAAATATCGGGTAAGCATATAGCGAATGTAGCACGGTGCTCGCAAAAAAATATAAAGTTATAACCGAATAACCCAAGGAAAATGAAGATGATATCTCTGATGGTACTTTGCCGCACTGAAAAGGGGTATCTGCACTGAAAGCAAACTAAAAGTTATTTCTCACGTGTTTTCACAAATAAATACCGCAAGTAGAAATGAAGATTTGGCAAACGAATATCGGCTCTTTAATTTTTGCAACGGAGCCTTCCATGTCGAATCTGGTAACTGTTTATGATGGCTTCGTCAGTATCACTTCTGTAAACCAACTCTAACAAACAAATTAGCCGCATGTGAAAAACACCTATCGATTACTGAAAAACGTGCAAAACGAAACTTATCACCAAACTTTTCAAATAAAAGCATCTCTTATAAGGTCGAAATTCAACCCAGAGGGACAAGTGGCTACGCCGGCAATATTTGACTGCATTCCACAGAAAGATTAAATTTTTTTCCAACTATGGATAACAGAGCGAGAATACCAATATCCCCTCTCACTAACTGCTATCCGAGTTCGGAGATCCCCTCAAAAATTCGGATGATGTGAATTAAAGCAAACTAAGTATACACGGCTGTCAATAAGATTACTTCGGGACAAGAATTGGTCCGGAGGTAGAAGGAAGAGCCTGAAAAGCCTTACCAGTCAATGCCAAATAGGTTCTTAAATGTTACATGATCATTCTGTAAGTCTTTTCTGAGTCAGTTCTGAAATAAGAACATCAAGAAAATTTTTCGTTTAAGAATCAACCCGGTGAGATACAGTTAGCTTAGAAACTAAACAGTTGTAATAAAATTAATAATAATAAACGTTTACTTGATAGTCCAACGTAGCAAAGGTTCTAATGTGATCACCGAATGGTCCGTCATGACGCACCAATGCCCAACTCACCATTCAGGATCCGTGGAATCACTGGTGCTTCTGTGAATTTTTAATGGTGACTTGGGCATTGAGGTCGCATGATAAATCATTCAGGAATCTTGCTATTTCTAATCCATGTCATGGAACAAACATAATATGAAACAACTGACTGATATAGCAAGATATACCGAGAACGCTAAGTACTTCATTGAGTTTTGACATCACGTGATGAATAATTTCGTGATACCCCGTGTTTGCAACTATCACATTTTGCGGTCTAAAACAAATGCTTCCATATTTTGCGAGATATCGAAAAGAGCAAATTCAAACAGCGGATGATCATTCATCGGAGAATCGTGAATGTTTTCTGCCATCGAGTAAATTTTGGCGGCATATGCAAATTAAACTGGTAATATTGATGATGATGTTGATGATGATGGACCCAGTAATTCGGTGCACCAGTAGACCAGTTCTAACAATTAGGACGATAATGAGAATTCAGAATAACAGAAAATATTCGTGTATTCGGTTAACCACAAATCGATTAGTCTATAATGAATATAGGAAAGAAAGAATGGAATATTCTGACGTATGACCTCAGCATTCATCAAATCGTATATATGCAAACGTCCTCTCGAAACCTGAACAACCTGCCATATCAGGTCACACAAACACAGACAAGCATATAGATACGAGGACGAGAAAGTAATTCAACTTTGAATTTGTTCACATCTTCGTAAAGCTATGTTCATGTAGTGTGAAAAAATTGATGCGTAGTGATACTTGCACAGTTTTTGACGAACCAACCTTAATTGCAAACAAAATGTGTAACTAACGTGAAGCCGAAGAAAAACTGAACTCTATTCAGCGATTGTATCCTAAGCCCAAAACGGAAAGAATGAAAGACAGAGACAATTCACTGACCAGCGCCACTTTCGCAAAAGTACGGGAATGAACTCGACAGGTCGAAAGATGGAACGAATCACTGTGGAGATACCAACGCGATTATATGTAGAGAAACACCCTGAGTTTGTAGAAAAGTGGTGCGAGACTATCCGGTCAACGAACCGGGTAGACCACATAATGTAGATAAAAGAGCAGAAGAGTGATCATTTACTATCAAATACAGATTTTTATTCATTAGGGTGATAGATATGTGAACTTTTAACTTATCATATTCTTTTTTCACAGGCCATCAACGCCAATTGCTGACATCCTCGCTCATCGATTTCAAGAGAAGTGGATAGTCAGTCAACAGCAAAAAATGAGAGAAAGAGCTGAAAAAGTAAGTGACTTCAGTAGAACCGAGTATGGTATGTCACAGAACTCTAAAAGACGACTAGATGCTGGCAAGACAAAAACACAACTATTACGAAACACTCGAGAACCCTCCCCGGTGGAAAGCACGTGGAAGTTGCCGGAATTTGAAAACAAAGTCAGTTTATGTTTAACAAGCATTGCTTATGTTGGGCATGAAATGTCGGTTTTATGTTTGTCAGCCCTTACTGATTGTGATTTAATGATCCTTCAAGTATAAGACTCCTCGAAACTCCTGTGGTGCCTGCCAAGAGGAATCTGTTACCGTTCAGGGTATCTTCTGCCAGTAAATTTTCTCCGAGTGTAAATTGCTGCCTATTGAAACCCGATGCAGGGAGCCTATGTCTAAACGCTTGCATCTGTTTCTTGAGGACAGGCTTTGTAATGTCAGATGAATAACGGGACAAAATGTTTCGATTCAACCCTCTAGCTTGGCCATCAAATCAGCAAGGAATGTCTTCGTCTAGTGAAAAAGAAGATAGGAGCTCAGAGTCTGTCTGAAAATGAAAATGAGACAATGGGTAAATAACTCGAAGATGAACATTTTCATGATCAAAGAAGCGTGAAATCAAAATATGTGCCGGGTAAACTTGATTCCAAGTCCGTCTCCGAAACTGTACCAACAGGGGCTTTTTTGCTGAAGTCATCGCCTAAAGCGAAAATTCGTTCGGATGAATTCCTAAACGAATGCAAGTTAAGACCAAGGAAACAGATAGTGTTCTCACAAGCCACAAAGCACGAGGGACGTTTTGGATGCTTTAGCCAGCTAGTTTCGTCAGTCTTACACCAAAACCATCATGCGTACAATAGAGCCGGGTTTATCCAGTGAATTATCGTTCATTTGCTGCCTATCGCGAAGGCAGGATGTAAGTAGGAACTGTCAGTATGAATAATCACTAACCAATCAGTGGTTGGTCGACCTATTTATGCAAAATACCTAATACCTTACCAATGTTGATGCGATTCCCACACCTTGTCTGGTTGAAATCTCTGACTGCGTTGGATAAACGCAGTCAGAAAACCGTACTCTAAACGCCGTAGGTGAGAAACACTTGGAAAATTTCGTGGCAGTTACTCAGAATTTTAAGCGAAGCTTAGTTTCTACCAAAGCCTTAATTCAGGAGGACAAATTTCCCAGCATATATCAAGTTCCGCAGTTTTCTGTTATCTTTTTCATTAATCTCATATTATAAGGTTTCCAATAGAACAATAGAAGTGCATGATATTTGGTATGACACGAGTGAACACAGGCTTAGTTGACTCATATGCATCAACTGTAGGCCAGTTATCCGACTACAAAAAACGTTAATGTGATGTTCAAGTTATTCAGTTGTAATTTTTTTCCATATCGGAGCTGCCCATAATGGCTGATTCGCCTACCAACTTGCCATGGTGGTATTGGATCGTACAGTAGAGTAACCAGATGACTGTCACCCATTTGACTGTTTTCGAATGACAACAACCAGCTTCCGATAGAAAATCTTCAGTTCCTATCATATTATCAGGAGACACTAGACAAACTTATGTCCGGACAATAAAAATTTCCCGGTGGAAAGCAGTCACAAATATTCTTGTCACAGATACATCAACTGATTTGACTAAGATAGAAATTATCAGAAGGGTATACTTAAGTGCATCACTGTCTGAGATGGAAAGGTGACACGAATTTCTCGTTTCAGTTCCTACGATATGCTAGTGCACTTGGTGATAAACAGGATGACTCTAGAAATCATCGTCGTTGTAAAGCTGGAAATGAGAAAGTATTAAAACAGCGGCCTACTGTTTAGTTAGACGTGCAGCCGGGGCACGCTGCATCTATTTTGTTTTTATTCTACCAGGAGTGATTTTGACTCATACTGCTTGTAAAAGCAGGCGTTATATAGTTTTTACTTTTATTTCTAATTTATTATTTATTTATTATTTTTCAGAGACCAAATGACTTAGTCGATTGAAGTAAGCCATGCTCCTTGAAGAGATTCATCGTGGCCTGTGGTAGTCAGATGGATTAAGCGTCTGTCGCCAGGACAGCTCAGACTTCCGAATCCCAGATTCCTCGGTCACTTTGACGGCAAACAGCAACTCGCTGTCATCCGACTCGTTATCATATCTTTTTGGTTCTAAGCCATACCATGTTTCAAGGTTACGGTAGTCGGTTCCCTTCCTCCCCTGCTTGTAGTGGGTCCTGTTGGTCATGGAGCATACCCCTTTGATTGCTCCTTTGCGTCAAGGATATGAAAAGCAGACTGGCGGAGGGTCTCAAGTTCGATCCCCATTTTGTTTTGGAAAATGAAGAAGCAAGTGAATCTTGTCTAAATGACTTTAATTCCATTGGTACTAGTCTCAAAATTAATCTTATGGTAATACTGACCGATTCGAAAGTCCCAGTTTCCTTTATACTGGGTACTTCACGCTCATATGCCCAGTGTAGCGGAAAATACTACTGGAAGCCATAGACGTCATAAGTAACAGCTCAATTGTCAGCTGCCTCATACATCCTTAGAGCCTCACCTGGGACTGGAACGCACAGTTAACGATTTTAATTGGAACCTCTACCCATCAGGCTGCTACAGTTGTCAAGTATGTGGAGAGCATAGGGAGACAAGCCAGTGAAATTGTGCATTTGAAAGAAACGTTAACCTCCTCAATCTGAACTCGGGGTAGTTTAAGGCTTAAAACGCAAGGTCTCCCGGTATTTCCCAAACTCGAATTACATCTGTTCCTGAAAACTGCCAATTTTCAAGTTAAAAATCGTTCCCATTTTGCGAGGACGAGTGAATCTCAAGATTACCAACGTCCTTTTGTAACTGACTTTTGATCTTCATGATTCCAGGCCAAACCCGCTGTCAGTACGTTCCGTGAGGAGGCGTGCCGTATGCGGGCATTAAAAGCGTACCGTTTCGAGATGCCATCTCGTGTTGGACGACTGGGCCAAGGGATTTATCGTGTTGGAGAGACAAGTTAGCAGAACAAAACCAAGGATCTTTTTATCAACACTGGTTTCATAATCCACCTGCACTTTAGGCTCCATCATGTGACTTTTACCTCAAATATTAATTAAAATTATTTATATGCAATATTTGATTAATTCTTCTCTTCACCTTGAGATTTCGAGCTGAAAAATTAAAATCCATGTGCCGAATTCATGTTGCCTGGGCGGAGCCAGTGGCTAACGGTGGTCAGACTTAAACCCCGTGGGTTAAAGATCCCAAGATATTTCTTTCTTAAGATGATTGGTGCACATACATTCCAAGATGGCTTGTTGCCACTTGGAAGCTTCCGAATGGAGAGCGGTCTGTAGTTGGGAGGACAGGAACCCGAAACATTTACGATGGAGCACCATAACACTGATCGCTCAGTTTCGTCTGATCGGATAATTGATCAGCTATATGGAGTAAGTGACTTGTCCTTAATCAGTGTTTTTATCCATTGCATAATTTGCCGTCCTGGAATCGAACCGTGTTCCAAGTATGCTGCACGATGTGAGAGGTTGTGGTTGGGATGTTTTTGACGTTTCAGTCATCACAAATAACCCTTCTCAATATTATGCTTACAAGCGAACGAGGATGAGATTACAACGCAAAACAACTGGATATGAACAGAATGGAACGTCTATACCTAGCCAAATCTTCCGACTACACGGGGTGAACGGGTAACAAAATTACACTTGCAATCGTCATTTCTGTTTGTTCACTCATCCATTTCTCCTTAACTGACTGCAAAATAGCGAAAAAATTGCAACCCGCAAAAGGAAATCAGATGACTTTTCCCATGGTACCTGGTCGAAAGGTGTGACCGACGAACCACCGCTGGACAACATTGGAGTTAAGAAATTTTATTAAATTTATTCATTCGTTTATGATTGTTGTTATTATTATCGTTGTTATTTGCTATTATTATTGTTGTTCTTATTTAATTCTTAAGTCACAGTGAACCAAAAGAATGAAAAATGTCTAGAATGTATCAGAAAAAAAACCACTATTTGCATAGCAACCCCATCGCCGCCTCGTAATGGTCACTCGGCACACTTGTCAAGAGAAGAGAAGTGAATTCTACATCCACGGTTTTGGTGGCCGATGATTATACCTTAAAACCGATAATGAATTGAAAGAAACAAATCTAGACAACTCAGTCTTTGGGAAATCCGTGTGTCAAAATAATCACCATTCTAAAGAACCTATGACGATGAACTGTCTGTTTTGTCAAAATACCTACGCAGGGATCCAAGCGTCTAGAATCAATCGCCTGTGAACTTCCTTAAAATTATCCACATGAACGGGCCTGGCGTGCAAACAACAACAACCAAGTTGCAAGGTCATGAGATCAATATCGAACATATTGATTAGAACACACCACTTCACCCAGACACATTGAAACAGCCACATGAAAATTAATGAAGACCAGCTTTGATCACTCATTCGACTATGGTACAACCACGACAGCGGCTGTCAAGTGGTAATCATTGTGGCGTTTCAACCTGAAGGTCGTGCGTTTGAATCCGCCCAGCGCCTATCAACTACTTCACCTCGGACCAGTTTGTAGACAGCGACTCTATCTAAAAATGATGCACAATGTCGTTTCTTAATAAAGGAAATCTGAGAATAAAGAAACTTAACGATAACTCGTTGCAAAAGACTCTGTTCGTCAATTGTAGTGTTTCCTGTACCTCACCTCAACCATTCACAAAATGCTTCTTTTAAATTTCAAGTAATTAAATAAAACCAAACAACCGTTGTACAAAAAGCAATTCAATGGTGATAACTAATTTGAAACCTAATTTGTGATACTTCAAGTAAACATACGTTTAGTTCCCGATGCAATAAATCCTTTACAAGCAATTGTTTCTTCTTAAGAAAGCAGTCGAGCAGGAATGGCGAGAGACAAATGAACCTGGAAGCAGCGAAGAACTTCGCTCGTTTGTACTAGTATGATAAAAGCCTCCTGTTGTAACCAGGCCAACTCCGGATTTTCTGGGACGGCATTAAAATCTCGTTTGAACAAGATGACAATGGCGAAGACATTCAAACATCGTTTCTATTGAAGCGTCTTCCGCCAGTTAAATAATTTTTTGTGTAGTCAAATCTGCGGCTGAATGGCACAGTTTGTCACAACCTTGAAAAGCAGTTAGAACTGGTGGTACCCAAGCAAGTATCCTCTCTGTATGTGCGTAATGATCTTTCACACAAGATGTTAACAAGTAAGGAATCGAGTGCAATTGCGAGTAGAATTCGAGTTTCCAAGGTCCTTGTACACCACTATTGCGAAAAATACATCTTGGATATAACCGTGCCGTTGTTTGAATTGTTTCGAGAAATTGAAAGCTAACAAAATTTCCACTCAAACTGAAAATTCATCTGTATAACCTGATTGTCAGTTTTCAATTGGCTGTTATTAGGCACTTAATAATTTTGATTTCAGATTGCAACAACTGTTTACAACAGTAGTTTCCAAAGATGATTCCCGTTATAATTTGACTGAGAATGGCCGTGGGGAAGACTAGTCCCTCTGGTGCACCCGAACGTAAAATTGCCACATGCATGAACTAGACTCTGAGTACTGTCAAAGATATGCACGTATCTTACGCCTGACAGAGAAAGTGTAACTGAAAACTATACCGAAAAGTCAGTAGACTCTAACTCTCAAGTCCAGGTAGGCATTGATGAGAAACCCAAAGTATTAATGCCTGTTTATTCAAATCTCATGTGGATTGAAGTCATGATTAGTGCACTTCAGAAAATTTCTGCACTATTTTACTTGGCATTAAACAAAGAAACTAAGATCTTTCTCGCAACTTAGCAAAATCATCAGTTAACACCAACCACTAAGAATAGGATTAATTCCCCAAGTCTTAATTATTACAATCCTCAATAACGTGGACATAAAGACTTTTCATGTTTCCGTGTTTTATTCACTTAAATCAATGTCATAGGACTGTCGATGAAAAAACAATGATTTTACATGACTAAATCGGTAAAAGTATCTTAAAGTGTTCAGATGAGCTCAATGGAGAACGGTCACGCAGTCCTTTCCCCTACTAACCAGAAATTTTGATGCAAAAGGACAAACTAAACGACAGAGTAGAGCACCGGAGAACCTCTCCTTTCGTTGAAATTCCACAAGACACTTCTGCTCACGAACAGCTATTTGGAATTGTTGGAAATCGTTGTTAGTGACATCTGAAGGGGAAGGATCTGAGAGCAACTAATAAGGCACTGATGTGTCGGGAGGAAATGTGTTAATCCCTACGTCTTGCTTTCCTCGACAGTATCAAGCATTCGTAAAATAGCGAGAATAAGTTACGAAGGCCTGTGAACTTGAGTGGTAGATCAGAAACATTGTTTTCCAGCGCCTTCTGAAACGGGAAATTCAATCCCAACTGTGTCGAAGCTGACATGCGGGCAAATATTACAGTATAACCTAATCCACATTCTTCCATCTCATGTTCGCCCCAGGGTGGGGGCTAAATAACTTTCTCATAAACCACGATGAAGCTAAGGTTTAACCATTTTTAGGTGGATAAAAACATCCAATGGCATGATTCGACTTACTATACTCCCCACGCGCATTCAGTCTCTGTTGACAGGTCACGGTTATGACCACATGGTGCATGATTATTGCCCACCCAGGCTTGGCACAAAGGCTGGGGATACAGGAGTAACCACTGACAGAAAAGCTAACAACAGTTTAATGATACCGGTAGGTAAGCCAGTCAATGACATTTGGGATAACAACCATTCAGAAGAGGCAAACCCCAGATTTTCCTCAGTCAATACATTAGGAGTAGCTCTAAACTGAAATTCTACTTCAGTATTGCCTTTACTGTTGGCAATGAGATGTTCGAGCAACAGAGAAATTTTTCCACAGTACTATGCACTATTTCATTTTACTTCTCAATAATGGAAGAACAGTGGATGCTGTCACCATTTATGACTAGCGTATTTCTACCCGAAAAATACGAATCGGAACACCAAAGGTCAGTGCACTTCGCAGTATAAATGCACAAGTGAACATTCGTCACATGAGAAGCGCTTTAAGATTTTAAAAACGAGATTACAGCCACCCATTTGAAAGACACTTCTGAACAGGTTCGGTTTAATCTGAATAGTTTCAATGAAATGCCGAAGAAAACGAAAATATTGTTAGAAGTGTGTGTTAATGAAAGATGGATGACAGGAATTTCCCCCGAAAGCAAAAGACCGGTTCCACGGTTACTGCCATTCGTCAAGTATGCGTATCGGGTACTCGTCTGTCAAACCATTTCCACACTTGTGCATCCGTTCATTAGTTTCTCACTAGAACCTCGGATGAATAGACGCGAAATCCGTTGTGTGCCTTCGGGGAACTTTTATCCAGCCATCTGCATGCGAAATATGCAACTAACAACAAAAACATGTACTTTCGAAACTTGTGTTCTCTTTTTGAATGTTAGCCTTGCCTGACCAACGAATCATCGTGTGATTCTTAAATGGATTCATCATCCTATCCCGCTCCAAATGATTTAAACGAGATTCTCGTCAAATGAAAATGGTCTAGTGGAACAAATCGGAACCAAGGCGGAGATTTCCCCTCTCCCCTGAAAGCATCATATATTTATTCACCACTTGTTGCAGTTGTTCACTAGATTTCCTGTATTTGACTACGTCAACAATCAATTGGCAACCAGTCCGCTTACAAGTATTGGACAACCTGAAACTGAACGGAAAGATCGAAAAGCTATTTCCAAACAGAAATACGACTGAGTGCTTAGGGTGAAAATCACGTGAACAAGAAAAGGTCTACAAGTTCGTAACAAGGAAAACAGTTGCAAGCAAACTAACTGTGCACAACACCCCAACCAAAATGCTGGATCAGTTATGCATAAGGTGTAAAGGCAGCCGAAAAATACCAGTTGGATTAGAAAAATAATTAGAATATCTAACTTCCTTTTGTATTGCCAAAGGAGTCAGCCACATTTATCCAACACGCTGTGCATCAGTTATACGTAGGGGGGGGAATTACACATTCTGCACTGAAAAGGCCGTTAAGTAGACCACTATACAATCCGTATGCAGTTTCCCCTGCCGTAAATTGACCTTCTGGAAACCTGGACACCTATACTAATAGTAAATATAGTTACATTTAATATTGAGAAACAACACAGTGAAACGAACAAACTCGTTTTCAGTTATTCGTATTCATGCCAATACATAAAATTATATACGATTTACCGCAAGGGAAATGGGGATGATAGGTTACAGTTCTAGACATCAGAATAAGTTCACTGTTGTGTGTATGTGAAACAGTGGATTTGTTTTGACTACTAGAACTGTAACATATCATCCCCTTTTCATTTGCGGTAAATCGTATATAGTGTTATGTACTGGCATGATTACAAATAACTGGAAACAAGCTTGTTTGTCACACTGTGTTGTTTCTCAATGTGTTCTGCGGGATTGCATGTAATACTTTACACTTACACCCTGCTGGAACACAGGTGTGTTTCCAACACAACGAAATCAACACTCTTGAGCAATGCAGTATAAAAGGGATCAACAATTACGAAAGACCAAAACCTTTCCTTCTTGCTATAAAACTTGAGGGGGAGGCAGATATCATAGCAGTGTCACAGTTTTAAGGAAAGTGCTTTGGCTCTGGCTGTCCGTGATTAGACGGTATTCGCAAACTCATGCATTGTCCACCACCGAGAACGGTCAGGTTTTAGTAGCAGTGAAAGTCATTGCGTACCTATAACTGGTCACCATAACCAGTGAATGGAGAGACAGACTCATGCCAGTCCTGCAGAAGCAGCTTGCATTTCGGATCCGAAAACCACATACCTTATCTGGATCCTTAAATTTCCACGTGATCAAAAGCACGTTAAGATGGTTTATATTGTGTTTTTGCAAGGCCGAATGGTCCGCATGCTGTAAGTAACGAGCTCTGTCCCATGAACGCAGTTCAGATCTACCAGGGGATAGATCAGAGAAAAATGTTCTGAAGAACATCCACAACAGAAAAGTTAAGAAACGGTTTTGTTGAACTGCACCGTGAACATCCAAGAATGACCGTAAACCGTAATCAGGTCTGGTTTTGTTTGCCTCTTCGCAGAGCCGAATAACATGGAAAGAAAAATCAAAAGACCTTGGGAAAGAAACGGTCCCCGAAGCAAGATCCCTTCTACGGTGTGGATGGCCGCGAAGTATGCTCCAATAGCCTTTCTACGAGAAGCCTTACCAATTTCCGTCTTTCCGATATAAGGACCATGCAAGGCGTTAGATTTGCCAGGTGGTAGCATCAGAGAAAGGGCAAGAAATACTTTGGACGCAATGCTTAAGCCTGTTTTTATTTCACTTAGCTGGTTTCAATGATTGCAAGATAAGTCAGATAGCAATAAGCTGTCCTAGTTAAAAACTTTTAAAATAGATGGATAGTGCCCTTCAGAAATACATACGATACCTCACTTCCGCAGTTACTTTCCGTAGCTCCGGTACAACCTCGATCTCTCGCTTATCTCCTCGCATGCTGGATGATTCGCTTTCAAGCCCTTGTAGTCAGAATAGTCTCGGGATCGCCCTGACTGTGCACTGATAAACTGAGTCTCAGTCAACAATCATTTGTGCGCAATTCGGTTGGACGGTTTTTTGCTTACCAGTAGCAATCAATTGAAGCGTCAATGTCTGTTCATTGAATCTCTCCGTCCACTGAATGCAGCTTTCTCGATGCCAAAGCACGAGCTCTACTGGGACATCCTCCGGTTTTCTCTAAGTGTGGACGTTGTGATCTTCACTGGTAGGTATATGACCCACCTTTGCTACTTAGCGGACACGGACCGACAAATTTGATGCCGATTTTTCGTCGCAGAAGTTAGCGCTATCGACGGTCACCGTCTGATACACCTTTGCTCCAAACACAGAATAATTCTGGCGAGCACAAACCTTTGACGTGAAAGGCGACAATGGTTCACGTGGAGCCTTTCTTGACCTTTAATACTGAGCCCAGATTGACCAAGGTGCCTTCAGTCGCCAGCGGCGAGGATTAATCCAAAATTGCCGATCACTCCGGTCCACATCTTTAACGTAGATCATGCGTTGGTCGTGATCACTTTTGTTTGCGCCCGGCCTGTGGCGCACAAACAAGGAAATCACCCGTCCTGCCTAGTCGATTCCAGATGACAATAGCCGATTTCAAGTCCGATCGGCGCTTTAAACAAGATTGTCCTCAGAATGAAACCATGCATCGAAAAACGTGTCTTCAAGTTTTTTGACTGTTTGTAAAATAATCGTGTCCTACCGTACACTGTCATTTTGGATATAGCTTAAACGCGCACTGCTTAAAATAATAGAAAACAAGTGTACGGAAGCATGATGTAGATAAGAACAGATACCGAAAGCAAACTAGTTCAGTCCCACAGAATAATGGTAACAAGTGTTTTATACGTTGAAATACACAGCACATGCCCAAAAAGCTAAGCTCCTTTAAATTTCCCTCCCATGTGTTACACTGTTTTCGTACCCTACACCTAAAGCCCTCACGCAATGCTGGGGGAATGTTGAGATTTATATGGCCAAAGTATTCGCAGGTTTTCCATCCACACAGCTACGTTTCATTGTACTAAACCAGGCCGCTTTCAGGCATTCCGTACCACGAACGTTTGCAAAGATTCAATTCCTCGTTAAACAAATAAAGGTTCTGAAATTCTTTCGAATATCAAAGCACAACTCGGCAGGTCGGTTGCAGAAACCGGATTAAATTTACTTCCAAAAGGAACCCTGAAAACTAGAATATGCTAAACTTCATCACCAGTGTTTTTGCTTTTTGTGGTGTAGGAGTGTACATAAATTTACAGCACCAGTCTATTTTTCGAAGACCGAATTACAAAGCTTCCCGATTAATGTGAATGAAACCGGTATTTGATCCATCAGCTGAGAGTCCGACGTTTCACCGAACGGATCTGTACTTCTACCACTGTCTCGATCCAACCGTTTTAAGTGAACTTTACCATTGCAAGATTTGTCACACTATTTTTTACTTGATTATATGTTAACGTTACCTCATACAGCATCCTTGCTGTGGGATTCTCTAAGCTCAACGATCACCCATAACAAAGTTGAGAAAACTGATGGTCCGAAGTTTATATTATTTGTACAATGAAGTAACTGTTATGGTTATCATAATTGTTATCTGATCTGTCCTGTTCGTTCGAGGTAACGGTCAAACACCACTATATTGCAACGGAAGACGTCATCTTCGACCATGTTATCAGGTTGTATGAAATGAAACATCCTGTGTGTTGCTAACTTGTCAATTGAAGCAATTAGTCCCCTTGTGTGGGCCCTCAATGGGTCCTGTTCAACTTGTCAATTATTAAAAATAACTAAGTGCCTGTTATTTTTGAATTTGATGAAAAATGGTTGCTCTGTATGATCGCGCCAAAAGAATCCCAAACTAATGCGGTCCGGCGTTTCATGATACTTGTGCATCTTACGTTGCCAAATGTACGCAACCCTCTGATGCGAAAGTTACATCAACCTTCTCCATATTTTTCACCAACTGTACAGTAAACGTGGGCGATTTTAGACAGCATCGAGGAAAAGCAGTAGGACCACTCAATGGAAGCGACTTTGGCGAAATCCACCGCGGCCCCCACCTGCAAATATGCGTGAGCTTCCCGTTGAATATGTAAGTAGATGCACTGCTAAGTCGCCCGATTCACAGTACACCCGAATATTCCACTTTTCACACCAAACTCTAAACGCTGATGCTAGCTAGAACGGTTTTCATGAATTTCTGGCTTGCTATTTTTGATACAACCATTGCTTTGCGTCTGTTTCTAATTTCACTGCGACTTTCCTCAAGGTATACACATTTAAATTTCGCAGTTCTGTAAACCCTTGACTAGTTTAACCCCGATTGCAAATGTGCCATCCGTTCTAAAATGTAAGCGTATCTCCGACAGGGCCACCAGGTCAACCAAACAGCTCGACGCTAAATTGTGCAATCTAGAAATGCATGCTCCCTAACCATACAGTGAACTGAAGTACGCCTCGAATGCCACAGCGCTGAACGACTTGGCTCACTGTCACCGACAACTGACCATTCTGGTTCTCTGGGGTGGTGGTGCCCTATCAGCTTCCGTCCAGTTCGCAATTCATCTGTCTCTTTGGTTTGCAATGGAGCCTCGACTCTTGTTTCCCAGTCTGCCTCGAAATCCGCCGTTTGCCAGGCTACTTCTTTATCTTCATTTCATGTTTCAAGCAATGTTTTTCTTCCAATCATAGCTAGCAGGACTTCGGTCAAGTTCGCACTAATCCGCATATTACCAAACCTACCGACCCAGTTGACACTGCAGTTATCGTCATAGAAATATGTGCTTCAGATTTAGACCCCACGCTAACTCACCTTTTTTATTATCCTCATTCAAAGGATGCAGTTATTTTTCCTGTTCCGAAATATGTGGACGCTTCTGACCCCAACAACCATCGTTTCGCTTACCCCTACTTCCGTGCTTTCGAAAGTTTTGCAATCGTTTTCACTGACTAAACAAGCCCGCTTTCTGGATGTTTGCTACGTGGAAATCACATTTACGCGACCTAATAGTTATCATCCAACAATCCCGGTTGGGTGCAATTAACAAACACTGAGATACCCTCTGACTACTGCTGGACGTTTCCAAGGCATTCGGCCGAGTTTCGTACGAAACTATGCTGTTGAAATTGCTTTCTTTCAAGTTCCATCTCATTGTTGTACCCTAGATGCCATATTTCCAGCCGCGGAACGATCACCGTCCGAGTCCACTGAGATCCTTCTTAACCGTGTCTGGTGAATCCCGGAATCCTCAAAGATTGCATAATTGAACCCGGTCTTTTTCTTCCATTTGTTAATGATCTCACACCAAGTTGCAACTGACTCCACTTTTGCCGAGGACTGAACTCCTCGCCACTCCCTTTCCTATCATGATGCTCGACAAACTACTATCAAGACTGATTACAACCGTGTTGTTCTGAGTGCATCACCTGTTCCCCATCTAGGAGAAACCTCTTCTTGGAGCTCTACAACCGTGTTTGTCGTGAAGCTTCCAAGCCTTCGCTCTTTTCCGTCGCACTTAATTCCCACCCTTACTCTCCCAAACTGATTTTCGACTCCACTTAACTTCGTTCCACTGAATTTCACAAATTCTCTTTGGTGATCTCCATTCGTACCAACACTTACCTCTCATATCGAGTCGAAAGCTGGCTGTATTCCGAGTCAGACATTTTTCACACTACCTTATTTGCTTTTGTGGGAATTTCAAATCGGTCAGACATTCAAAGAGTGCAACCAAGTGTTGGGTGCAGCATCGTCTACTGCTTCTTTTCTTATCAGGCTCAACAAAAGAACGTTCGGTTGATCAATGAGCCCTCTCCGACCTCGAAACTGCAATTGTCTGCCCATCAGCCAGCCGAGGCTTCACTATTTGTTTTTAGTTATTTTGGTTTCCATCATTCAGAACTCGCTTCGACAGTTTTGCTTGCAATGACTTTCTCCCGTCCCTCTCGTATTCAGGTGATCAGTCACTCTTATCAAGTCTTTACTCCAAGATGTCGGACTTCTTTTCAGCCTTCTTTTGTGCCCCTACTGCACAGGTCTGGAACACTCTCCCTGTATCCGTATTGGCAAAGACCTACAATCTGTTTTACCAAGCTGAACTCAACTTGAATCCTATCATGAAACCATCTTTCCTTTAACCCACGAGGGGTTTGCGACTTTTAGTACAAATCACTTTGTGTGACAAAAAAATGAAGAACAGATGCTGAGTGACTGTGAATTACCACCAAAAAACTGATGACCTAAGATAGGGTTGGGACCAAGAAATCATAAACCTTGAGTGGTTATTATGCATTATTAAACCAAGGCTGATTCATTCTATCACCTTTCCAGGCGAATGAGCTTTCTATCTGGACGAAGAAGCAGAAATATTTCGTTCAAAATAGCTTATCTAATTACGGAGAATGGTAATAAGTCACCTCAGCGGTCACCCTTTTCTGGGGCTGGTTTATATTGCGAATGTTTCGAGAATGCGGCGTCAGATCCATTCGTCCACATAAAGCGGATTTCGTTGAGTGAATCAATCGAACGCAATACGCTGGAAATTGAAACAAATTGTGTTGGCAAATAAACAAGACGATGAACAATGTACAAATGCCAAATTCGAAAAGCACTGAAGTAAGAATTGAAACTACATGGGGCAATGAGCGCAGGACTAGATAAACAATTATGGTGACAAAGAAGAAGGATTATGCTACTCAGTTTTGTCTTTTGTGGTATTATCAACTTCTAGTGCAACTTCAGCTGGTTTTGGAATGCGGTATATTTTTTTGCATTCTAGATATAATTCGCTTAAACCGAAGGAGTTTACAATACTCTCCCATGTGAAGTAAAATTTTTGAATCGACTTCTTATTCACTCCAACTATTGCGGGTCGTCGGGTGATTTCCCTCCCCTTGCGAAAAAGTATCAAAGTGGGTAATTGCTTAGACCAACTCGACGTATCAATAGAATACTTCTTGGCAATGTCTGGATAGCGAGTGATGTCCAGTTTGGCAAATTTGAGAAAATCGACTCCATATTCCTCGGAAAGTTCGGCAAATATCGGCTGCAATTTAATACACGCAGGTGACCATGCCGTATAGAAAGCCACTATCCACGTGGTCCGTGAGTCACCGTGTAGAACTTCCTGATTGAATGTTGTATCACGCAGGTATAAAACTCTATCCGGGCCGCTGTAGGAAGGCTGTTGACAAAAGCAAGCTTGCATCAACCACAGAAGTGCATAACCGATCGCATATACAGCATTTTGTTTCCAAAACATATATACGCTTAGAATTTTCGCGAAAAGACAGAAATGTGATAAATAGTCCGGGATGGAGAACTGGCGTTTGCTGCGTAATGCCACAAAGCTCCCGAGAAAAATTAAAAGCTCGTATTCCTGAAAGTCTATATGACATGTTTTGTACATAACAGTGCACATCGGAGGAACGGTCTTCGTAAAGAAAAACATTGTACTTAGAAGTATATTGATGGCGTAGAACGGATGAAGTAGTTGTCTTAAGACTTTCTGGCGTCGACTCATCTGAAAAATTGGAAGGCACTTTGAGCACGAAGCATGAAAACGAATAAGAAAACGTCTGAACGAAAAACCAATAAAACAGCATCAGCAACGATAAATATTCAAGCACTCATTAGTGTTAAGAACTGACTGCCAAGGAAACATACAAAACGCAGAACTTCTCGCTTAAAGTCCCAATGTCAATCATGATTCCCACTAAACAAGTAAACATGAAACCAAGAACTGTGATGGACGATGATAGCAGACTGCAAATCACTGGGCCAAATGACAGCCCTAACTCCTTATGAATTATTTCCTTTTTTCGAACAAAAAAGTAAATGGTCCCGTTGCCCGATCTAACATAAAGAAGTCTCGATGGGCTTTTCCCAAAAGAAAGCGGAGGGGATCCCCTGTTACAAATAAGCTATTCGCCCATAAAATCAGTTCCCAAGACTTTCTTCCCATTGAATCAATAAAATGTCTCATCGTTCAGCGTTAAACAGCAAGGCAAGCCTCACTGACCGCTGCCTTTCCCCAGAGTTACACGTTTATATAAAAGAGTGAATATACAAGGGGAACAGGGAGTGGACCTACACAGGCGGGAAAAGATAAGACGCTGCTGCAGCCAACACACGGGACACAGCCTAACTGTACAAATGCACATGTTTTCAATCATTCTGATTTGATAGAAAATGACAGCACGATCGCCACTGTTTACGGTTCACTGCCATATCCTCAAGTGTCTCCAGCCAGCAAGTCGACGAGTCTTTCGGACCCCAACCACGAGGGCGTGAGACATCTACTTTACCTAACTTCGCTATACATTTTCTCATCCCACGTTGCCACGTCATCTGTTGGCCTCCAAATGGCTTCTTCCATTCCTTAGGAGGAACACAAAATAAGGCACGATATGGTAGACGAGTGTTCGTCATATACAACACGTGACCCAACCAGCGCAGTCTACTAAGTTTCATACGCTGAAACAAGCTGTTCACAGAAGTGGCACCCAATACCAGATTCCTAACCTTAATATTACTCACCCGGTCACTCCATCCAATCCTAGCCATACTACGTAAACATCGATGGTGATCGAAAACCCCCAACCGACTAACATCGCCCACACGCATATTCCACGTCTCGCAACCGCACAACGGAACTGAACGCACTGCATCACAGTACACACGACATTTCAACTTCTGTGAAATATCAGGCCGACGCCACAAGTGCTTCAATCCAGCATAAACTGCCCGAGCCTTCCAAGGATTCGGAGTTGCAGATGTTGGACTAACTACACAAGCGAGCGGCTAGCTAAACTCCTTGAAGTGCTCAGCCCAATGTCCGAGCATTTGTTTTCTACCATGTATAAGCTCTCCATTTCTACCGCACACGACTTCAGTAATCGGTATCGTACAAAAGCGTAAACAGTCTTTGATTATTAACCGAAGCGGCTGCTACTTCCACTTCGTCAGCTACCTTAACCCATCATTCGGAAGGCGCATCGTCAATCGACGACGCACCAGTCGACGCATCCTATTCACTTACTTGCAGCTACTGAGCTGGCATTTTTGCTTCATTAGACCCAGCGACCTTTGCGAGACACAATGTCTTTGATGAACGCTAGACCTAGGACCACAGGTGAAACATGTTACCAAAGGAATTGTCTGCTTGATTTCGTCCCTAGGGTCGTCTACAATGCTACCCGTCGAAGTTCTTAGTTCTTTGGATAATTTTTGTTCATAGCTTTTGCGAAAAGCCGGATGACGAACACATTCGACGGCTAATCGGGAATGCGGCCTGCGTCGATCGCCGTTGAGATGCAGCAAAATTCGCAGTAAATCTAAAGCATGGTCCGATCCAACGTACATGGTCAAGTACGATCTACAGTTCTGGACAGAACCGCTCCAACGGTAGCTTCCTTCAATATGGCCGATCTGACTCAGACTACCTGTCGAGTTAGACCGCCATGTCGCTGTGCGACGCAAACTGTGTCGGAAAATCCTGCTAGACATGAATGAATGATTGTCTGCACAAAAATTGACAAGCTCATCTCCGTCATTTGTTCACTAAGCGCGAGAGGTGCACCGCCTACCTAAACAGGCTTCCGATGCATCAAGTTTCCCACCTATCGCATTAAAAACACTTGCCACCACTACGGCAAACCCTTTGCCCTTCCGAAAAAGGGTGACGAGTTCGTTAAATAACTCTACCTTTTGCTTGTCGGCACCGCATTCTATTGCAGCACGTGCCGAGATGACAAACAAGTTGCGCCTAACACAACTGTACTTCCGGACGCCGAGTGGTCCATGCAGTCCCATGGCACATCAAAGACTGTCAACCGGAATCAAGTCTACCTAAGATTATTCCTAAACCACGTTGACCCACGCCTTCAGCTCCTTCGTCGCCTCAAGTGCGCAAGAAATATCTTGACGAAACATTTGGTGCAGTTAGTTGAGTTACTCTGCTCGAATCATGAATTCGTGTCTCACTCACGCAGCAGATTTTAATGCAGGCTGGCCAAAAAGCGTGTTTAGCTTTGAAAGAGAACTTCCTTTTGATTAAGGTGCGTACATTGAAAGAAACAAGATTCAGAGGCTGACGAGGCTTGAGAAAAGGAGCTAGCAGGCTGAAAATCACCTAATAAACTACTTGACATTGAAACGCTGTGAGTATCAAGCATGTTACCAGTGGGGATGCTATGGGTAGGCAGAAGGGGAAAACCGATTGGGTTGGAGACAGTCGAGACAGGTTGAATAAAAGAGAGGGAACTTTGAGCGGTAACATACTTATCACTACCCACCCCATCTGCGCTCGATGCAATGGGCAGCGCGGTCCTGATTATCCTGCGCGACGACCGATGCAGTATGGAATTATTTGTAGGCGTGTAACTCATAGGGAATAATGGACGGGTACTGCTAGGGAGTCCAGTCGCTAAGCAGAAGAACGATTAGGGTTCTCAATCAAAGCCTTTGGTTCTGACAAGAATCTGACCGCAAGGTAGCGGGGTATAGTTGAGTGGAAGCCCATCTACTTGGATCAATTAGTCTTCCACTCGTTTATCCAACTGAGCCGCTAACTCAGGTTAACCGCCGACTGGGAGGATCAGGAGATTACTTCGTCAGGCCTCTACCAATTGAATTTCCAGGCATGATTGGATCTTCGGCTTGAGATAAACCATCCTGTATAGCTCGCTCGTTTATGGGGACACGCAAGCCGCCAGACCGCGTCAAGGTGCAGTCTTAAATCTATGGCGTCTAGAAAGGAAATGTACGTACACTATAAAATCGTGAAATGCAAGTCAATTTGGCGGATGAAAGGGGGGTATGGAGGACACGGAACGAACCGCGTTTGATCAATAACGCTTTGTATGTCAAGAAAACAAGCCCGAAGTTTGTGAGTCCTAGGGAAAAGAGAGCGATGATTCTTCAACGGACAAGAACAAATTGCCCACAAATGGCCGAATGAGAACAGACGTACTGTCCTCGTACTTAGAGTGACGTGGTGACCCTGTGTAAGTCATGCTCCAGGTGCGCAGCAATTAGGAACTCCGAGTAAACAGAAGGCCCCCATGGAACCAAAGAAGCAAGTTAACGAGTCGGCATAGACATCACGGGCCCACCACCGATGACGCAGAATGTGAATCGGCATACTATTGTCATGAATTTGTTTCACGAGGTAGAGCGAATACACATTCGGTACCAAGATGTGCCCACGGTCGCAAATTTTCCCGTCCTTGAGTAAGCTTGCTGACATGGGGCTCGTTTATGCGCACACTCGGACCAAGGCGCGGCATTCAAAAGCCATTTACTATATGAGGTACCCAGCATGTTAGTAATAGGATGGGAACAGTGCATGAACAGACTGAATAAACGCATTACCAGTACTATTAAAAATAGCCTCTGAGGCGCGTCGGAAACTATTAAGACCGATTATTGTGATGATGTACTAGTGCTATTTGTGCTAGCCTGTCATGCAGCCCTGTACAACACGGCAGGGTACAACCACGCATACCTTAACTCGGACCACGAACTTCGTCGCACAGATCACTTAACAAGTTTCCCAGAATGTGGAAGGGGCCGCATAAGCTCACAACTGTAAGTTCACCAAAGGTTTGCGAGACACGAAAGGCAAGGAGCCTGGAGGGTGGATTACTGACAGTGGGCTACAGCAACGACAAGCCTATCTGCGGGTCATCAATCGCTAATCATGACGAAATGGAATTCGCTCCGGTTGGGGCGTTTCCTGGCGTGGAAAAATCAATTGAGATGCAACCGGATGGGGGATATGCGGTCAGAATATCGTCAGATGACATTGGAGATGACGCCGTCTTGGAGGAATTGCAGTGTAATGGGAGTGCCACCGGATCAGACAGGTTGCTGGGTCCGTAGCGGAAAATGGATTTGTTCCTCCGGATCGCTTGTTTTACCAAACGCTGACCACAAAGCGCGGTCGCCACTTGCGCGTTAGTCACGCACGCTTCGCTCGCACGCTCTTGTCAAACCTGCTACCGCTTCCGACTGTCTTACTTGTACCGGCCAAGTGTCGGGGTAGCCAGTATTGCGATCGTACCTAGCTGAGTAAGTGACGCACAAGTGGTCACAAAGGTTAAGGGCAAGCAAACTTAATATGAGATTCGCGTTGGGACAAGCCGGTTCTACCGGTGTGAACCATAAGCCTCTCTCCAGGTTGGCACCAACTCATAGAGCACCTGAAGATTATTAGTCGTTTACGGTACCGAAGACGCGTATACTTCCTGTGGCAAATGTTTCCATTGTGTGAAGACGCGGCGGTTGCATGCGTCAGTTCCCCGTCGCCCCCAATCTCCGTCCCAAATCGCACGTTATTAGCCAGAACGATGCTTCTCCAGGACGACGCAGATGGTTGAATATGCAAGGTAGGAAAGAGGAGACCTCGTGAGCGGGAGCTAAGTAGATGAGAAGGTCGACGTAGAAAAACTTATTAAATGGCAACACAATGTCGGGCACCACAAACAGACAAGAACGACAAACGACGTATTCGTACAACAAGTGACCTAGAAATTCACTTCCAGTTCAGTTCCGGTTCCATTTAACTTAGAGGACTATAAGGCGAGATGCCCAGGTTCTTGCACCGAGAGCTCTTGTGTTTAGACGGTGCCTAGACAACAGGAGAATGGAAAATCCTCTTCAAATCCTACAAGGGAGGAAACAAGCACTGAGATGCTATCCTCTCAACCACTTCCTCAACCCCCCCCCCAAAATCACACGCTGTCCTCTCCAAACACAACTAGCCGTGTATTGCCTAGTCTCCCTTCGAATTCGCGCACTGATCTCACTTCGACCAATTCCTCCGGTGGCTTGTTACAGTCATTCATCGCTTGCATGACAAACGAGTTGCTCCTCAACCTGGTGGTTACGTGTTCTCGCCCAATCGATTTTGTGTCACCTCTAGGTGTGTCGTCCCTTTGCATCTGGAATAGGGCTTAACAGTAGCCCCGTATCTCGGCCAGACCCCAAATGATATTGAAGGTCTCTATTAGGTTACCTCTTCACCTACGTCTCTCCAGGGCGAGCGCTTCCAGCCTTTTCTCACAACCCATGTGCCCCAAATGTCCAAACCATCGCATAAAAAACACGCTGAACATGTTGCAGCGTTTTCCCATCTATTAATCAAATATCGTCACCATGCTGGCACCCCGTATTGCAAGCCCGGTTGGACAAGTGCCTTGAACAGCGGCAGAAGAACTTTAACCTTCCTAGATTCTACGGTCCTCTTAAGTTGGCGTAGGGCACCCCATGCATTCTTGGCTGCCTTCTGACATTGCAGACTAAGTTTGAAGCCCGCACTCACGACCATCCCAAGGTCTCTTGCGTGCTGAGTTTGTTCTATCGCCACTTGATGCCCAGGTGGATCCGTATCGCGAGGTGAATTTACGTTACCTTCCATGATCCGCTGACATTTGTCCAAGTTCACCGGAAGATCCCAGTTCACCGACCACTGGTAAACTTTACCTAGATACCTCTGGATAGACTTACTGTTTTCTGTCCCTAATAGTTTGATGTCGTCAGCAAACATGAGACACGGATTTTCAAATCAATTACCTATGTCGTTGACATACATGAGGAAGAGCATTGACCCTAAGACAGACCCTTCGGGCACCCACACTGTAGCAATCCTCTGTCCGATAGACGCTCCTCGACTCTCACCCTGAATGATCTGCCCTTTAAACTTTGTGTCATCCAGTTATTCATCTAAGCGTCAACACCGAAAGCCTCCGCTTTCCGGTTAAGAAGCCTGTGGTCAACTGAATCAAAGGCCTTCTGAAGGTCCACACGGCAGACCTCTACCCCTTCGCCCCTGTCAATCCCACCTGTTACACCTTCCAGGACGGTCATGAGGTTGGTCATACAGAAACGTTTACGTCAGAAACTGTATTGTTCCACCACCATCAAATTGTTAGCCTCTAGGTGATTGACTATCCTATCACGAAGGGCACATTCAAGAGTTTTCAGCAAAATGGACAAAAGGATCACTGCTCTATAGCTGTCATATTGGTCTCTGTCCCCGCCTTCATGCATCGGGTTTGCTGTTGATGGCAAACCAGTCCGCGGGAAGCCGCCTTTCGTCCAGTGCTGGGTGCAAGGTTTCACTAGGACCTCCGCCAGCGGCTTTACTGTCGGTGGGTGGATCCTATCAGACTCTACAGCTTTCGACGCGCCCAAATTTTTAGGCTACCCCCTACGTCTTTCATGTGATCGCTCCTTCCGGCATCTCTGCCACAAGGGTGACGGTGCGTGTGTTTATCCCTGCGTCTCTTGACTGCGTCCGTAAACTTCCTGGAAATATTCCAACAAAGTCGGCCCTTTCCTGACCTATTTCCCCGGTGGTTTTTCACCCCACCTACGGCCTTTCGCGTAGCTGTCACCGTTTTCTACCTCCCAGTGCGTCCCGAGATTCAATTTCAGCAGTTTAATTTTGTCCGTTCCTGAAGGGATCCTGCCATATGCATCGGGGACTACCAGTCCCTGCAGGCTAAGTCACATGCAGACTACGGCTTCGTCGCTCATACCTATTGGCTTCGCCATCTCAGTCTCCCGTCTCAAGCCTGGCCCTAATTTAAAAGCTTTTAGGCAGTAGATCACAATTTCTATCTTTGTCCTAATTTGCTAACTGGCCTTTTTACTTACCTTTTCGTCTGCATGCTGCCGCAAGTTTTGACAACATCACGCTCTCTGTTTGGATATTACCAAACTTTTATATAACCTCATAGCACTTCCAGACTTTCATGACTCGGGACAACTCCTAGTGTGCACATACCAACGGAGCCTGAGTGACGCAAGCGCTGCATGGATGTGCCGAGTAAACCTATAAAACCCTCGATTCATGCTTACGTATGCTGAATCCAGGTTATCGACACATCTGATAAATATGGTACAAGAAGATGGAAGATTTATCATTAAAGCTGGCCTCATTATCCAGCCTCATTAGCCCACCTCATAATACTACTACTACCAGCAACCCCATTAAAAGAGAGCACTTCTTTGGCTCTGTAACTAAAGAAGCCCACAAACGCATTGCGAATGCAAAGAAAGCTGTTGTATTTAATATAAATGAACTTCTCTCACTGCCACTGGTCGAATATATCATACTCAATTCTTGTAGTATGACACGCCACCATTGTCTGTGCTCTAAGCTCCGGAAAAATTCCTCAAAAATAACTGCCTAATTCTATTACAAACTGCGATGATCTGTTAGTCAAGAAGTTCATAACCAACAAAGGAACCATTGCCAACTACACGCCTTATGAAAATATAAAGAACTTCACTGATAACACTCTCCTCAGGAGGGATATTCTGCGGTCACAAAAGTTCACCGCTACTTCTCAAGTCAGCAAGACTTCGGTTGTATAGGGCGCTATCAATCTAAGCAGCAAGCTGTCAGCACTCGCTGTTACTGACAGACCAAATAACCTGCCCTCTCCTTTCAGTAGAAAACTCCAACCCACATCGTCCACTCTCTCGTCCCTGGTGAGCACTAGAGGAACCCACCCACAGGCCGCGGTTATTCAATACCCGTCGAACTCCACACCTTTAAACAATCTGCACAATCAATCCCTTCTTCACTTTCGCCGCTCAAATTCCTGTCCAAACCCTCTACACTAAAAAACGGTTACTGGTCCATTTTAGGATAAATCCGATGATATCAGTGGCAACTATTCTCCACGAATTCTCATTGAGAATGCGGTAAACGAAAGACTTCATCTTCGTTGTTCGTAATAGATACCGACTGATCTGGATGAAATGGACCCCCGTTCGCCCGCTCCGTGTTAACCTAAATTTGTCAGCTGTGGCACACCAAGCTGAAAGCGCTGACGGTATAACCACGCAGTTGATCCTCGCCTCGCCGATGCCTTATCTGGCCGGTAACCTCAGCAGCCTCAAATAAACCACATCCTAATATGCCTTCCATCACCTCCTTGTCATTCTGTTAAACAGTAGAATCGCCTCCAAACCACCTCAGTTGAACCCCTTAGGAATCTCATGCCATTCACCCATCCAATTAACCACGCAGCCCAACACAATCACTCTGTTAACCTATTTGACTAACATGAGTCCTCGGTAAGTTCAACTCCGGTGCGCCATCTCGGCATGAGCTTTGTCATGTCCAAGGTCTCGCAAACACACGGCGGCCGACTAACCGTCGCTCACTGCATCCATGCATTCACACTCTTTGGGGAAAATTTGCTAGCTTTTAACGCGACACCAAAGCCCGTCATATTTAAAACCTGCCCCTTATCCCCCACTTTGGCCCATTTGCTAGGAAGCCTTAGATGCGTTCCCGCCACTCCAATGTTCTTTTCTACTCTTGTACTCTCAAGCCTTCAACCCAAAATACTTTGTCTTCATAACCTTGCATAGTTTAGCTCTCTCCCACCAACTTACCCGTCGAACACTAGACACTTGTATTTCGCCCTTTGATCCACAACCTGTCATGAACGGTCTTTTTCAATCCACTCTCGTCCAGAGATTACCCCGATTCCCCACTTAACAACCTCCCTCCGCCTCACTTCTGTGAGTTTCGAAGGTAGCTTGTACTCCAACAAAAAGGCGCACGTACTTGATAACCAGCTTGTTCTGTGGCATTTCCCAAGGAACTTTCACCATCCCCCTAGATTGCCAGTTCTGCTTTGACAACGTCACCAATCGACGACGTTACACTGTCACTTACTCACTGACACCATATCCCTCATACCGAAACACTGTGAAACTCCGTTCGTTGACTCCTAAGCTTTTATCACCTAGCGACTTAGTCGACAAATCCTTTAACGTATGCAGTTTCTCGACGGCCAGTATAATTAACTGGATTAGATTTTCTTCCCCACATTAACTATGCACTATCCGAACCCTGACATACCCGCTGACTCTTTGGCTCCTACAGAACCCACCTCTTGGATATCACATGGACTTAAATGTTTTCGTGAATTTACTCTGCTCCTCTTGACCCCTCGCTCTCTAACTCATAAGGCAAGGGACCCAAGACTAGTAGTCAAAATTCCTACGATATTATCTTAACAGCAGAAATTTGGTTAACCGACCATAGCGCAATTTCTTCGTTTTCGTTGACGGGTTACATTCTCTGCCAAACCAGTAGATCAAATCGTAGAGGACATGACTGCCTAGCCTACGTAAAGTAGTCGCGCAGCTTCAATTCTCCAACGTCCACTGCCTGATTTTATCTCGGGCACCCTTTGGCCTCACGTGCAAATACCCGAGCACTCAATCCACATGAGACTTATATGCCGACTAACAAACTCAAGCAATTATGATATCGCTCATTTCACCCGGGCTTTCTTTTTTCTTTCTGGTAACCTCTCCATCCGTAAGATAATTCTAGGCGACTTAAATGCTCCCGAAATTTTCTGGTCCTATTTATTCGCCCCACGAACCCTATTCGACTTCGTTCCTCAGAAGAACGCCAGTGAGTGGGCTCATCATGCGACCGCGCCCAAAATGCTTCGTAATAATATAGAATTAGTGTTTACGCATAACACTCCTAATGTTAGGGTTTCAGTAACAAAACACCTCCGTGTGAGTGACCAGAAGATGATCACGTGTAGCTTCCCTTTTCGTGACAAACTTTTCTTACATACGTGCCCCAACCATACTATCTCTTCATATATGTCGGCGTGTTCGGACGAAATCCCAGAACCTCTGCGAACGGACGCTTACCCAGATTACTTCCGCCAGTAAGCGCGACCATAGGCGTAGGTGAATTAACGCTTGACAGCCGCTCGATTTTCAACGGCGATCCTTCCGGAAAAGCTGATATGGACATGATTGCATCTTTTTGGTGAATACTACAGGACATGCATTAACCTCACCTATCATCGCTTATGTAAATCTGTGGTAAGCGATAGATATTCTCGGATGAATCTATGCAGTGGCGTATTAGCGCTAGGTCTTCCCGTTCCAGCGTTGAAAGCATCCGTCGGACGGCCGTGCCCACGTCCCCGCAGAAGCAACGTCTAATCGCACAAACCTGTGTATAGCGTGCATTGAAATTTTGACACTCAGTTTCACAGTGTATTTGTTCGCGCATTTGAGGTCGATTTCTACGCTCATCAACTCTCGGTCAATGTTGGCACAGACGATCGCGTACTGTGCTGCCACAGTACTGGAACGATGAAACCTGTCGAGTTTTATGCTTATAGACGCAGCAGTAACTTGCGCTTCGTTGAAAAGTGCAAGAACACATCCAAAAATACCTCCTTACATAGACACTTCTTGACACACAACTCACCTCTACTTACGTTAGCGTCAACATCGCTAGGGACTCTGAATTTTATTGTGTTGTATTGTGTAGACTTTCGCGTACACTAAATAACGTCGCAATTCAGTCAGAAATATGTGGGTACAAAATAAATTAGAGGGAGGAACAAATCAAATAAAATAAACATAAACGCATCGCCTCTTAAATAATACAAAAGAACTTATCCAGGACTAATCATAAAGCATTAGGACAAGTTGCTCAGGAATTCGGCTGAAACCTGCACACGGTTTGTCGAAATTCTTGGTAAATATGGAACAGTGGAATTCTTGTAAATATTGATTCTGGGGGTTATGGAACGAAAAGCGGGTGGTGTTGAAATATGACAGCAACAATTTGGACGCTCGTTATGCAAAGGATGCTTGGAATCAGAAAAAATTTTGTGAACAAATTTCTCATGCTGATAAGTGTTGGTCACAGATTTAGGGACAATTCAGTCAGTGGTACGATAGACATACGGCTAATAATTGATAGCCCCGGCGAAGAATTTGAAGGTCCTTTGAGTATGCAAATCGGGAAATGGTGCTTCTTTGCCTTGTGATGCCGAAGCTTTCAGATTTTAATCGACGACCACTGGAAAGTTTTTGCATAGGCAGAAATGTGAGTAGTCCACTTCAGATTCTTATCATTATTAACTCCCGGATGTTTCACAGAATCAACCCTGGTAAGAGTTTTTGAGTTGATGGAAGACGTTTCGGATGGTTAGGCTGGCCGAGAGAGAGAGGACATACATTCGAAACATTTAGATGTGTTTAGATCTAAACCAGCTCGTGCGGGGAAATCTTAAACGGAAGATAGGTTGCTGGAAAAGCTTCGAAAATCATCGTTGTTCGAAACGGCTTGAGAGAGAGCAACATCATCAGCATACTTAAACAGATGACAGGGTGAGCTAGTTGATAAGTCAGTGATGTAAGTAGAGAAAAGAAACGGTGAAAGAACAGCACCATGTAGCACGCTTGAGTTGTTACTCAACGGTTTTACCGTCCATTCGTGTGCACTGG
>LUCM01004874.1:0-41402 GCA_008360955.1 Fasciolopsis buskii
CATCATCATCATCATCATCATCATCATCATCATCATCATCATCATCATCATCATCATCATCATCATCATCATCATCATCATCATCAACATCATCCAAATCATCAGCATCATCGTTATCCTAATCGTGATCCGTATCCCCATTCTCATCCTCATCCTCATCCTCATCCTAATTCTCTCATCAACCCTTATCCTCATCCTCATTCTAATTTTCTTATTCACCCTAATCCTCATCCTCATCCTCATCCTTATCGTGTTCGATATCCTTACCTCATTTTCATCCTTTTAGTCATCTTCATCATCATAATCAACCTCATTGTTATTATCATCATCCCCATTGAACTCCTCTTCATCTTACTCCTCCAAATCCTCCTAATAATAATCACCATCATCATCATCATCATCGTCATCATCGTCGTGCAGCGTTAAACAGCAAAGCAATGCTCACTGATCTCTGCTTTTTTTTCAGGGTTACGCTTTTCCACAAAAACTGTAATTATAAAACGGGAACAATGAGTGGTCCTACATAGGCGGGATCATATACGATTCCGCTGCAGACAGCACACGGAACACATTCAAACTATACAGAAGCGCTCTGTCAATCATTCTGATTCGCCACTGCTAGCGATTCACTGCCATATCCTTCGGTGTCTCCAGCCAGTTATTTGACGAGTCTTTGGAACCCCAACCAAAGTTGCATAAGACACTTACTTTACCTACGTTCGTTGTACATTTTCTCATCCCGCGTTGCCACGTCATCTGTTGACCTCCACATGGCTTCTTCCATTCCTTGGGAGGAACACAGAATAGGGCATGGTATGATAGACGAGTGTTCGCCGTACGCAGCACGTGACCCAACCAGCGTAGACTACTAAGTTTCATATGACGAAACAAGAGCCGGCGCCTAGTACTAGACTCCTGACCTCTATATTACTCACCCGGGTATGCAGTGTGTCATCAGTCACTAATGAATGTACACGTGAAGTGTGAATGGAACGGCTGATCTATGAACACGCGTTATGACAGCGCTTTTGTGTGAAGTGTACGAACATGGCATTGGTTGATGTCAAAAAGCACCTGATTTTGGATTAGTCGAATAATCCCTGACTCTGTTTATGACGTATTTTCAAGGAGAATTTCATCTCCCTGCCACAGGAGACAGCAAATTGCCACCTACCTCCAAAGTGACTAGCAGAACTGTGATTCTAATATATAGCCATTTAATCACAACAGCTCAACTAGACCATCAACAGTTCATAGAGCGTTGGTGCTTCTGGATGATATGAAGTACGGAGCAGGACTACGTTCATCACTTTGTTAAAGCAAGTGGCTGATATGCAGCATGTTAGTTCTTTTAGATCACAAGTAGAACGGGCATTCAGGTATATTCATCCGCCTATAAACGTGCTTGACAATTAACAGTTTGATTAGATATCCTTACCTGTGTTGGGATCTGTCCTTTTAGACTCCAACTTTCTTACAACCGCACTTACATTTGGAACCCTAGCATCCGAATGTCCACAGATGGAAAGATGGAAACATTTTGAACTGTATTAACTTTTCGGGGAAAGACACCACATCCAAAGTAACAGTTGTTCAAAGGAGGTACTATATATATTCGTATCTGTGGGAAAGTTGTAAAATCACACGCTTATTAACCTGAGGAGCAAACTTAACTTACTGATTATTCGGTAAAAACTGCTTTTACAATTTAGGTATTTTATTACACTCTGCTTCGGTTTATGAGCCTGACGGCTCATCATCCTAGTCACATGTTTTCGTCCTGTATTGGCGGTGCTGCTTTATCCAGTAAAAATCCATGGGAACAGTTTGCTGATATGTCTCCTTTTTCTGTGAAGCCCATCAATTGGAAAACCATTCAACCGGTTTAACGTAAGTGTACTGTACAAATGTGTACACAAACCTAGTGCAGTGAAGACCATGGAGAAAAAGCAAATCATTACGCATAAAAAGGGAAACAAATGGTGTTTGTCTGGGATTCATGACTCACGCTAGCTTTCTCGGAATTCTCCTGTAAATCATCGGGTGTCCACCGATTCTCTGGTTTCTCTTTGGGGATGCATTGCTCGGCTGCCCAGATCAAAGTAACGGCTTTTCTTTTGCATGCATCCTGAGTCGTTGATTAAAAAGCCTGGGCAGCAAAGCAAAAAAAGCTTTTGCATACTGTTTGAAGCCGGTGAGAGGCAGTCTGCTACCCACAACTTGTATTCAGTTCAGATCAAAGACTCAGCGACCTCCAGAGTTTCCAGCAGTGCCCGTGGCCTAAATCTGGTCCATATGCCCTTGCCCTCGTGCAATATTTAGAAGGGATACAAAGGCCTATGACTTTATCGAAGGGCGGAACACTTCAAGTCACAGCAGCACTTGCTATAGCTATGCTGATTAGCAGGAACCAACCAGCATCATTGTGTAGGAATCGTACACCCACTGGCTGAAATTCAGGGGTCGATCCACCAGGCAACTACGGTTATATTTGCGTGGGCATGCACATAACCACGTGTATCTAGGTGCTCAATCTGTTTGTACGGTGTTTCTGATTTTTTATGACATGCTTAAAGCATGAGTGCAATATAAGGGCCATGTCACACAGCCATTAGTACTCTCTACACAGGGGAGGGGCACCGGCGACCTTGACCCTGAAAACTGGAGGGCATAGAACCATATAAGGTCACACTGGGTCAGGTTGGTCTCAAGTATCGGACGCATCAGCCGCTTACCGTGATTCATTTTGCTGGCGGCTTGTGGTACGTACGTCCAAAGTCTGACTAGGGTTGTCCAGACTGTTGCGCTCACTGTTTTCTAAGTTGCCAGAGTGCTCACGTTTGAGGTGTCGCTGACCGCTGCATAATGTGGAAATTAATTGCAATATACATTTTGGGCGTAAATATTCTGAATACGTCAGCGGATTTTTGGAACATTTCATGCGAACGCTATCCAAGCAAAAGCCTCTCACGTGCTCGTCATTGCCTCCGTTTATCTGTGGTCACTTATTGGGTGGGCATGGCCCCAGCCGAAAAAGGTGATCTCTCCTCTGCTCACAACCGGGGCACGTGTAGGTTAGCACACCATTCAAATATCCTTATACCCCAAAGAACCGGATTATCGTTGTGCGCGTATTCAGAAGAGCATACGTGTTGTCAGTATTACAATCCAAGGAATTTCCTCGGATTAAGGAAGTGAATCAAACCACAGACTGGTTCTCGGCTGTCTGGATATATTGCAATTTTGAACAACTTGAAAATGTGTTGGGATAGTGCAATCAACCATGTTTTTGTAAATATTTTGCTACATATGGGGATAACAGGATGTTGATTATTTGGTATGTGATTTGCGTGCATGTGCAAAGAGACGTGGCTGTTGCAGATTGTGGTTCACCACGGGATGAAACAGCTTAATCTTGTTTTACAGTGGCACGTCTAGTCGACGTGATCAACCCGACAGGAGGACTGAGAAACCGACGGTGTTTCGAGTGGACAGTGTGTTTTGTCCCGGTGCATCTGAATCACCACCCAAATGGACCCCATTTAATGAAGCCGTACGAAACGGTTTTATTCATCCGAGAACTGGTACAATAACTCAAATTCGAGCTGATCAGCAAAGGGAACGAATCACATTTAGAAGAGCCCTAAATGCTGGATTTGTAAAAGCTGTGCGTTTACAAAATTGCGAAATCGAATTGCTCCCTAAATCACGTTGCATATTCATTTAAGTTACATTTAATTATATTAAGTGTGCCTGATCTGCTTTTGGAACGAACAGACTACCATTCCATCAACAGACTTTGCTGTTACGTTATATTGGCATGCTGAATTGATTTCACGTTCTATTGGTTGTTTTCAGTCATTTATTTATCTTTGGCCTCCGACCGAAAAATTAACTTGATAATGTACCTACAACAAAATTTTTAATGATTGTCTGTTTTGATCGCAAAATGTGCAAGAATAATGAAATAACATGGCTTTGAGCATTTCCATTGTTGGCATCCTCGAATGATCAGTCAGAAACGAATGCGTTTCCCTTCTTTGGCAATACAACAAAAAAAACTGGCATAATCAGTGTGCCGTACGAGGTTGTAATTTCAGAAAACCAAATTTCATGAGTTTCGTCACTATTATCTTAGTCAAGTTAATCAGTGGTTTCTTGTTTGGTGTAAACGTTACTTGGACTGTGGCGAAGCCAAACTCCTTCCGGTCTTCAGAAAAGATAATAGACAATCAGTGGCTGACGATCCCGCACCAAAAAGGTCTGATTTCGTTTATTGTTTTATATGCATATTGCCAAACCGAACAAGTTACTCTCACAGGTAGCAGCAGGCTCTAGCAGGTTTCGGACATTACTTATCAGCCTATTATTTGCAGTCCTCAGGGTTTACTCAGCCCATGTGTCAGAGAATCTCCTTTTGAAATAGCTAGAGTGCATTATTTCAACAGGGCTTTGTAAAATCGGACAGATTTATTCCGATACACGAAGTTTCCAGCTCGCTCTTATTGTTACCGGTAGCGAGCAATTTACTTGAGTGCGTTACGAAATTTTTGTTACCACTTGTCAGCTTTATGGCCGTGTTATTAAGGGAAACGCGGAAGCTCTAAAAACGAATTATCATCATTCATAAAAATCTTAGTAAGAATATTGTTTGAAAACTGGAAAGGTGATGAAAGAGACCTGCTCCACTTGTCAGTCGACAGTCGCTTCTATCTCTCGTCCCCGGTTATTTTAAAAGGAACAGACAAATTTGGCAAACTCAGACATTCGTTCATTAAACCAAACAAATCGTTTATATTGGTGTTGTGTGGTCAACACTAAATGATTGCTTAGTTCACTGGCTAAATTGGTCCATCGATATTCACTGCCGTTTCCATGTGACATTTTCTCCTGGTCTGTCGATCGATCTAATGGGTACGATGTCACCGCATTTATGTTGACCTCCGTGCGAGATAGTGGATATGACGGTTCAACATCTCAAAAGTACAATCACTTCACCAGACTTCAGAAAAGGTGAATACATTTGATTCCAACATTTATAGGCTACCAAATGAAGACGTGTTTAGTGTCCAAAAGTTGTGATGCTAATCACGTGAGCACAAATGACGGGGCCTGTCAGCAGACGAGGAAATCGTAAACCGAAAATACCTGCTGTTTCAGATCGATTAAAAACTCACCAAAGGATACTGTCCGATGTAGGTAAAAACTGGATGGAATCAACAAAATGAAATGAACGTCACGTTCTAATAACGGATAAGTATGAGTGCACTGACAAAACAAGAAACTATTTGATATACAACGAGAATAGAAGTAGAAACTAACAGTAACGATTTACTTTCACTCGTATGTCATTCATTCGATATGCATTCCTGCTTGACTGCACAGAAACTGAGGAAATTAATCAGCTTGGATTTTAGGGCACCTATCACATTCATAAAGAACCAATTTCTGTGTGTTTCAAGCCTATATGTAAACCTCCTGAGCAGCGTTCGACAGACCATGATCAGTTGCCAGAGTGATTTGGAAAATCCACAGCAAGAAAAAGGAAAAGGTCTGCCAGATTGCCGAAATGCTTTCGGCCCAAAGATGCGAATTTCGACTGTCTCTCACAGATCTGGATGATTAACTTGGTTTATCAAAGCACTTGACAAGTGCGTCTTTCGTGTGAAAATATGCTAACGCATTTTGAGGAGTTATTTATCTCCGATAATAATCTGTACAGAATTTGGACCGCATAAAATGAAATCAGAAAAAATTATCAATTAATTAGATATATTGGGGTGTGTACTATATATTGAGAGGCACAATATGTTGTAAACGTCAGAAGTCGGCCAAGTTAAATGAACCAACGAAGTAATCAGCTATTTTGCTGTGATTCGCAAAAAATGTAGTTGCCATCAACAAAATATGTTGTATACTGGATGCTGAAACGTGAATAGTTAGTCAGTAGTAAAATGTACTAGTTGGAGTGTGTCCGCATAACTTCAGACTTTTATTAAACTAGTAGACACAGCACGTAATTATGACCATAAAAGTAGAACAATTATCACCCGTTCATTAGGCTTCTTTAAGGTAGGCGTGATTATGAGGAGGCCGACAAAAATTGATTTCGTAAACTCTACAAAGGTGAACGAGGTGTTTAATTTTCACCTTCAGTGAACGACACTTGTCTGAAATCGACCGTTGACGAGACATTTGCCACCTAACCAGCAAGCTAAACTATCGGGAACATATGCCGACCATGAACCTTAGTTATGTAAGAATAGCGTTAATTTTCAAGACCATAAAGAAAGAAGAATATCCACTTCAACTTGCCATCCTTTGGCCGAGCATTAAGGTGCAGTAGCATATGCAACCACTAAAAACAAAATGACGCATCTATGGTAGCCCGAATTGCCGTTCACATACTTCCACATGATCCGCTTTTCGTTCCATATCCTCTGGAGGCAATATCTGTGGGAACTCCACGGTACCTTATTTAGCGGGTATTCGGAGGAAACGAGAATGCATTTCATGCAACTTTCGAAGTAACGCATCATAATGCCTAAATTATTCAACCGACTAGGTTTTCTTCCTGCCACTTTTTCCTTCATTTTTGCAAGCGATGAATGCAACGGTTTTATTTTTCGTTGTTTTTTTTGACTGGGATGCTATGTCTATGTATGCAAAAGCATACACAATACAATGCAATTCAGAAACTTTTAGAAGACTGAGTACACCATATGTTGCAACACAACCGAGTCGTGGTAATCCACCGGGTAACCCAGCTGAACCCAGCGGATACACCATACCAGTTAAGATTTTCACATTTTCCCGCTGGGTACATAATAATTTGTAAATATTTAGTCAGTAATATAGATGTGAGTAAATGAACATTTCCGGAAGGATGGCTGGTTTTACGATTATTGCTGCTCATCAGGCATACGTACTCGGTACACTTCTGGCACTCTGAAGGAAAGTTCCTACCAGAATCTTGCCTGTGTAATGAATTACAGATGTCATGCAAAAAATTCTGATGGCACTTTAAAATCGGAATATTCAAGCATGCAGTCATTTTGACAGAGGAGTGCCGGGTACGCAAGCTTGATGAACACCCATAGCCTCAAAACCAGTCGTGTGCTTTCGGGCAATTTTATCCACTTACGAAGTATCATTAAAATTTACCAAATATTCCAGCAGCATTCTGCCCTCACACCAAATTCTGGCTTAGCCCAAATGACAAAACTGTCGAAAAACCATAATTTTGGTTCTTTTACTGAATCTTCATGCGCACCATGGTGGATACAAAAGTAGACCTCGATTTTACATACATATATATTATATATACATGTGATGTCTATGTAGAAGGCGAGATACCGCTGGTTGTGATGCTTGCCAAAATTTATTTATAAGGTCCCTTATAGTAGACCGTAATAAGGTTAGTTAAACATGGGTGATCTTGGTTATCTAGATAAACTAGGCTGAACATGAGAAACGAAAACGTTATCAGGTTTTTGGAAGAGCCTTAGGATTTATCGATGGTAATAAAGTCTCCTGTCAGACAGAGACACTTATTTTATCGAGTGTTCTATCCACGGCTGCGCTTGCACTTGCGGGCAGAACATGATCATTTGGTAACTGGGATATTGCAAGTCAACTGGGGTGTACTAATCATGGTCGATCATGAACAGAAAAACCATTTAAGAAGAATCTTAATTTGCATCGAAGTTAGCCCTGCGCCAAGGTCATTCAAGCGCACTACGTCATTCGCCTACGTGGTTATCGTAACAGCGAAGCAGTGAGTGGGTACCATAATAAAGAGGATTATGAACTGATAGAAGAATCTTGGTGAGTTTGAATTTTCCCGTTTAAGCTTTTCTAGTGTCTTAAACTAAATAGGCGACGATTTACATCAGACTGTTCCAAGAGTGTCTCTCCTGGAGGAAATCAATCACATCGAAAAGTGATCGCAAAGGTACTTATATTTATGCTAAAGTTCCACGGCAGAATTACTTTCCCTTAATCCTGATGCACATCCTTATCGATATTTCATGCATCATTGTCCAGATAAAGTTGAGTGATATTTAAACGGCCGAGCACCAGCGAACTCGGAGTATGGGTTATTCGCGCGATGAAGTAAGGAATACAACTAGTATAGCGCAATAGTAGAATGTGCTGAACGTCTTGGCCCCTAATTTCGTTGTTGGATGCTTGGCATGTGGTAACCCGCAAAACACTTACAAAGTGGTCATTTCTGGGAAAACATTTTTCGAAACGTTATCCCGATTTCATATTTACCTCCAAGTTGGTCCATATTACACGAATAAAATGAGAAAAGCCTTACAAGTAGGTAAAAAGAGAATGGACTATAGATAGGGAAAATTTTGTCGTTCTAGGAAGGTAAACAATATAAAGAAAGAACGGTGCCTTCGAAAGAAGCTCCATGCTCCACTTTACAGGGACCATGTAAACATGTTTTTCTGAGTAGTGGTTTTTCTTCGGCTTCTCCTGAATAAGGGCATGCTTCACATAAAAGCACACCACGGGTTGAATCCTGATCCTATCCAGGTATGTTTCGCTTTCTGAGGTTTATGTGACCTGGAGCCCTGTGCTGCCTCTAGAATCTCGTCGCGGTCGCCATCTCTAAGGCATTCAGTAGGTCGTCTCGACTCTGGCTCATACCCAACCCGTCTGGGCAAGTGAGAACGACCAAGTGGAATTTGGCCTCTCAACACGGCAGTTTCTGTTTGCGTTTATTCATTTGACATAATCATATGGTTCAAGCAGGTACACACAAGAGTTTTTCAGGCGATTGCCTTCCGTCTGACGGCCTTATCGTACACTCCATCGTCCTGCTCACGCTCGCTTCTGAGCCTGCACAAAAGCAAACCACTTCATGCAATCCACGGATTGGAGTGCCTGGCTGGCTCCGGGCTTGTCCTCGGTTTGCAGTCGGTTCAATTTCATGCCCGTGTGTTGCTCAACTGACGTCAGAGGCTTTGGGCCGTCAACCTTGTTCCTGTGTCCATTCGTGCCCGACGTTTGCAGAACCCATCGGACCGAAGCGTCCCCAAGTAGCCTCCCTTTACGTAAGGTCTATGCGACTGACGCAAAGCACAACCATACCATTTCAGTTTCAATAGTTCCCTTCGTGAGTTCCACTGAATCTTTCGTCATATCAAGACCCTTTCGTTATTTCAACTGGATATGCTATTCACATCAGAATATGCTCCCCGCCATGGGATTGGCGCGTTAGTGACCAGACATGTGCACTGAGCCATTATTTTCCCACCCCAAGACCGCTCACTGCGATGTCGACTAATTTCATGGTACAGTCGCATTCATGTCACCAGTCGTTCGGTGAGGAAGCAGTTGTGAAACCTCACCCACCGCCCACAATGACCAAAGGAAGAATAATAGGTCGACTGAGAAGCCAATGGATCGATCTACCAATTTTGAAATATCAAAGGCAGCCACCACGTTGACCACTTGCCTAAAGAGCGAATCACTGTAAGCAGACCGAAAGTGACAAAAACAGGAACGACGTTAGCTGTGACGGCTTGTAGAATAACCACAATAGAGTCATTCTCTCCCATGAACACGGGGCGCCATAAGCAGAGAGTGAAGTCGGTAATGGAGTAGCTGGGGCACAGCCCATAGAGGAAATGACCTGTTTGCGGCATAACATGGACCACATAGGTGAACTACACAAAGAGTAGATGTGCTAAGTAAAGTGACCATTTTAAAGGCGATCGAAACATTCCCAACTTCCTGTGATTCAGCTGTGAGGCAAATGGAATGATACGAGGCAGCAAGTCACGCTGTAGTATGGATTAACGAAACTGCTTTCAACCTTTACTGTTTACAGTGCTTTGGAAGGGTATCAATAAGGAATGAAATTAGCATTTTGGCGACAGTTTGGCGGAAAAGGAATCTGCATTTGATTACGCAGTCAGTGCTGGTGGTCTCCTGGAACTGACGGCTAGAAACAGATGAAATCTTTTGTAGATCATCTGGGGGAAGATTCGCACGTGTTTTGCTATTTATTGGGATAACGCAACTCATCATTCATGTTTAGAAGATGCAATAACCTTCTCGCACTAGCGCCTTATCCACCGGGGCTTAACGAAATCGAAGTGATATAGGCTATTATGAAGCATCATGCCAAAGTAGAAATCAGAAAGCCAAACCCCATGATCACAGTTGGTAGTTCTGAAGTTCGGATGAAATAGCAGGAATGAAGAACTACTATTTTGGATAGAATCGCCAGGAATACAACGTATCTAATTACACGTGACTATGGTTTAAACGCAGCGCCGCACGTCCGAATCCAGTATTTCCCAGTCAAAGAACTGGTCGGTTTGTGTTGTAAATCAGCATATTTAATCTTAGATATTATACATTTTGCCAAAGGAGATCGGAGTTGAACCGCGCCCTTAAAAATAATGACCCATAACTTGTGGAATGTTTTGCGCTTCGGAGTAACAGCCACGGTAACAAACAATCTAGGGTAAATTACTTGGAGACTATGATATCACCAGGTGATCCCAAGAAAGGCTGGAATCTAATAAACAGTTAGATCCTCTGTATCATCAGCGTTACATCCAGTTTTCAATCCACGGCAAAGTGTGCACAATTATACGCAAGGCTACAAAAGGGAAACACTTGAATTTGGAACAGTATAGAAGGAGCCTGCAAAAGGAACACTTTGGAATTCCCCCAGGTAAAGATAACACTAATGCTTCAAACACCAGCCTGGAAATAATATACAATAAATTAAGCAGAAAGAAGAGATACTGATATGTGTTACGAAGAACTCGGACACAGGAAAATGATAACGTTCTTGAGACTGTTAGACAGTAGTAAAAAGCTGGAGCTAGGCAGAAAGAGTGATGATAAACGAAAAGGAACACTAATTTTGTTGAGAGTCAAATAATCACGAATCAGCTCGCACAGTCTGATGGTAAACTCAAGAGGAGGTTTAGACTAGGCCGAAATTGCGTAGTCATCAACTAATGAACAAGACAAACAGCTTGAAGAAGCGAAGATTTCGACACAGAGCTGAATCACAAGGTGTCGGATCAAAAATAATACACCGTCATTTCCTAGGGGTGAGTCAGCACGGGCAATGGCGCTTGCTCTTCGCTGATCCAACTTAATCGCCGGACTGATTGAATCTCACGGTTTTCTCTTTACTAGGCTAAAATTAATGTTCAAGTGTAATGTTCACCTGTTCTCTGGGATAAATGTAGTTTTCAGCATGACATATACATGCGGATAATGCAGTAACTGGAAACACCATCGAAAATTTCCGCAGATGAAAGACCATTCCACCAAGAGCATCAAGCCTTTCGGTATTTAATAAGTAGAAAATCAGTTTCCGTGAAAGATCGCCTGAACCATAGATTTTTCACCGCTTTCAGTGGAGCTGTTCATTCACTTCTGATTTGGTTGACGAGGATGGCGTGGAGAATAAAAAACCTGTTATTAAGTATACATGACTGTAATTGATCATTTACTCTCACAGTGGTCGTACTTTGACAATTTAATCGGCAAAACACTTCCTCGAGAAATCATAGGTCATTGGTTCGCGTCTACTTCGCAAATGAATTATTACAATAAAACGCAAAATTCAGGTAAACATCTACGTAAATAGTAGACCGGGAATCTAAGAAAGCCGTTAAGTTACACTAACAGTTTCCAGTGCATCTCTAACCCATCTGTTGAAGTTTAACATTAAACAACTTTCGGAATTTACTTTACGCGTATAAAGCGTACAAAGCAGCTCCGAAGCAGATCTGCACTAAAACAGAACCATTTCAGTGGTCTCGGCCAATTTCAAGTGAATCTATAAAGACGATTATACCTCACTTGGATTTTGGGTATCGGTGAACTGCTACACACCCCAATGACATCAGTTTGGTCATAAGTTGGTTTGTCTCACTGGCCACAATCGGATCATTTCAAGTGTAACTCGCAAAATCATTGTCACCGCGAAATAATGACCTATAACAATCAGCAGTTTTTGAAAACCAAAAGCGAATATCGATTAGACACAGTTAGGGTTAGGTATTAGGTTTTTAAATAGACCAGGTCATACCAAGTTCACTTAATTTATAGTAATATAAGTCTAAATGTTCAAGTGAACCAGTGTGATTAGGCATGAAATTCACCGAATTTTCAACAATCATTTTCACTGAAGCTGATTGCTGTTTCGCAAGTGTGACGTTTAATTTTAAAACCAGTAAGCCTATTCACTCATTACTTCAAAATTACTACGTACTGTTGTTTGACAGACAGCGCTTTGAGGAGTTAAAATGTTAATAGAAATGGAAGGGAAGTTTAGATTTATCTAACTGCCTTCGAAAGTGTTCCCGTTGGGATGGTCAGTGTCCAGTAAGCATTATGAGGAAAGATTACATACAGCTATCCGCACGATATGGATTCCCATTTTAACGTATGGTAGACAAATTTTTAGAACACAAGGTATGGACACATGATTCTGGTAGGAACAATTTGCGTACGTGCTAGATATTATCATAAGAGGCCACTGGAGATCGGTTACCACGAGAATATGCAGTTAATCGTTTGCAACGTGCACTGGTATCGTCAGTGAAATCAGCTAGCTCTTCCATGATCCCCTCCTCTTCGTGGACTTCCGCGTGTATTTTCGCATGTGGTAGATTCGGTGAACGAGAGAAGTGATGATGAACTGTAGTTGAATCGGCCGGGTGCTCCAAACTCTGAAGTGGAATATCGAAGTGATAATGTTTATGTTGCTGCTCAGGTACACGCAGATTGTTGGACATATTTTGTTCCACGACCTGTGGTACAAGAGAGGCCAAATGTTGTTCCTGTTGAAAGGGTTTATCCGGATCGCTAAAGAGCAGGCGACGACGATCTGCGCCGGAGAACTCTTTGGCTTTCCTGCGCACCATATTCCGGTACATAATTTCTTTTCGATCTCTACTCCACAAAAAGACGTAGCAGGAGAACGTTGTGTGCGTTAGAGTGAGTAAACTGAAAAAAGTGGGTAATTAACACACAAAGCTTGACCAAAACGATGGGTGGTATCTGGATCTTTAAATGTCTTTCGCCCAATTGAAATCAGTTTGACAAATTCAGTAATAACTCGCGATATTCATCGGGCAACATGTTGGTAAAGTAAGATAGTGTCGAAAATCGACCGGCATAGGAGGAAAACAAATCTAATTCTTCAAAGGAGGTTTAGCGAAGTATACTGCTCCAACAGAAGAATACATCCACGCCTATTGAGAATGTATAAAGTTTTTTGGCAGCTCATCTTAAGATCTGTTGACATCAGGCGGTCACGTGCAACAGAGAAACTCAGTTACACCATACACAACCGACCCGATCGGACGTACGTTCCAGTTTCTAATCTTGTAGCATTACATAAGTCAACAGCAATCTGAGGCTGGTTGATTATCGGTTAAACTGACCGTGCATATCTAAGTCCTGTTATGTGATCCATTTGCACGTCACGCGACGATAATGAACGTCAGTTAAGTAATCATGTTTTTACTTCGCGAATTTTGTTCTCATATCCTTTTCTCTCCTGTAACTTTTCTGCTTTCTATACTTACTTCTGTAAACAAATAATGCATCCAACTACAGGTTCGTGTGACATTGGATTTCATCTCGTGCAGTTCACTCACTGAGTATTTTTTTGTTGCTCATTGCGGACCGATTTCTGACACTTCTCGCAAGAAAGTAAGCTCGATGGGCAATTAGATTAAACAAAAATATGTGATTATGGCAGGAACATGATAGCAAACGGGAAACTGATTATCCTAGGAAATCTGCTATAGCCGAGAAAGCTGCTTCCATTCATTGTCTACTTCTAGCTTCTCAGGTCGTAAAATGAACCGGTGCATAGTATGAATGAATGGAAATAAGAATGTGCGCGAACCGAACAATTCTTTATGGTCTCCCTAGAAAGTTATCGTAGTTAGACAATAATACGAAGAACTATGAAATCTAGTGTATTACTCAGAGCTGTTTTGAAATCACCGAGGACAAACCAGCAGTCATTATGTTAAATCAAACATCAAATTCCTAAAAGCCACTAGGGATATTCGGCGTGATTCTGTACGAGGAAAATTACGCTGATATTGTGGCATACTGACACAAATCCTCAGATACAGCTCTGAAGCAGATGCTCACCACGGTGGTGACGTCTCAAGGGGTTTCGTAAGATAGACAAATTTTCTTAACCACACAGAAGTTTACTGTCGAAAAATCACTATCGTCAGTATCGTTTGCATTGATTTTTATCATCTCGATCGAAGTACCACTCTGTCTTTTTTTACTCTGGGGTCTGTGGGCCGATTCACGATCGAGTAGCATATTCCTTATGCGCTTTCACTTGCCATTAGTTCCCAACACCCTAATTTTGGAAGGACAGTCCTGTAGTTGCAGTTGTCGAATAGTTATATGTTGTCAAAAGCAGTGAAGTTGTTGATTTGGGAGTGCTACCAATTTCAACATTTACCGATAGTGTTCGCTTATTGGGGTAAGAATTTTGTACAACGCAAAGGTTTCGGTTCAAAATAACATCCCCCTCCGCTAATAAAAGGAGGAATGGCAAGTGGTCGGCTGACTGGAATGAAAAAAGAGAACGCAACTCCTGGAGACAACGAGAAAATCCAAACAATCAAAACCTCGGGCATTCTCAAAGTATTTCTGTTTGGAGAGAGAGCCGGATGTCAGACAGAACTTCCAAATTCCATGGAACTAATTTGCACCACCGAAATCGTGACACCGTTGAATGTAAAATGAAAAAAATGTAAATAGTCGGAGGTAATCATGGAGCGTTTTCTATTTCACATTCTACATATAAGGCAAATTATCGAAAGTGCTCTAAACGACGGAAATGCGTAGAGGTAAAATAGCCATGCAAAATGCATTCCATCACATGGAGAAATTATTCAGATTTTATCACTGAATCATAAGCCTCAGCATACTGATAGCCCGAGTATAAATGACCTTGATCGTGCTGATATGCGATCAACGTCCGAAAATGGGATGCTATAAATAGCACTGCAAGACACTTCGAATTCCCCGAATGCTAATATCTGCATCTGTTCCTCTTTTTTGAAAATGGTCGGGTACATGATGCAGTGGGTTGAGAGTTTTCGGAAACTGATTAGTGGTTGTGGCATACAGAGTCTATGATGAAAAAAATAGTAAGGATTTATTTTCTCGAGTAATAAGAGGGAAACTACACTTATATTTCAGAAAAATCAAACTCGAATATGAGTTACTCAAATAAATTTATCATGTCGACATGTGAAACTAAAGAATGGTTACATTTTTGCGGGATTTGCTACATAAACTTGAGAAATGAAGCCTAAATCCTTTTTCGCATCTGCCCGAATGGCTTTCACCATTGAATATTAAATTTAGAGTAGAGTTTGAAAGCTAATTCTGCCATTGTTTCTAATTGTCAGTCGCTTGTGACATCAAATACCACTCCATGACACATGGAACCAACAGTCACAAAATCAGTCAGGAGATCAGAACTAAACAAAAAGCGTTTTATTCTCAGAAGACTTACTTTACGGCTTTGTGAATTGAAATCGCACAACAGATCATGTTCAGCAGCCCAAAAACAAGACCGAAAATAAAGAGAATAAATGCGCTGCGCCTGGCTATTTGGATGCGGCTTTCCGACTCAGTCCGATTTGTAGCTGCCTCCGTCGTGCGAGTCGCAGCAGTAGACAATGGTTGCGTTATGATTGTACAAACCCATACATAGGCAATAAATTGCATGGTTCTCCCAAGCAAACACAAAGGTAAAATACTCCTGAGCATATGATATGCTCAACCTAAAGTGTTGTGGATGCTGAGGAGCCCGATTATATCCACATTAATCCAGCGATTGTACTTTGTTAGTTGAGGTCTTCAGTGCGTATTCTTGCCATTTATTTTACTACCCGAAGAAAATTTAATGAGCACAATAAAGGTGTATTCAACTGTAAGGTATGCTAATCACGTTTCTTTCTTTATGTAGTTCTTCACACAGACGCACCAACGCACAAAGCCTTTGATCTTTCTACACCCTCATCATTTTCACATGCCTACAAGAAGGCACGCAATTCAGGCAATCGATCGGGCACATGATTTGCAGTGCAAATACAAGTACATCGCATCCGAAATGGTAAGGGTGCAGACGTGGGGCTTTCAACTAGGCGAAGTGCTTCATTGTTTTAACAGCACAGACGAAAACCGGAATGCCGTCCCCTCCCATAGTTTAGTAAGCGTATTGGATTGCTCGTCGAATTAGGCTGCCACAAAAACAACTTTTGAAAATGCATCTGCAAAGGTATTTGTAAGTTCGTTGAAGGAAACAGGGTATTTTGTTTCAGCTATGGGTGAAATCCATAATTCACTCACCAAAACCGTATAACAAATTGAGTCGGTGTCCGTATCGTAAAATCCAGTTGATTACACGCACAGAGGTTGAAAATGATATCCGTTTTTCGGATAACAAAACTGCCGCTAAAAGATGGATCAACTTAAAGGCCCATTTATTTTGCTCATGTATGGTTGGGACACTATGTATCGCCCCATAATTATTCTCCCATAAACTGTAAAAATGGTCTTGCATCGTCAGGCGCGTGAGGTTAGTTCGATGAATAACACGAAAGAAGAGAGCAATTTGGTCGTCAAATTATCAGACACCTTTCACTCAGAAGAGAGGCAGGCATAACAACTCCGATATTTGAGGCTATTCTACAGTTTATTACAATGCACTAGGAATGGCACAAACAACAGACAAAAAACCGGCTACTCATGTATGTCGCGTACCGAATTCATTGGAGACGAAATATTGTGCAGAAGGATGACATCTGACCGTAGTCAAGCGATAAAACTCGCAGCATGTCGACTTGTAGGTCGTAAGTTAAAAGTCCTATAGTGCCGGTCAACTTTCTCACTCGGTGGCCCATAGCAGACCACGAACACCTTCCTGAAATCTAATATACATTGTGGATTCAATAATAAAGTAAGCAAAGGACAAATAAAAGAGCCGGCGAGCACAGAACATCAGGTCTGCTAATTGTACGACTCTTTGGAATGAAAAAGCATGACGTCATTGTGAGGAAAGCGTTCATTATCAGCCACACTAAAACAATAAATTACTGATAACAAGTACAAACATTACAGGTCATTTTTCGCCATACTAATGTGCCCAAACGTAATTTTTCTAGCGTCGTTCACTGGGGGCGTTCAAATAAATGATGGAATCTACAAAAGGACTATTTAACTATTTCGTCAATGTTGTCAGTCAGCAGTAGCGCAAGGCCACTGGAACTGGATTCCGGAATATACGATAATAGGATGAACAATGAAGCTTAGCTCTGGGCAACAGGAGCCTCGTTTGAAGGGTTCTACACAATTACTTTCAACTTTACACGACTATCTCCTACTGGTCGCTGAATTACCTTCGTGGATAACGCAGATCACCGTCGATCGTAAGCCTCTATTTTCACGTGATTTATACATCAGAGTAACGGAAGAAGCTTGCTCCATAGTTGCTAGGGCTCACCAGAAGGCGCAATGGTATGAAGTTGGGAGTAATACAGAACCACGTGAGTTTTCAGCAGTCCAGATGTGGTAACGAACCGGGGAAAGACGGCGAACGACTGCAGTTCTAGGCCGCATCAGTCATGATGGTCGTTCTCCACGATGCTTATCCACCGTTTCAAGTAACCAAAAAGGAAACAGAGCAATTTCGACCACAGTGAGAATTTCTGCGCCCTGTCACTAACAGTCGCTTTCACAGAGTTCAACGGCCGTAAAGAATGTCTTCAACGACGACAGATAAAGGTGTGATACGTCATTTAACTCATTGTTGACTTTCATGTTCAAGCTCCGTATGAAAAGTCTGTTTATGCAACTGCGGCTATCAGTTCACCAAGTAGATGGTATATCTTCATCTTTTTAAAGGAAAAACTGAATGTACTACGTTAGGACAAAGAGCAGTATCGCGAAATACTCGGCACTGAATGCCAAATGCGAAGAGGTTAAAACTTTGAACGGCGAAGAGTCTTAATCGGATTTCATACATAAACTGCGCAATGAACAGTCTCCATCCAACTGCGTCCCCCATCCAAGGATTTTTGCAGAACTACTTCGTAATGAAAAGCCAGCAAAAATATTCTGTCCAAGTGTTTGTGTGGTATAAGAATCAACGATCTACACCATTTCAAGACTGAATTCGAAAAAAATCACTGAAACGAGACACTGTGACGTGAATGTAAGAAACTGTAAGTTTTGATTCTAGAACAAGCGGCTGTGGTAAATCGCGCTCGTCCTTGGTGATTCTCATTGACTAAGCTTCCAGAATAACGGCCCGATATGAAGGTTTGTCGGCTTTAATACGCCTTAGTGGTCTTGTACAAACCGTCGAACTACAGAGAATCACAGTATATTGACGTCCGTCCATTGGCACGCGCGACACAGCACTGATGTCTGTCCTAGTTCTTTTCACGATTATGGGCTGGTGACTAATGTGTTTAAATGGTCAATTAGATGCACCAGAAGCGAGTGAGATTTACCACAGCGGCTTGCTCTCAAATTAAACTTACAGTTTCTTACAATAATTTTATAGTTTTTCATTCCAATGCTATTTTTTCTGAGTCCAATCCTGATATATGAATGTATATATATGTCGCTTGTTACGTGACCGACCTTTGGATCCGGAGGTGAAGGGGTTGAATTATCTTTTCGGTAGTTAAACTGCGTGGTTGGCAGATAAAATGACAAGAGAGAGAGAGGTCAAGTCCCGAGTGCAGTGCTGAATGAGCAGGTGATCTTCGGATGGTGATATATTGCGAGGCGAAAACGTGTTTGGGTAAAAGTTCATGGTTCAATTTGCGGGCGCAGTAATGCCAAGTTGCTCAGGCCAAAACAGGTGGTTTTCTCGGGGCTCCACAAACTGGGACCTTTAGCCGTCTGACGTTCAACTGGAAAGCCAACAGGAGGGAGTGCGGAGTACGTACCTCACGGAGAGCCGGTGACTGGTAACTCAGTACATTCGTCCTTCTCCGGAGAAGGTCAGAAAGCCTGGGTGCCCAGTGAAGTCTTTCACCGCAGATGACAATGAGTATACATCTGTACGTTTCGTACACCGCCGGTGGTTGGTTTGGAACCAAAGCTTAACGATCTCCCCTAGAGTGAGCACAAAACCAGTCAAACCGGTGGAGAGCGCCTGGTATTCGCTTTCGTCCCCTCACTTCGATGAACGTGCCGCCGACACAAGAAGGCAAAAGCTATTAGAGAGGCACAGTCATTTGGGAGAATTTCCAGGCGCGTTAAGAACAAAAAGCCACATCGGGGCCTGAATCCAATCTTGATATATAAATGTTCATATATATCGCTTGTTACGTGACTGATCTTCGGATCTGTCTACATAGACTTGAAAAACACGTTGTGCATATGGAATTTTAGGTCACCTCGGGCACCACCCAAGTGATCAGATCAGAGTGGATTTTTAAATTAAGAAGTAGCAGAAAAATGAAAAAAACTACATACGTATCATAGTATTTATTGGGGTAAAACAAAAAATAGTTCAGTTTAGTTCATCTTTTGTAGACAGAAACCTCGCACCAAAATGCTCCAATTTTGGTTGCTATCTCGTGGTACCAAATACTCAGAAGGGAGAAACGAACGAAAAATAGTAAAAGGCAGACTGGAACTTAATAAGTTGTAGAACTATATAGAAGACCAAGGAGAAGATGCAGGAGCAACACTAACTGCGGCACAGCCATTTCACCTATTGGATCCAAACCTCATTTGGGAGGATCTCCTGGACCCAAACCCGGTGACCTAAGTGCACGTACACAGGCCAGATCGCTCGTCGGGATATTCATACATTTTTGTCGTGTCATTGACTGACTAGGTCGACCCACCTTCCAACTATTACCCTGCCCGGAGAGGCAGTCGCTCTGCGTCATGCGCGAGGCATGGCCCAACCACCTTAATCTGTACACATTGGGTACCTCTTCTGAAGAACAGCTCTTGGGTCCAGTGCCTTGGGCCTAACAACAGAGTTACTGAGACAACCTTCCCACCATTTTCTACCACTGGTAAGAAGATAACAAGCATCAAATACACCTGCTCTCGACGGCCATAGTTCGAAGTCACATAACTGCACCAACCTCATTTGTCCTGTGTATACCCAGCCTTCGAATGATAACGAGATGCCTTACATTGGCAAGTGGTAATCCAGCTTTCTAAATACGAGATGATCAGTCACCCGTTATACGACCGGGAGGTGAGATAAAACTACCCAAGTAACTGAATCTATCTACCTCGTCCAGTATTACCCTGGAACAGCAGGATCTGGCTAAGAGTCAATCCAGCCCTGCGACTGCGTTTTACACTTCCAAGGTACAAAACGTACCTCGAACATGCGCACATTATTGTTTAGGCGATCGAGAAATACCGTCAAATTTCTTGGGTCCTGACTGAAGCAAAATGTCATCAGACACTCTCCACTGTCATCTAACATCAGTATCACTATTATTACACGACGACCGTGTAATATATTCATTATCAGTTTGAAGACAGGTGATGAGGAAGGTCAACCCTGAAGAAGAACTTTTGTGGTGAACTGGAGTGAAAAATGGTTGTATGCACGAGCTGGGCTTTGTCTGTTCGAATGCAGAGGTTGGATTCGTGAAATGTATTTTTCCGGCACAGCCTTCAGTGACGGATAGGACATATGAAAGACGCGGTCAATGGAGGCGACCGTCACTTTCAGATCAAGAAGGAATAGGATCATCGGTCTACAGAAGACGTGTCGGTAGTCTAAACTCAAACGCAGGAAGAAAACTTAGTCAATGCAACCCAGAGTGGTCCGAAAATCGTCTGATTTCACGAGTGCACCTTTCTCAGGCATTGCACAATCGGTGAAGGATAATCCCCGTGCACAGTTCGGATGACACACTAAAATAACATTCATTGCGTTGACAAGAAGACCTAACACTTTTGTCGTAAGCCGGCACAATCACCGAATAATAGCGGTCGTTAGGGAATGCAGTTGCTTTTTGTGATCAACCCCAGGATTTTCGTTAACTCCATTTGTAAAGCACCGTCACCGAACCTGAAAATGGACGGCAACAGCTCGTCTGGCGCAGCCACCTTACGTCTCTTCAGGAAACCTACCTTTTAGATGACCTCCATTCCTGATGGTTGGTACCCACAAGTATTGATTTATTTAGAGGCAAAAATGGAATTTTCAATGTAAGATGAAACCAAATTAAGTTCTCCCTGGAATGCCATGACCAACGCTCTGGGTGGTGTTCTTTTTAGTAAACCAGTAAGCCGTCGAACTCTGGCTCCACTGCTGCTCGCGGTAATTTCTTAGGCTCCTGCTCAGCTGTCTTCTTCGCGATTTAGGCATCTTATTGTACATGGCATACAGTGCATACAAGATACCAAAACCTAAAAATTCCACTGATTCGGAAGCCTCATGACCTGGGGTCCTGCTTACTAGCTGCCGCTGATGGAATGGCTTCTTTGCTCTGACCCTAGTGCTCGCTCGAATCCTGGAAGCTGGAAGCTCCCATAGGAACTTAAGATGACGATTATCATCTGAATCCAGCCGTACAGAACGTGTTTTACGTGCTGATGTGGCTACGGACTACGTGCAGACAAAAAAATCAAATCAAAGGATGATCTGATTCCAAAGGTGTGGACCAGAATGATGGGCGGTGTTCGGTTGATCCAAGCCACCGATTACCGATGACAACGCTGTGAAGGCGAAGGGGTTCCATGTGAGCCGATGTTGCCTTTTATGACGAAAGTTTGCGTTCGCCTTAAACACCCTGTTTTAAGAACAGACTTGGATGAAACGATTTTCATGGGTAAGATAGGTTGGGACAGAAAAATCATCCTCTGACGTGCCATTCCGTCTCTGCTATGTAGCCATATTGGGCGTTAAAGCCACCAGCAACAACCAAAATGTCCGTTGAAAGTACACTTCGAAGTAATCGGCATAAATCTCCATAAAAATCGTATTTGGCCTTGGGGGAGCTGCAGCCATTCGGTACATAAACAGACATTACGGACAGAGAAAGGCAATTACAGAACCGTCCAACTGAACTGCCCACAAACTACTGTTGACTGGGATCCAGACTAACAGTAGACACTCCCCCGCATGTTCAAAGTCATCTGAAACCCAGCCTGACCACCAGCGCTCAGGATCGGATCACGTGACATGCAAAGAGTAGAGCGAGAGAATCAGGTTGTGTCTGAGCTATAAAAAGTGATCGCGGAATTGGATTGAGTTGTCGTGATCAAGGCAATTCTAAAATCACCATGATCGCCAGCATCGTGACCCAGATCCATCGGCATAAGAGTGGAGCGAGGGGACTTAACTGTATTGTATTGTATTGTATTGTATTGTATTGCATTGTATTGCATTGTATTGTTTTGTATTGTATTGCATTGCATTGCATTGTATAGACTTTCGCGTACAATCGATAATGTCGCATTTTAGTCAAAAATGTGAGGTTAGAAATAAAATAAGTGAAGAAATACATAAATAAAATGAAAATACACTCATCACTCACTCGTAGAAATATAAAAAACCCATCCAGGAATAATAATAACACATTATGACAAGTTGCTCAGGAATTTGGCTGAAACCCGGTCACGGTCTGTCAAAATTCGTGCTATGGGACAGTGGAGTTCCTACAGATGTTGATTCTGGAGGGTATGGAACAAAAAGCGGATCGTGTAAAAATATGAGAGCGACACTTTGAAAGATCGTTGTGTCTAGGTTTCGAAATGTGATCGCAAAATTGAAGTCTCATGTTTATTTTGGAGACGCCGCGTACATCAATTTTAAAAGTACCAGGAGTTCTAGATGTCTTATGGTCTTGTTTTGCGCGGTCACTGACTCTGGCGCCTTCAGCTGGTCGACTCCAATTTAGTCCAATTCGTCTAGTCAAGAGAGCGATCATATGGCCTCTGGCAGGTCAACGCGACGGTTTTTGTCACAGTCAAACAGAGTTGCACACGGAATAGGGGTCATTGGCCGATTGCTGTCCCCGTCTCTCGAGTAGATTGTTTGATTGTAAAACCAACCTTGAGGAAGACTACCCACGGTAGTCAAAACGTTGGCGCGTTACATCCACCTGTGCCATTAACATTGTATTATTCACAATAGATTGTTTCTCCCTTGGTGTCCCTTTCAAACGAAACTCTTGTTCGCCTCTGAATGTGTCACGAAAACTCGATCTCTTTTCTTACCCTCATAGCTAGAACGATCGGTTGGCTCCCCAACTTGCCTCTGTGCGTGCAGTCATTCCAATCTTGATACTCTGCGTCATTTACCCGAGCGCCGCAGAGCTTGTTGGACGGCCCTGTTTCTCAGACCTGACCCTACAGAAACGAATCGACCTGACGCTTCTGAGCTCAAAGTCAATTCGAGAACGTAAACTGACGTGATGAGACGACCCGTGTGCCTCCATGGCCTAGCGAGCTATACAGGATGGCATATCTCAAGCCAAAGATCCAATCATGCCTGGAAGGTCAATGGACAGAGGCTTGACGAAGTAGTCACCTGGTCCTCTCGGTCGGGGGTTGATCTGAGTTGGCAGCTTAGTCGGAAAAACGAGTGGAAGAATAATTGATCCAAGTAGATGGGCTTCCACTCATCTATACCCCGCTGTATTGCGTGCACATTCATCTTAGAACCAAAAGCTTTGGTCGAGAACCCTAATCGCCCTCGTTAGAGGCTGGACGCCCTAGAAATACCCATCAATCAATCACCATGGCCCACAGGTCTACGAATCATTAAACCCTGCATCGATGGTCGCGCAGGCTTATCAGGACCCCGCTGCCTTTTGCATTGAGCGGGGGGGGGGGAAAGTGGTAAGTATGCTACGGCTCAGAGTTCCCCCTCTTTTATTCAGAACGCCTCTCTTGTCCACAACCGAATTTCTTTGCCCCACCTGCCCACACATAATGCCACCACTGATGACACGCCCGGCATTCGCAACGATTCATTGTCAAAGAGTGTAATATCTGTTTTTCAGTCTGTTAGCTCATATTTTTTCAAGCCTCGTCAGCGCCTGAATCTCGGTTCATTCAATGTGCGCACTTTAATGCAGGCTGGCCAACAGGCTTGTTTGGCTCTGACAGTAGACTCACTTTCGATTGATGTCTGCTGCTGTGAAGCTGGAATTCAAGGTCCGAGTTATGTAATACAAGTAACCATGCCAACATCCCGTATTTTCCGTGAACCTCAGGAGACGAAGCAGTTCAGGGTGTGACAACGCGGTGTACGAATAGCTTTGAGTGAGAAGGCTGGAGCAGCCCTTTTAGACTGGATCTGAGTCAATAGTCACTTGTGAGCTGTGAGACTGCAGGGATCGGTCGGCGTCCAGAAGGATGTGGTGTTAAGCGCAGCTCAGTTGTCACCACGGCATATACTCCAACAGATTGTAGTGCTGACATGGAAAAATACGAGTTCTATGACGAACTCGCTGCCATTGTTCGGAAGAGCAAAAGCTTTGACATTACAGTGGAAGCAGGTGATTCTAATGCACTAGTTAGAAAACCTAGTGCATCGGAAGCCTGTTTAGGTGGGCGATGCGCCTTGCCTGCTCAGCGGACAATAACTTATTCCTGCCTAACACGAATTTCCGACACAGTTCGCGTTGCACAGCGACATGGCGCTCTAACTCGACAGGTAACCTGAGTCAGGTCAACCATAACTTACTAAGCTATCGTAAGCGCCGTTCTGTCCAGATTTGTAGATCGTGCTGGACCACGTATGTCGAATCGGACCATGCGATAGTCTTAATGCAATTACTGCTTCAGCTCAGCGGCCATCGACGTAAGCCACAAAGCCGATTGGCCGACGAACGTCTATCTGATTACGGTGTTCGCAACAGCTATGAACAAAAATTATCGGAAGAATTAAGAGCTTCGACGAGCAGCAATGTAGACGAGCCGTGGGACCAAATCAAGCAAGCGATGCATTTGATAGCACGTTTTGCTTGTGATCCTACATCTAGGATTCATCAAAGACAAGTGATCTCGCAAGGATCACTGGGCCTAATGGAACAAACACGCCAGCTCGCTAACTGCAAGGAGGCGAATAAGATTCACCGACAGCTGAAGAGCCAATTGACGATAAGCTTTACGAATGACTGTGAGGACCGGTGGGTTAAGGTAGCCGAAGAGATGAAAGTAGCGGCCGCTTCAGGTAACAATCAAATACTGTTTAAGCTTAAACGCGACACCGGCAGGTGGCGAAATTTGGTTGGTGAAGTCGTGTGGGATCGAGATAGAGAGATCATCCATGGAAAACATCAAAGACTAGACCGTTGATCTGGACACTTCAAAGATAAGTTTAGCTGGCCACACGCCTAAGTATTTAGACTGACGTCTGCAACTGCGAATCATTGGGAGATGTCTCGTGACCCCCCAAACAAAAGTGAAAGCAGAGCAGTACATTCGACTTCCGAGGAGGGAAAAAGCAACTGGTCCCGGCGAACGTCCGACAGTTCTTTTAAAACTGTATGAAAAAGCTTTGATGAAAACACTTACCTCCTTGGTTCGTGAAGTTTAGAACGAGGAACTTATTCTCTTATCGTGAAGCGAGTCACTAATTGTACCCATTTTCAAGAAGGGCACACGGAGTGATTGCAGCAATCATCGTAGGATTAGTTTAATTCCAGTAGTTACCAAGATGTTAGCTTCGATAATGCTGTGCCGTTTGACACCAGTTCGCGAGAGTAACATCAATGGACAGCAGGCTAGATTTCGTCCAGGTCGAGATTGCATCGACCAGATATTCACTTTTCACCATTCACTCGGAAACCGTCACACACCGCCACCCCACGACCGTAGTCTCTCTACTTGAAAGGTGTATTCGACTCAGTCGATCGGACAGGATTATTCAGTGCTCTCCTCCGGAAACGAGATTCGTGAACCTGTTGCGAGCATTATACCCGCATAACTATGGTCTGGTGGGGGTATACAGTGAACTATCACGTTCATTCGAAACGACTAATGGCGTTCGACAAGGGTGTCCCATCTCTCCATTCTTGTTCAACTTCGTCATGGACGAGGTGATGGAAGATGCTTTAGGAGGTCCCCAGGATGTAGGAGTTGAACTTGGAAGTGATGAGAAGCTGTGTGACCTAGATTACCCAGACAACATCATGTTCCCGTTCGAATCTGCGTAGCATGCACAACGTGCTCGAGACAGAATCTCGAGGTCAGTAGCTCGGTTCGGCATGCTCTTTGCACCTCCGAAGTGTAAAGTGCTGTTACAGGACTGGACGACAGTAATCCCGAACTTGGTACTGGATGGAGAGGAACTCACGATCACAGACCGTTTCACCAACCTTGGTAGCTGTATGTCAAACGATGGTAGCGTGGCACGCGTATATCCAAGGCGCGAGCGGCGTATGCTGGATTGAAGCACTTGTGGCGTCGGCCTGATATTTCACTGAAGTTGATAGGTCGTGTGTGCTGTGCCGCAGTGTGCTCAGTTCTCTTGTATGATTGGGAGACATGGAGTATGCGTGTCGGAGATGTTCGTTTGGAGGTTTTCGATAACCGATGTCTACTTAGTAGGGCTAGGACTGGATGGAGTGACCGCGTGCGTAAAGCCGAGGTGAGGAGCCTAGTATCAGTTACCGGTTCTGTAAACTTCTAATTAGCGTATGAAGTTAAGCAGTTTACGTTGGTTGGGTCACATCTGCGTACGCAAGCTCTCGTCTACCATACCCTATCCTATTGTGCGTTCCTCCCACGAAGTTGAAGAACCCATGTGAAGGTAAGCAAATGACGTGGCAACATGGAATGAGACGATGCAAAATTATGTAAAATAATTGTCTCATGTGACCGTGGTTGGGATCCGAATGACGCGTCAACTAGCTGGCTGGAGACACCGAAGGATATGGCAGTGAACCGTGAACAGTGGCGATTTTGTTATCATTTTCTGTCGGATCAGAATGATTGAAAGAGTGCGTTTGTACAGTTAAACTGTGTTCCGTATGTTGGCTACTGCAGCATTCATATCATTTCCCGCTTATGTAGATATACTGCATGTTCCCCTCTGATATTCGCTCTTTTTATAGAACCATATAACTCTGGGCAAAGGCAGCCCTGAGTGGGACTTTCTTTGCTGTTTATCGCTGAATGATGATGAGGAGGAGAAGGATTTCGAAACCAGCTCGTAGCCTCACCTCACACCAGCTGCGGAAGCCTATTGTGCACTTTACTTTAGTGGGTGTACGTTGAAATGAAAAAAAGCTAACAGAATATCACCGCTTTATTAATCCACCCGATTCGTTCTCTGTACTTCCGCTATTATGCCGCCATCTAAATCTTCTGAGCAGTAATTGATTAAAGCATCTTCCGTGGTCGGAAGACAAAGGCTATCAGGGTTCTTCACAAAAGAACGCTGTGATAAATCGTAGCCGCCCAGACCACAGAAGGGTTTCCCTTTGGGAACCCTAATCGGTGTCTTTGACTCAAAAGACCGACCTGTAAGGCAGCTTGATGTTAACTCAGCACAAGAACTGTGCGCTCGTCCATCCTGCTTAAAGTAGCGGGCACGGTGGTCCTGATTATCATGGGCCACGACCGAGGCAGTATAGAATTCTTTGCAGACGTGTAGCTCATTGAAAATCGTGGACGGGTAGCGCCCGAGGGTTCAGGATCTAATCAAGAAAAGGATTGGGCAGGTCAGCCGCAGCCTTTGATTCTAAAAATAACCTGTACACGAGGCAGCAGAGAGTGGCTGGGTCGAAACCCATTCACTTCTATCAATTTTTCTTCCACTCATTTTTGGAAATGCGTTTTCAGATCAAATCAGTCACAACCCGAAGGAACAGGAACCTAATTCGCCAGGCCTCTACTCATTGATCGTCCAGGCATGATCGCACCTCCGGCTTGAGATGGAGATCTTGTGTAGCTCTTTGTTTCATAGAGGTGAGCAAGCCGTCACATCGTGCCAAGGCGTAATATCACCGTGTGCCATAAACGAAGGTAATACCTAAAAGCACTTAACCGTATTCAGCGATTCAGGCATGCACGGCGAAGATGGGGAAACGATTGTTAATATAGCTAGTGCGATCTGGAAAAGATGATGAAAGTGGAGCAAATGAGAATGGATTTTCGAAAACGATGAATGAGAATGGCAATCATTGTCGGGTAGTTTTCGAATCCATCCCAAGAAGCCTCAAAATGTCTGTGAATAACTGGGCTATCAAAAACATCTCCATTGGTTTCAAAAAAGTAGTCAATTCTATCGATTTTACAAACAGGTAACAACCCCATTCTTTAAAATTCGGGGAAAATTCTCCGAAATAATAAATACAGAAAGTAAAAATGGTGGGTAAATTTGTGGGGAAATCTCAGTTTTCTAATCGTAACGCGCAAAAACGAATCTTCACATTTGAACGAACTCAAGGTCAATAAGCTAGGTTCAGGAAAGACTGAGGTCCAAAACTATCCCATAATGAAGAACAGAAAATTGTTTATGAGTGTATCAGATAGTAAAGCCAGCGATATAAGTTTGTTCAAGAGTGCAATGTACTCGAAATATTAACACAACTTGTAATCAACTGGCATAAAGCCCAGTCACAAAGTCTTCCTAGAAGAGAATGACTTCCGGTATAGGAAATTCGGGAAATATCTAGCTAGTTACCATGAGAAGGTAGGAACCAATATGGACAGAATAGTTCCATGGAATACAATAAGGATGTGGAGTTACTAAAGGTGATGAACTAAGTAGGTTTGAAAAGTGGTTGCACAGCATGTCTGAAACAGCAAAGTTAGGTTGTTGTCTGCAAAGAATCGGAAAAAGGGTGGCGCAATAGAAAGCGGCGAATGCATAAACCTAAGTAAGAAAAATACGCACCCATGTTCGAGTCGAACAGCTTGGTTGCGACCATCTAATAAAAACGGCCTATGGAAATCTTCTATCCGTAATCGCCACAATTGCGATCCGCACAAAAAATGAATACAAATTTAGTAAGTGTTAGTAGTAGGAGATTATATAGTTCAGGAAATAATTAATGTGATATCACTACAGCTCACTGTATGCTAATGACCTGCGGCCATGCATACAAGTAACGAAGAGGTGCGACATCACGTGCTGAGGTTCAACAAAATCGTTGAATCTGCTAGACAACATAACGGCTGAAGCATTCGACTGACGATCGGTTGTCGGGGGGTTTGCGCCCCAGATCTGGAGCGCTGGGTACTCATTAGTGATGGTTGCCAATAAGAATAAAACAGACGCATAGTGCTAACGCGAATTCTTCATTGAGAATCAAGGGGTGATATCACACGACGAATTATATTATTCGATATAAATCTGACGGTTTGCAGTTGAACTTCATTCGTTGAACGAATGTTTTGTTGACGACACGAGCAATGGAAATTAGTGGAAACAAAATGAGCGCTGTGCTCATGAGACTACACTAAAAACAACAAATTATGGTCAGATTACAAGGATTATCAGATTTTGACGAATATAGAACGAACTGGAATTTAACTGGCTAAGAAAATTGCCCGAAATAATTTCAGGATTATCGTCCCGAAGTTTTGCATGGGAAGAACTCTACACGGTCAATGAATAACATAGGCACAAAACCACTGATATATGCTCACTCACAATCCAACGGAAAGTAATATCATTTGTAGCAATTTTTTGAAATTCTGGTGGCAGAGCCTGACGTTCAGATCGTAAAGGCCTCATCAATAACAATGCAGAGTTTAAGTTCGGGTATTGAGACTCAGGGCTCAGTCCTTAAAGCAAGCAATGAATCTACCCAGGTTAAGCAATTATGACGTCTGGCGTGAAATTTAACAAACACGTCAGGCGCGCATTGAACACCGGATCGCAAAGTTTTATACAAGCAAACTGTGGAAGGTCGGTTTCTAGAAGACCCATTAACTGCAGCCCTGAAAGAGTTATGACATTGCGACCAGGCACCGTGATCATGCAAAGATCTTACTTCGATATTACGAAAGTAACTTTGGGAGATGATGATTCATGCCACTTGCACCATTAATTAATGTTAGCATGAGACTAGAATCCCAGGATTCAAAATATACAAGAGGGTAAATCTTTTTTCGAATATACTGGCAAAATCTCATAATGCTAGTAAAATTCAGTATCAAACGAACCACTCTCATTCACTGGAGATGGTCCAGTCAGAACCGAGCGATCACGATCAATACGAAGATTTTTTAGGTGCGCACTCAACAACATCAGCAGTGCTTCAGAGGATAGGACATAGTTCGGATACCCAGGAAAAATAAATTATCTACCGTGACCGCGCAGGCCAAATCGTCAAGCAAGCCTCAGCACACCAATAGTGTAGCTGTTTCCGTGATTTTGTGTATTCTGTGAATAAACGTGAATAAGGAATAGACCCTTGAAGCCTGCTTTCCGTGATACGAATCCAAATTCACGGTAACGTGAAACAAACAGAAACTTAGTCTTACTCTGAAGACAAATTTCTACAACGTAGTTAAGAGTGACTCTTAAGCGGCAAAATGCTTGATTTGTTAGTTACAAAAGAAAATTAAAAGGGGAAAGCGAATCAGTGTAAAAATTTCAATGATTGTTTTTCTTAATCACAGAGCGAAATACGAGGTAAAAAAATCTCGATAACCCAACCACTCTGAACTGATCGAGAGCACAGGACAGCAAATTTACATTCAGTGCTATACATCAGGATGAGTGCATCATTCAACGAGCTGTGTCAACAACTTCGACTGCCATGGTGAATGCCGTTTAGTGTTAGCCGACCGTTGTTCAAACAACGGTTTTAAGTCGTGTAAAACACATATGACCGAGCGTAGGTATGGTAGGCCTTGCTAGTGTGAAACAAACTGTCGGAAGTAGCCAATATAGTGTAGAAACTGAGCTGTCCGACCGACTTCTGTTGATCTCGAATTTGAGTTCTAGGTGTGTGGTTAACTGGATTTCGGCCGATGATGAAGCAACTGTGTAGTCTTTTGTTATCGCTAACAGTTAGTTGCCTATTAATACTGAAAGATAAGTCAGTTCATAATCAAATTAATTCTTCGACTATTTCAACGTAAACACGGCGGTAGATATCACTGGTAAAAACAAAGATAAAAAATGGGTGACCATTATCTCTGGCTCAGTCAGTGCAGTGACATTGACATTTCATACTAAAACAGAAGCAAAGAAAATGAATTAAACCAATTATAGCGGATACATGCCCAGAAGAAGACAGATTCCACGATGACCGTTAAAATTTTCATTGTGATCGGAAAGCACTGATTGAACATCTTCAGCGACCACTTGGTCTCAGAATCCCACTCCATGTTGCTAAAACTCCTGATGAAATGAATCCCTCCCCGTGACTCCGATGAGAATACTAATTTCTCGGGAGCCTTAGATTCTCGAGATTGGCTTTATTCCTTTTCACGATATTGGTAACATGATTATCATTTATATAAAACAAAGAGCATTACCAAAAATTCTAAAACCGTGATTGTTTAGAAAAAAACAAACAGCCTTCAGTTTTGCCAATCTACGTGACATCTATTCCAGAGAGTTGAGCTTGACTATTAAGTTAACACCCAATATTCAGGTCTAGAAAGATAGCAGTCTATATTTATCAAATGTCGAGCACTTGTGTGGGATGGAAATCTCTGGTTTCGGACAAACCGTAACACACACCGCAAGAGGAGGCAACAACGGATCTCATACTCCGGTCAGGTCAACGAACTCAGTAGATAGGGCCACAATGAAGTGTGGGGAAATATTGCGGGAGTGGTTGATGGGTAGGGGAAACAGAACAGGTTCCAAATAGGACCGAACATTGCTCCCATTCGGTCGATTATAGCAAACTGCAGTCAATTGTGCACCATATGCCGGTCGTCTTTGGATTTGACGAGATTCGACAGTTGATAAGAAAAGCTACACGAAACGAAGAAATTGCAACAGATCAAATAAGAATTGCACTGAATAGCACATGGAAAAGGGTTGGTACATATTGTGCGTGTTTGTGTGCTGGTGTGTGAGTGAAGGGTGATATACGTTTCAAAGACGAGACGTTCAAGCAAATTCAGAACGCTCATCACAAACAGTAGGAAAATCGGACTTGGTTTTGACCAAGGCTAAGCACACACCAAGGTGTCACCGATTTCCGAGACTTCATTTGGTTTACGCACTCGGGCATTTGGTCCCAGCATGTCATGGACCCATTCTTCCCAGGGGACAATAATTTGTTTTGGAGGGACCAGAATTCGTGCATGTTTATGCGGATCTTTTGGATACCAGATCAAAGACTGGGCTGCATTGCAATGTGGTGGAAATGTGGCTGCAATGGGCAGCTTGTACGATTTATCCGGATCCATCATTATAATCCCACTGTCTTGGACGTCAAATATTTTGCGTACTCGACTGCCTAACGGCATAAACGGATCCACTTTCATATGCAGATCATACTCCCATCGGATCTTTTTCAGAACAGTAATTTCATCTTTATATGATAGTTTTTTCCCATACTTGATGGCAACCAACCAGATGAGAAATTTCTGCTGCCTGTTAATCTCTGTCAGCCGAACTCCGCCAGAATACGGCAGTTCCCAAACGACGGACGGATGAAAATAGTCTTTCACTTGAAGATTGAGCGTCACCTTTCGAACCGGCCCTTTTTTAATATTGTACAAACTTTGATTGACACTGTAAAATGGATATTGCCGTCCGTCGCTGTCGTTAATCAATTTTCGCAAACCACTTTTCAATGGGTGAAATTCCCACAGTGATTTACCAACCCCATCATAGTCGTTTGCCAGATACATATAATCGCATGCTTGGACCAGGCCGATAGTCCAATCTCGATCAGAGGTGCAGGTGGGGATTTCTATTTCAACTTTACAGTAGAATGTTTGTGTTTTATAGTAGAGCATAGAATCAGTCTCTTCCACCTCCGTTCCAGTTGTATCATCATAATAGGCTCGGATTCCTTTGATGCGAAATTTGTCGACAGTCAATTTGTTCATCTAACGGTCTGAACATAGATTTTTTCTTCCCTACTACTGTTTGCTTTGTAAATGGTTAGACCTGATCGAGAAAGATTGTCTTTCAGCTATATGCCATCAGAAGTCCAAGTGGCTTTGATTTTGGATTTGGTATACATCCAAAATATTTTGATCACAAAATAAATTGTACAAGGGTTTTGTCGTCCAGATGGCTTGGACTATCGGCCTGACAGAGTTTACCATGTGCGTATTCAAATTGGGAACAGATCAATCGTGAGCCCAGAATCACGTGAACTTAACTCGGATCGAGACAATCTAGAGACGATGAATACGTACAACCAGCTCAGAAACATGTGGGACTAAACATATTATCACGAGGAGTCAGCCTGGAGTTCAGGGCGACCGGGACAAAGTGCTCAACACAGAACGAGGCTAGATGGATGACTCAAAACAAGCGGCAGGAGAATGATCATTACAATTTAAACTTTCTAAATATTTTCCCAGCCGTAGCAGAAAGACGAGCATACGTATTGAACAGTCCCCATTACTACGCAGCAGTGATCCGGAAACTTTGACCTACTGACCCAATAGGCATGACTACGGGAATGGCTATTGCCCCAATCAGGGATGCACATATAATTTACATAACTCACAAGGTTGACTGAAACGAAATCACGAATCATTAGATTGAAGAAAAAGCTTTATTGGTCAGGTCTACCAACCCTAAAATGACAACACTAGTAATAAAATAATGAAAAAGAGATCGACGAGGATGGAACTATTAGTAACTTCAAAGCTGTATACTGAAAATCAGCTCCCTCTCTATGTGCAAGTATATATATATATAAGTATATATATATATATATATGGCTACCTTCAAAACAATATTACTGGTAGACAGTTGTTTGCATTTCTTGACACCAACTTTCGTAACAAGAAGCAATCTATGATCTTTTAAATAAAATACTCGGCACTGAAGGCCAAATGCGAAGAGGTTAAAACTTTGAACGGCGAAGAGTCTTAATCGGATTTCATACATAAACTGCGCAATGAACAGTCTCCATCCAACTGCGTCCCCCATCCAAGGATTTTTGCAGAACTACTTCGTAATGAAAAGCCAGCAAAAATATTCTGTCCAAGTGTTTGTGTGGTATAAGAATCAACGATCTACACCATTTCAAGACTGAATTCGAAAAAAATCACTGAAACGAGACACTGTGACGTGAATGTAAGAAACTGTAAGTTTTGATTCTAGAACAAGCGGCTGTGGTAAATCGCGCTCGTCCTTGGTGATTCTCATTGACTAAGCTTCCAGAATAACGGCCCGATATGAAGGTTTGTCGGCTTTAATACGCCTTAGTGGTCTTGTACAAACCGTCGAACTACAGAGAATCACAGTATATTGACGTCCGTCCATTGGCACGCGCGACACAGCACTGATGTCTGTCCTAGTTCTTTTCACGATTATGGGCTGGTGACTAATGTGTTTAAATGGTCAATTAGATGCACCAGAAGCGAGTGAGATTTACCACAGCGGCTTGCTCTCAAATTAAACTTACAGTTTCTTACAATAATTTTATAGTTTTTCATTCCAATGCTATTTTTTCTGAGTCCAATCCTGATATATGAATGTATATATATGTCGCTTGTTACGTGACCGACCTTTGGATCCGGAGGTGAAGGGGTTGAATTATCTTTTCGGTAGTTAAACTGCGTGGTTGGCAGATAAAATGACAAGAGAGAGAGAGGTCAAGTCCCGAGTGCAGTGCTGAATGAGCAGGTGATCTTCGGATGGTGATATATTGCGAGGCGAAAACGTGTTTGGGTAAAAGTTCATGGTTCAATTTGCGGGCGCAGTAATGCCAAGTTGCTCAGGCCAAAACAGGTGGTTTTCTCGGGGCTCCACAAACTGGGACCTTTAGCCGTCTGACGTTCAACTGGAAAGCCAACAGGAGGGAGTGCGGAGTACGTACCTCACGGAGAGCCGGTGACTGGTAACTCAGTACATTCGTCCTTCTCCGGAGAAGGTCAGAAAGCCTGGGTGCCCAGTGAAGTCTTTCACCGCAGATGACAATGAGTATACATCTGTACGTTTCGTACACCGCCGGTGGTTGGTTTGGAACCAAAGCTTAACGATCTCCCCTAGAGTGAGCACAAAACCAGTCAAACCGGTGGAGAGCGCCTGGTATTCGCTTTCGTCCCCTCACTTCGATGAACGTGCCGCCGACACAAGAAGGCAAAAGCTATTAGAGAGGCACAGTCATTTGGGAGAATTTCCAGGCGCGTTAAGAACAAAAAGCCACATCGGGGCCTGAATCCAATCTTGATATATAAATGTTCATATATATCGCTTGTTACGTGACTGATCTTCGGATCTGTCTACATAGACTTGAAAAACACGTTGTGCATATGGAATTTTAGGTCACCTCGGGCACCACCCAAGTGATCAGATCAGAGTGGATTTTTAAATTAAGAAGTAGCAGAAAAATGAAAAAAACTACATACGTATCATAGTATTTATTGGGGTAAAACAAAAAATAGTTCAGTTTAGTTCATCTTTTGTAGACAGAAACCTCGCACCAAAATGCTCCAATTTTGGTTGCTATCTCGTGGTACCAAATACTCAGAAGGGAGAAACGAACGAAAAATAGTAAAAGGCAGACTGGAACTTAATAAGTTGTAGAACTATATAGAAGACCAAGGAGAAGATGCAGGAGCAACACTAACTGCGGCACAGCCATTTCACCTATTGGATCCAAACCTCATTTGGGAGGATCTCCTGGACCCAAACCCGGTGACCTAAGTGCACGTACACAGGCCAGATCGCTCGTCGGGATATTCATACATTTTTGTCGTGTCATTGACTGACTAGGTCGACCCACCTTCCAACTATTACCCTGCCCGGAGAGGCAGTCGCTCTGCGTCATGCGCGAGGCATGGCCCAACCACCTTAATCTGTACACATTGGGTACCTCTTCTGAAGAACAGCTCTTGGGTCCAGTGCCTTGGGCCTAACAACAGAGTTACTGAGACAACCTTCCCACCATTTTCTACCACTGGTAAGAAGATAACAATCTTCAAATACATCTTGCATCCGCATGCATTTGTCCAGGGTGCATAGCAGCAACGACCTCACCGCTGCTGTGTACACTAGAACTTTGATCGACAGCCATATTTAAATGAAACCATTTTTGTTGTTTACAACCATAGCTGAAATGTCCCTTATACAGAAGTAGCAGTTCAAGCGAAGACCAACGCAAAAACTGCAAAAGACGTGGATCTATAGACCACTCACTTAAAATGTGTATAATATTTCAGTTGATGAACGATAGAAGACAATTAGTATTTTTAGTGTCTCCTATTATTGAATCACGTTTAGCAAAATGCAGTTGTAAGGATATGTGATACAGAACGAAGTGTCCAATAAAGCCTTGTATAAAAATGGAAACTCAGACAAAGGTGATTCTTTGGAGATGGTGCACACCGAACTGATATTAGTTATTACGTACCTCAGAAGGGACAAAACTGGTAAGTTAATTGCCAATTTTAAAACCTTTTGTTTCCATCATTTGATCTCACTTTTTTCGTTGCGGATACGAAAGTGCGCATTATTTCGAAGGAAGTTTTGACTAACTTCTGAGTTCTATGTTAGGAGCAGACTGGCGATGACAGAATTCGAAGATTTATGTCAGAAGGCCACAGTGTTGACCACACTGATATCATCACTAACGTGGCGCAATCAAGAGGGACCTTTGCATCATTAACGAGGATCGACGGCCACAACTGGTTTTGAGTAGTATGGTTCATGTAAGTTACCAGAAAACCACAAATAATGATGATCTGTTAGGCAATGGTTTTTAACCATACAATTGGGGTGGGGGGTGGTAACTAGAGAATTCATGGGAAATTACAGTACTTTAAAAGGCTACCTATCAGCTTAGGAAATTGAACAGTTAGGTTCGGTGCACGAGTCACTGCACTTTTATGAGCTGATTGTAATTAACCGATCACTGATGCAGCGGTTCATCGGGTATTAGTTACATCCAAATAACCCTTAAAATCGTGGACACTATACTCAGCTGTTTTAGTCTTGTTAGAAGCTATAAACAGCGTATAAACATCGTGCTTGAACTCGAATGGACGATTATAAGCCGAACATCTTAGTCATTATGTTATTTGAGCAGCCACTAACGGTCCGCTTTACTTCAGCACATGGAGGTCAATCGTTGTGTGCCAGAGCCCTGCACAAATCAGTGACGACTACATGTGGAAGGTGAATAGTTCATTAAGAGCCTGCTCGACTGGCGATCTTTCTTTCCAGTTCCAGCACGGTGAATATGCGCAACTGACTATTTTCAACAAGAATGAGATAATTGTACGGTGTTTCCATGGTTCCTTTATGGTGCTTTGAGCGTTGACATTGCGTAATGGATAATTTCTTGTAACATCTGATCTCTTACTATTCACACTGTGAGAAATAGTGCACTTAGCGAGCAAAATATGTTGGCTTTTGCACGAGCTGAAGTATCTGTTTCGTCCCCAAACTAACCTACAACAGCGCCGATTTTATGTGGCGATTTCTTAACTTAGTGTGATGGTTTTTAAAATGATGCAGACGATCACGGTCAAGTATCCAAAGCACTATGTCGAACACTTATGCTTTTTGTATTTGGTCAGATGGATATGGCGGTATCACCATAACCGTTGCCCGCCTTTTACTGACCAAATTATATGACCATTGACAGACTGAGGTCTACATGAATTTGATTGGGTGGACGTTTGACTGATTATTTTACCATACTTATCGTTTGGATGAATGCCTGACACTGGCAGCATGAAAATTGCATGGACTGAAGTCTTGTATAAGACCACGCCGTTATCCATGATTAGCGTTAACGGATATCCAGAATATTTATTAAGGATGTCGATAATCTGCATTCATGGCCTAGTTAACCGGAAGCAACGCTACATAATAAGCATAAGTGTAGAGGGAAATGATTTTGGAGAGCGTCATCCATACAACTACCGAAATGGCTGGGGTCAGAAAATCTAATTACAAAAGCGAAACAATGGAGTAATTCGCTAGCAGGTTACATTGTAACTCAATACAATGGAATAACTTGGATTCAGATGTACTCGATGGTCTACCACCTGAATTAAACTACAATGGTGTACTGGCACCTCGTCGATGTGATACATCCATCATCCGCCGGAATAAGCGCTTCCCATAAATAAACTGCGGTGCAAATGCTCATTTGTATTATACTGTAGTGTATTGGAAATTTGCGTATATATGTGTCTTCATTTTAGTCAAAAGGATGCGTTCGCTACATAGTGTGGGGGAAAAGCGTAGCGAAGAAAAAACATCGGAATTTTACGAGAGATTGAGTAGAAAATCAGTCATGATCTGTTCTCGATCGGTGAGAATTCAAGCTAGGTGGGGAACAGTTGAGTTCTTATAAAAATTTCATACAAGAGGACGTGGAGAGGAAGATAAAACGTATTCTCTGATGAGAATGGCATTTAGATAGGCCGATGTGTAAGGGATGGGACAGATCCGAAAGAATTTCGTGTGCGACTTTTTCGCAAGGAGATAGACGCATGTTCAACAGTTTGATGCAGAGTTCTTCCAAGGTTCTGAATTCTTTTTTTAGAAAACCAACAAAAGTGACAGGGGAACAATAGAGGAGATCAGAAAAAACTGATAAGCAACTAGGGAGACAGTGTTCTGGTCGACCTGGAAGTGCCGCAGTTTTTATTAACAATGATAGTCCCCTAAGATTTTTTACACAGCTGAAAATGTGAGAGGACTATCTTGAGCTTTCATCAGTAGTAATTCCAAAGTACTTGACGGAATCTACTTTAGTGAGTGGTTCAGTGTTGATAAGTGAAAGGTTAGCCGTGTAAGCAAACCGCGAAGAATTAAAGAGACATACGACATTTAGACAAATTAAGATTTCAACCAGAGCGGAAAGAACAATCATGAATGGGAGATAAGTTGTTTGAAAAGTTGGGGAAATCTCCAGTTCCAGATACAGACTGACACAATGCAACGTCATCAGCATATTTGAAAAACTGACCAAGGAATCTAGCATGGAGGCCGCTAATGTATGTTGAAAACAAATAAGGAGAAGGGACATTCCCATGAGGGACTCCAGAATTATTTACCAGCGGGGTAGATTTTTTCATCCCAGTCTTGTGCACTGAGTTCTGTTGATGAAGTAGTCTGATACCCCTACCAATAGGCTCTTGGGGCAGCCAAAATGTTCAGGTTTGCGAAGAAGCAAAGTCCACGGAATAAAGTCGAACGCAAAGGAAATATCTAAGAAAGTGCATCGGACAGATTCGGCGGATGCATCCAAGTATTTAGTGATATTATGAACCGGGGAAGTCACCGCATCCAAAGTGGATCTGTTTGGTTTGTATGCAAACTGAGGGGGGTCATCGGGCACACTAGCAGAAGAAGTTAGACGACTCAGGACGGCGCGTTCTGTCAGTTTAAGATCGCGTAGTGTAACAGCAATAAGATGAAAGCGTTTAACTGGAATGCTTGAATTACTAGATTTGGGGATCAGTACAATAGTGACTGGTCTCCAACAATCGGGAACGGAGTGTGTGCATAAGGAGGTATTAAGAAGGGAAGTAAATACATCAGAGAGTGAGGCAGCACCGTACTTTAGGAGAAGTAAAGACATACCATCAGAGAGAAGAAGTCTGAACACGCCTTCCCTAGAAGAGGGTGTTACATCAGCGCATTCGTCCGGGAACCATGAAACTGCTGTCATTACGTGGATAAACAAACGCCCGGTTGATACTTTCTACATCTGTAGTGCAGTTTATTGGTTTCTTTTTCTTTCCAAACGAAAACCGAATTTCTTGCCAGATGCGCCCGATGTTGTAGCTGGTCAAAAGTTTGCTTCCCTACGACGAGATGATTCGTCTAATTTCCTTTGATATTAAAAATCAAAAGGGATCTGACTTTCTGGGAATCCTGTAATTTAATTTCGTCTCCCTAAGGCCTTCAGTGCGGATGAAGCAATACAACCGTTACAGAGAAAATGTTTCTAGGGAATAGCAGATATCAAAAATTAAATTGGGTATATCTACAAATAAGTTGACATTACTCTTTAGAAATTCAAAAGAAAGCCAGCAGCTCGCATGAAAAAAGATCTTCGAGGAAGAAATATGTCCTCCTAGAAAACATTACGTAGTCGTATTTCGATTTGGTTACACTCTTTGAAAGTTGCCGGAAATAAACTTGAGGTTTTAGAAGTAACAGATAATAATCACTGGTTGAATAACTCGAGATTGCCGGCAATAAATCTAGCTAGGGTGGAGCTAATTCTGGTTGGGGGAACTGATAGATCAAACAAATCAAACACAGTAAAGGGAAGTGTCGAGTCGTGATTAAAATCACCTACAATGATGCATAGGTTATCGTCCAGCAACGGGACCAGGAAAAGCAGAAAAGACGCAAAAAAGACGAAATATCAGTTTGTATGTAAAAAACGGGTTACGTACAGGTTCGTCATAATTGTTCTCCTATGCCGAGAAAACTTGAGATTGCATTGCATAGACCTTTGCGTATAAAAAATGTCCCATTTCAGTCGAAAAACGTGGGGAAAAATTTAAAAAAAATTACACGCACCACCTGACAAAATCGAAACAAGAACATCAACCCATCGAGGAGTGGTTCGAATACATTATGATAGGCTGCCTTGGAACTCAGCTGAAACACGGCCACGGTTTGTCAGGGTACATGTTAAAAATGGGACGGCGGAGCTATTGTAAATATTGATCCTAGAGGGTATGGAACGAAAAGTGGTTCGAACGGCACTTTGAAAGATCGTTGTGCAGAGGATGCGTGGGGTCTGAAAGTATTCTATGGGCACATTTTTCCCATGCGGCTAAGTCTTGAACATGTAGAATGATGAACAGCTCAGTTAGTGGTATGCAAGACATACGGGTAATAATTATTAGTTCCAAGCACAGAATTTTAAAGTAAATCTGTAAAAACAATAGTAGAACAATACAGAAGAATTGGAAAATACATTGGTATGCAAAACGGTGGACGATGACTTATTTCAACCTGTAGTGGTGTCGGAGATTCCTGATTTGAAACGACAACCGTCCGAAATTCTCTAAACACGAGGAAATGTGAAAGTCCACTTCAGGCTTTTATCAATAATAACCACTAGATATTTCACAGAATCAACCCTGGCAAGTATTACTGAGTTGATGAAAGGCGTTTTAGATGGATGGGCTGACCGAGAGAGAGAGAACAGATATTCTAAACATCGAGATTTGTTGAGTTAAACCAGGTTAAGCAAGTATATACATTCGATTATTCTGGGACATTCTACCCTCTCCCTCCCTCCTACGTTCGCTAGGAC
>LUCM01004874.1:43363-61133 GCA_008360955.1 Fasciolopsis buskii
CAACTGACAAACAATTATCAACGAATCACAGTTGTGGTTCTTCTGTGGCACTCTTCGACAAAGAGTTCCCATGCACAATCCTGACGCCACAAATTCCATTCTCGTGAGACATACAAATTCCGAGTGTACAAGTAGAACGATGCTTGGACAAGAGAGTACCGGGTACGCATACCTGACGAGCGACAATAACCGCGAAACCGATCGTGTGCTCCCGGGCAAAGTTTGTTCACGTATCCAGATAATACTCACTTCTTCCAAGTATATACATTCGATTATTCTGGGACATTCTACCCTCCTTCCTAACGTTCGCTCAGACCAACTGACAAACAATTATCAACGAATCACAGTTGTGGTTCTTCTGTGGCACTCTTCGACAAAGAGTTCCCATGCACAATCCTGACGCCACAAATTCCATTCTCGTGAGACATACTAATTCCGAGTGCACAGCAAGAATGATTCTTTGACAAGAGAGTACCGGGTACGCATACCTGACGAGCGACAATAACCGCGAAACCGATCGTGTGCTCCCGGGCAAAGTTTGTTCACGTATCCAGATAATACTCACTTCTTCCAAGTATATACGTTTGCTTATTCTGGGACATTCTACCCTCTTTCCTAACAGTCGCTCAGACCAACTAACAAACAATTATCAACGAATCACAGTTGTGGTTCTTCTCTGGCGCTTTTCGACAGAGTTTCCACATATATATATATATATATATATTTATATGCAGGAAGTACTATCTGAATGCGTGAACAAATTTAGCCCGGGAGCACACGACCGATTTCGCGGTTATTGTCGCTCGTCAGGTATGCGTACCCGATGCTCTCTTGTCGAAACATCGACATACTTGTACACTCCGATTTCATTGATATTTCTTACCAGAATCGAATCTGTAGGAATATATATATATACATATATATATATATATATATCAGTCGTTTTCTTCTGACAACCAATACTATTTTGATCGAAACATCGTGATAAAAGTATTATCTCAGTGTACGGCTTCTCAACTCTAAAAGTTAGAAATATATTATACTGTAGGTCCAAAAATTAATCAACAGGCTAGAATAAATTACGGTGCGGATAAGGCTTAGACGTAATTTTAAAAGACTCAGGTACGAAACGGAACCATATAGATCTTGCTATTTGATCGTTGTAGGCACAGAAAACGAAACTACAAACGGATCGATGAATAAGATTGATTGCAACAGAAGTATCCATACAAATGTATCTTAATATCAGCGAGATGGATGGACTCAGACATCATGTTGTATTCACAGTTTCTCAGTTGCGTTCATTTTCTAAGAACAAATAACGGAAATTCAGCAATGAAAACGAACAAGCCAAAGAGATTCCTCAAGCAATTAGGAATGGGGCAAAATTGCAACGAACACATCACTGCCAAAAGTTATATTTCACATTAAACTCAATTAAGCCATAGCAGAGAAAGTCAGTGGCAGACGAAAAAGGAAGCTGCTGTTTCCCACACAACTATTGTCAGTTATGATAAAAATTCGTGATCACGAGTCACTTGGATGATAGCATATTTTTGTGCGGTCTTGGGAGTGAACATTCACATGTGACTTTCATTCGGATATATTTCATTACAATAACATGCTATGCAATAATCCAACAATCCCAACGCATGAAAAAACTCAAAAGAACAAATGACGTGAAAAGACATCGGAGCCATCACGTGATATCTGGAGGAAGAACAATGCGGTGACCCATTCAATCCAAGGGAAAGGGAATCATGTGATTGAAAAATAAAATACCTCCGAGTTTGGGAACTCATTAGTCTGTGCAAGAGAGAGCGGAGAACCGGAATGAGATTTCCATCAGACGACGTCCACGTACAAGAGAAGAATGATGCGTAAACAATACTGGAGGGGCTTACAAGTAAGTGAATGAGATGCGGGTGCCTGAAAGGATTTACAGTGTTCGGAAGAGACAGAGAGCACATAGGTATTTATTAATCACCTTTGTTCAATGCTGCAATGAATTCCTCCAGTTTCTCTTGAATGTGTCGCGTCCTTTCTGTTCGCAAATAGAGGAAGGAAAGAACAAAGACTTACAAACGACATATGTTAAGTGCCCAAAAAGGGCAGTGCTTATTAATCCTAGTATTTGTTAGCGTTAATAGCATATTTCTTGCTACACATTCTACAATAATGGGTCCACATATCTATTTATCGAATTAAATGAAGATAATCATCAATGTTTATCTCAACATTGAACCGTCAGTTTTGTGAAAAACTGACATTAATTATATATATATATATATTCACAAAAGACTGGGTACGTTGCATAAGAAGTCACAATTAACCAATTAAAATGACACGTGTCCATGGTTGTTGGTGAGAGACCGGCTGACATTCATTGGCCCACTTGAAAACTACGAGTTTTCAACACTAGGTTTATTGGGAAATAACCTAGCTGATTATAATTAGTTACACTTGAAACACGAACGTAGTGGAAGCATGCCCAATAACCACTGCACTATTTGACAAATAACAATCACAACAATGAAGCTTGGGATGGCGTGAAACTCCCCAAAAATTCCCATAAGGCAAACCTGATAACGAGCCGAACGGCTGCTAACAGCAGACTACTATCAAAGCGACTACAGATGATGGACGCATCAAGACGGGTGACTCATATTTGCCTAAAAGTTTTTATCACTATCACGTTACAGTTCATACAGCTTGCTCTACCAAACTTGTACTATCGTGCTATCAGCATTTGACTTCGAAAGGGACAATTTTCGAATGAAAATAACGAGAATCATCGCATCCACTGGTGTATGTGCGTTGTCCAACCTCAGCCGATGGCCGCATTACGGATTCGGTGAAGTCAAAACTATGGTCCGCCTAGTGATCGGAATGGATCAACGCGTTTGCTGAGAGGAATGGTTGGGATTGCCTGCCGTAATGACAACGATCATTTGATCATTCAGGACAGACTGCTCCTCTCCACTACCGTTCGCATTATGCAAATGGTAAACCACAGGTGAACTTCCAGTAAAAGGATAAAAAGAAAATCCCATTTGTCGTACCAAATTTAGACTTGTGTAACCGACTTTCTGGTCTAACACCGAATGACCATTAAGCATGGACGGGAAAATCATCCGCTATCTTCAATTCCTGTGACAGAATACTGTTATTGCAAACAAGAAAAATAAATTAAGCAGTGTTACTCACTGAGCTCTTCTGCTAGAGCAACACGCCGACCAGTAATTAGTTTGCGTAGCACAATCGGGTCGTCGGAAATTTCCGAAAGAACTTGTTTTACGTGATGTTCCAACCGTCGGGCTGTTGACGACAGAAAATTTTGAGGTGGAAGAGAAGCACCGTCACGAACTGTTTACATGTGGACGTATACGATTAGAGAGTACATTAATTATCTATTTCTTTGTATTTTTTCGGGGATTAGGATGATAAAACAAACCGGAGGACTTGTTGTTCCAGTTAAGCCGAGGTAGATTTAACAGCGAACCGAACAGACCTATTAGAAACCTGATAGAAATTGAAGTACGAACGGACTCTTACACATCTTGTAATTGACAATACATGATAATGACAAAACGTGGTGGTTGCAGTGATTGCGCCTTTGTGCGGTTAATCGAGGACAGAACATTAGGGTTTTCTTTTCAAACAATCAATCAAAATAAAAAAACAGTAAATTAAGGCATGAAATGATCAAACTCCGTTTCTAGAGTTGACGTAAAACGGTTTCCTCGACAAATAAGCACGTTATACAATGCGGTGACCAATAGTTCGGTTGTCTTCCTTCATTTCGTATCACCTGAGTCAAGTATTCACACATCCGACTAACCAAGATGGCTTGCTGATGTGGTGTTTCATTAAAACATCGAACATCGCATCCAAAATGATATTCAATACTTTTCTGAGAATAGAAACTGAATCACCAAACTCATCGATATTATAGTCGGTGGGAAGCGGCATAAATGTCACCTTGAAAATCATGCTGGGATTAGAAGCCCATTAATAACGAATCAATAATGAGTAGCTGCTTCTTCACCCAAAAGCTATAGCCTCGAGCAGGATAAAACAGTGCCTTGTTCTACGGGATAACCGGTTTTCACAACAATTTTTTAAGCCCCTGGCAAAAAAATAGTTTGCCGTAGTACTGTCATTAATTTCGCATTGGTTGGAATGTGATGCAAATTCAAAGATATGGTCTGTGCTTATTTACAATCTACATATTTAGACCATGTGAAAATCGTGGTCCGCTTGTTGATATAAAAAAATAAATAAAAATTCCCACTTGAAAATCACGGTCCTGTGAGCCCCGGCGAACCATTCGCTGATCAGAAAAACCACTTGGCCATTAATATGAAAGACAAAAACTCGAATGCTCGGGGAAAGTAAGCAAAGGGAATTTTGTTGACGAAGTCACATAGTTAACCTCTGTGAATATAACCTAGGATAGCTCAGCAAGATCAAGACACATTTAGTCAAAATTAAAGCAGCATTTGGAACAAAAAACCGGTAGCATTTTCGAAAAAATATCGCCTATTAAACGATTAGCGGACGAGAAAAGCGGGTGTGAAGATCGAGTTACTGATTATCAAAAAATGAAACAGCGAAAAAACTGGTTAAGTGCATTAGGAAACCGCATGAACGTGAGGGAACAACCAGTAAGTGAAAGAGGTCCGCTAGCAAACAAGGGACCCGATCGAACAAGGGCAAGGAAATTTTCAGAGGTCAAAAGAAAAGGTGGAAGAGCAAAAACAAGTGACCTGTCAAAAAGAGACTACACCTGTGATGGTTTGCGTGACCCCAGGATCCAACGAGCTATACAGGACGGTTGATCCCGGACCCAAAATCAAAACATGCGAGAAAGGTCAATGGGTAGAGGCCTGACGAAGTAGTCTCCTGGTCTTCCAAGTTGGGGATTGATCTGAGTTAGCAGCGCAGTCGGAAAAACGAGTGGAAGAATAATTGATCCAAGCATATGGGCTTCCACTCAATTATACCCCGCAACCTCGCCGTCAGGTTCTTGTCACACCCAAAAGCTTCAGTTTGGAACCTTAATCGTTCTTCTGCTTAGTGGCTGGATTCCCTAGGAGTACCCGTCCAACAATCCCCATGACTTACATGCCTACAAATAATTCCATATTACATCGGTCGTCGCGCCGGCTAATCAGGACCGCTCTGCCCATTGCATCGAGCGGGTTGGGTATTGATAAGTATGGTACTGCTCAGAACTCAGAATTCCCTCTCTTTTATTCAACCTGTCTCTTCTGTCTCCAACCCAATCTGTTTGCCCCCTTCTGCCTACCCATAGTATCTCCATTGATAACACGCCCGATACTCCTAACGGTTCAATGTCAACTGGTGTGGTAGGTGGTTTTCAGTCTGTTAGCTCACATTTTCCCAAGCCTCGTCAGCCTCTGAATCTGGGTTCCTTCAAAGTGCGCGCTTTAATGCGGGCTGACCAACAGGCGTGTTTGACTGACAGTGGACTCACTTTCGATTGATGTCTGCTGTGTGAGTGAAACACGAATTCAGGATTCGAGCAGAGTAGAGCAATTCAACTGACTGCGCCAAACGTCTCGTCAAGATATTTTCTTCGCACTTCAGGAGTCGAAGCAGCTCAAGGTATGGGTGAACGTGGTGCAGGAATAGTCTTGAGTGCGAAGGCTGAAGCAGCCCAGTCAACAGCGGCTTATGAGCTGAGACATCGTAGTGGTAGTAGGTGATTTTAATGCACAAGTTGGAAAACCTAGTGCATCGGAAGCCTGTTTAGGCGGGCGATGCGCCTTGCCTGCACTGCGAACAGACAACGGAGAAAGACTTCTCCAACTCTGTGCAGATAATCATTTGTTCCTATCTAGTACGAATTTCCGACACAGTTCGCGTCGCACTGCGACATGGCGCCCTAAGTCGACAGGTACTTTGAGTCAGATTGACCATATCGCAATGACCGAACGTTGGCGTAGTTCTGTCCAGAACTGTAGATCATACTGGACCACGTACGTCGAATCGGACCATGCGTTAGTTTGAATGCGATTTTTGCTGCAGCTCAACGGTCATCGACGCAGGCCACAAACCCGATTGGCTGTCGAACGTCTGTCTGATTCGGCTGTTTGCAACAGCAATGAACAGAAACTACCCGAGGAACTAAGAACTCCGACGAGCAGCAATGTAGACGAGCAGTGGGATCAAATTAAGCAGGTTATGCATTTGGCAGCAGATTTCGCCTGTGGTCCTAGATCTAGCTTTCATCAACCACACTGGATCTCTCAAGCGTCGCTAATTCTAATGGAGCAAAAACGCGAGCTGCCTAACTGCAAGGAAATGAATAAGATGCGTCGGCAGTTGCAGCGTCAGTTGACCATAAGCATTAGGAATGACCGCGAAAACTGGTGGGTTAAGGTAGCCGAAGAGATGGAGGGGGCGTCCGCTTTAGGTGACAGTCAAAGACTGTTTAAGCTTACACGCGACTGTGGTCGGCGGCGAACTTCGGTTAGTGAAGTCGTGTGCGATAAGAATGGAGGACTCATCCATGGTAGACATCAAAGGCTGGACCGTCGGGTAGAGCATTTCAAGGATCAGTTTAGCTGGTTACACGCTAACGTATTTAGTCCGACGTGTGTAGCTGAAAATGTTTGGGAGGTGTCACCTGATCCCCCAAACGAAATTGGGAATGCAGTCGAATATTCGGCTTCTGAAGAGGAGAAAAGCATCCGGTCCCGACGACCTTCCCCAGGTCTTTTCAAATTGGGTGGAGAAGCCCTGGTGAAATCATATTCATCATTGCTTCATGATATTTTAAACGAGGGGCGTATTCCGTTATCGTGGATGGAGTCACTGATTGTACGAATTTTCAAGAAGGGTACACGGATTACTTGTAGCAAACACCGTGAGATTAGTTCAATCCTGATAGTTACTGAGGTGTTAGCTTCGATAATTCTACGCCATTTGACACCGATTCGCGAGAGTAATATCCCCGAACAGCGAGACAGATTTCGTCCAGGTTGAAGTTGCATCGACCAGATATTCACTCTTCGCCATTCACTCGAAACTCGTCACATGCACCGCTGCCCTAGGTTCGTAGTCTTGCTCCACCTGAAAGATGCGTTCGATTCCGTGGATCGGCCAGCACTATTCAGTGCTCTCCACCGGAACGGTATGTCAACGAAGTTCGTGAATCTGTTGCGAGCGTTGTACTCGCCTACCTATGGTCGCGTGAGAGTGGCGTTCGACAAGGGCGTCCCATCTCTCCATTCCTGTTCAACTTCGTTATGGACGAGATGATGGAAGATGCTTTAGCCGGTCTCCGGGATGTAGTAATCGAACTGGGAAATGGACGGAAGCTAAGTGACCTAGACTACGTAGATGGCATTGTGTGTCCTTTTAGAGACGTGGATTATTCGTGTGGGAGATGTTCGTCGCTTGGAGGTCTTCGATCGCTGATATCTATGTACTAGCCCCAGGGATAGGTGGAGTGACCGGATGAGTAATGTGGATCTGAGGAACCTTGTTTCATCATAGGAAACTTACTAGACTACGCTGGTTGGGTCACTTGTTGCGTATGGCGAACACTCGTCTACCATGTCGTGCACTGTTTTGGGTTCCCCCCAGGGAATCGAAGAAGCCATGCGGAGGTCAACAGATGACGTGGCAACGTGGGATGAGAAAATGGACAGCGAACCTAGGTAAAGTAGGTACCTCAAGCCTTGTTGGTTGGGCTCTGAAAGACTCGTCAACTAGCTGGCCGGAGACACTGAAGGATATGGCAGTGAATCAATCGTGAACAGTGGCGATCGTTATTGTTGTTATTTTCTATTGAATCAGACTGATTGAAAGAGTGCGTTTGTGAAGTTAGACTGTTTCATTTGTGGACTACACCAGCACTGTTATGGTTTCCCGCCTGTGTAGTTCCACTCCCTGTTCCCTTTGGGTATTCACTCTTGTTAGGGAAACGTGTAACTCTGGGGAAAAGGCGGCGGTCAGTGAGGCTTGCCTTGCAGTTTAGCGATGATGATGACGATGTGCCCTGATTATTCCTTGATTAGTTTTTTCACATTTTAGAAGGTGATGAGTGCAAATTTTCTTACTGAAATGCGACATTATTTTCTGTACGCAAATGCCTATACAGTAGAATACAGAACCTGTTTTTGAATCGACCTGATCAGCTTGAAAACATCATGGTTTTATTTCATGCCCTGGTGGGCAGAATCATGTGTAGAGTAACGGGTTTCAATGGATTGAAATATTTCGCACTGGTGCGATGGAGTATCAAGATCATGGGTCACCTAGATGGTGGTTCTTCGGGGACTAGCGCTCGTCCAGAACACCCTGAGAGGCACAATGAAGAAAAAGGTACCACAAGAAATAATCTCGCGCTATTTTGGACGTTTCTTCTTACTGATGGGGTTCGTAACTAAGCGAGGGTTTTCTCTTGGGACCTTCGAAATCAATACATTATTTGAATCATCTAGTGATGTCAAAATGCCAACAAATTAACCATACAGGAAAACAATTAAAAGCTTACACGCACTGCTGTAAGCGACCAATGCGCTAACAGCTAGTATACTGAAAGCTGTGCTTTTCACAACCTGTGTGCATAATATTATTTAACCGAATAAAAACAGCAAAGTTAATATATCCTACTAGCCCATGCACGACCGTGGAATTTTCCAAGGAACAAAAGTCAGACGATCAGTCAGTTTAAATTCATAAGAGGTAGGATACCTTCATCGTTCATAATTTGCTGCCGCAGGGCGTTGCTGGTCGCATCGAGCATGCGCATTAGCCGATAGGAGAATACCACTTCTCGGCAATCAGAAAATTCACCGACAATGTCTTGGGCCAAAGGGAGCTGAGAATGAACGAGTCGATCTGACTCGGTTAGAAGTTTGGATGAGTCTCCCAGTCCCGAACTGTAATCGGTCGGAGTGAGAAATCCCTGCTGGTAATAGTAGAAGCTCTTGCGACATTCGTAACAGTTGTACAGAGCACGTTCCAAATACATCCGTCGAACCAAAGGCTCCCACGTTTCTGCGATCTACGGTGAATGGCGGAGAAGGTGATAAGCTGCAATGATGATAAACCTACGACCCTACCGTGTTGAATTTCGTTGGCAAAACACGCAATTGAGAATTTTATTAACTAAAAACAACAATCATTAATAGTCCTCCAGGGATTGAAAATCAAAACGACCTGCAATTAATGGTGTTTGCAAATTCCAAGCAACCGGAACCAATAATGATAACGAAAGTCTGGTTGACATCGACAAGGAGGGAGAAGTGTGGCGGGTAGTATCGCGTGAAAGTCGGTGACATGGAGTGGTATGGCGGTGGCCAGTAATGTTAATCTTGGACCAGGGTGGTTCTAGGGTATGCACTAACTTGCGCGCGCGGTTTAGGCTCGAGGACAAGTATGATGATTGTTTGAGCGATCTTCGACGGTTGGGACCTTATCGCATTCGATTCGTGAAGTGGTAGTCTTTGAAAAACACGAAATGTGTAATCCAGTCCTATCGAATGCCATAACTAGGGTTAGGCTCGAGCTGGAAACCGAGCTATTCCTCAAGCATTGTACATAAATGCGTCCCATTTTCCATAACCCGGATGCCAGCAATACCTTATTCGAACTATTATAAAAGAGCAAATTTCTACCGAGTGGCCCGGTCAGCAATTAGCATAAGACTCCCACTTAACTTACCGAATACTGAGTAACAGAAGAGCTTTCTTATCTACCAAACAAAAGAATGCGAGAAAAAATAAGCCAGGCCCAACACTCGTTTACCCGTTTTGAGCGCTTATACATAACGACCAAAAAGCCGATCTCCAGAAAATCTTACCAAGGAGTCACTGACAGTCATTTTTCTTGCTTGAAGATTGCGACGAATTGTGGTCAAATCATCCGGAGTGACCTGAGGATTGGGTTTCTGGGGGATAAATGGCCGGCATGAAATGTCATATAAATGATTGAATGAGTGCATGCATGAGTGCGACGCGGCAGAAAAGACCAAAAATACTAAATGTATTAATTACTAAACGCGATCAGCCACCATTATTCAAATGTTTCCATTGTGTAAACGAATGAGATAACAACGAATCAGAATAAACACTGATCGAACACAAGGTGGATATACACCTGGGCAGTAAATTTAGACCACTAATCAGGAAAGATATGCCTCCTTGTTAGAACACCGCTTTAAATGCTCAAAAATGAGTTTTGACGTTTTTATTAGAGGAGAATCATTGTACAACGGATAATGAGTCTGCAGCTTCCATTCCACTTGGATCCTATTTAATACGTTACATGTTGGTATGTTAGGCAATTCATATAATACCTTGAGTATACCACAAGGCACCACGTAAAACGAAAAAGCAAGGACTGGACAGAGAGTGATATCAATATCCACTCATCCCCTAAAATAGCTGTCCAAATGGGACATTCAAATACTGAAACACAATCTAATCGCGTTTTTTGCGAGACAATGGGAGTAATGAAAATGGGGTTTACCCCTAATAAAATATTTCGAGTTACGTAGTAAAAAAATCTACGGATACAGTTTCATTTCAGGTGCCAACTAACTGAACTGGAACAGGCAGGGATTTCGCAACGACGAAAGCTTAACTACAAATGAGAATGTTAAGAAACCTAAACCGAGAGATACAAACAGACGAAATTCATTGGATACCAGAATTGCTTCCGATATTCATTGCTTCCATCGTTGAATTTAGATCCAATACAAGTTAGAAACACTGACTAATCTCGTGGCAGACAGAAATCATAAACACGGTCATCTGCAGAGTACTTTGAATCATTACATTCTGAGGCCGAAAAAGACTTCATCGGCACTCAACAGCTGCTCACTAAAGCACCTTACGGGCTTACGCGCGTAGCTCGATGCACATTCCAGGTCAAGGAAAACGGTATGGACGTTTGTTGTTATACGGAGATTTCTCGTAAGTTTTTCTCACATGCTGTAAAGAGCAGAGACGAGTTGATCGGTGATGTTAACATTGGTGGGCGAGAGATGTTATTCATTTAGATGGTTGACAGGAGAGATCGGGCTGTATTCAGACGTGAGATGCTGAACACGAGCGAAGTCAGGAAAGGTTGTCGAGCATTGGCAACATGGCAAAAAATAACAGTAGTGAAGCTGCCACTGAGATCATTGCTTACAGTGTAAGAAGCCAGAAGAGTTTCAATTTCTTGTACTACATTTTGTCGAGACTGTTGTTCCGGACTGCGTCTTTTCCAGAGGACCCAGCGTTGAATAAATCCAGGTCCACACAGGTCTGCGATTTTCTGATTAACTAGAGAGAGAGAGATCAACGAAGAAGAATGTCCAATTCGTGTATGAAATGCAAAACTAGAATGTAGTGGGGAATACTTAGTTACTGAATTTCTTTAGAATCCTCCCTGTGTAATTCTATTCAATTTTCTTCATTAGCCCAGTTTCATTCTTTATTTTACTCTCATGAGAAAGAGAATGCATAAACATAGCTGCCAAGGATACACGGTTGGGCAAATAAATCATCGGTGAATCAGGCGATTGCGCAATACGCTTGACGGATGTGTCCACTAGGTAGAGAGTCGGAAACAAAACATCAACCTGGGAACAGCAGGCGAAACCAATTATTATTCTCATAATGACCGACTAAATAATTTACCTAAGAAAGCAACTGCACGACAAGTGATATATATATATATATATATATATATATATATATATACATATGATGGGAATAGAACCTGCAACACAGAAAATAAATTACGAAAATATAGTTCAATGCATTTCTTTGGTCCGTTACCGTCGCACTGATGTGCTCTGATTTTGATTGCCATCTTGTAATAGCATTTAGTTCAAGATGAAATGAAAAAAGCGGAGGAAAAATAATGTCAACAACCACTGGCGGGAACGTCGTTGTGGATGCAAACCGGAAAATCTAATCCGTCCAACGTGAAGAAATTCATTGGTACAATTTTCGTGGTTTTTCCTCGTATAAACTCGGCCAGTGTATCAACTATTGCCTGTTTCAGAGAAGAGCGCACAATGAGGGCATCTACCTGTGAATGTACCCAATACGTCCCATCAACTTAAAACAAATATGATTGTGAATGTACTTCTTTTCGGCTATTTCCCTACAGTCATTTCCAGTTTTCTGTTATTGTTGAGATCATAAGGTTCTAAGGATACACCACATACGTTTTGTGCCAGTATTTTCCATTTTAATATAAAGCTTATAATAGTCCCACCCAAGTACAGGCTAAGACTGTTTGATTCCGATGGACAGATATAAATGCGACCGCGGAGGTAATTGCCCATGTAAAGCTTTCGTAGGTCAGGACCAGAGCACCATGCCATTACTTCTGATCTAACTCCGCGAACGATAAATCAGACAGTGGACAAGGCGCCAAAAGCAAGTCCATATCACAGGATGAGGCATAAGATCAGACGGTATTTTCCATATCCAGTGTGCCAAGACAGAATAGAACACTTACTCCGAAGGAGGCAAAATAGTTGAAACATTTTTTAATTCAATAACTCAGCGGAAGAAGAATACCCGAATCTCTCTCGTTTCGCAGTGGAAGGGGTGCCTTAGGTGGAACTGTAATTAAGCCGAAATGGTAAGAATTGGTAGACCGAAATAAACTGTTGACAAAATCTAACTGAATAATTTGTACTAGAGACAATGCCATGGAGAGTAAGAATTCTATGCAAGGAAAACGATTTGTTCGATGAAAATACATCTTAAAAATAATAATAATAATAATAACAATAATAATAATAATAATAAGATACACGGAGTCACATGCTGATTGTTAGCAAGTCAGATAAGTATCCAGGGCGATGAATGGTCTGCGGATAGCATAACTGACCAGAGAATTGCTATACTATTCGTGCGGTTACTATCAAAATAGCAAGTAGTCGTAAAATCGCCGCCGCAGAAGTTTCATGGAAAGTAAACGAACCTGATTTTAACTGGTCTTTCAAAGCATGATCCAGAAAGTCCGCAGCTGCGATCCACTGTGCCTTTGTATGTACAGTTCGGTCATCCAGTGCATTTGACTGGATAACACGCTAAAGATAAATCGGCAGTTTCATAGATTTAGGTAATGATGACGATGACAAAGCACAGATAACTCCAAAACGAAAAAAACGATTGGAACACAGACAGGAAGTTCAGTGTGATGCGCTACTGAACCTAAGTGCGAATAATTACCTCAGCATTGGGTCGACATCAACTGAATCAGACTATATATATATATATATATACATTCATATTTATATGTATAATATACGCACCCGCAAGCAGCCTACTGCAAATTACAGAGGCGTGGTGCCACGCAAAACATGAAACAAAACATCAAAGTTTGAAAAAGGAAGCAGCAACCTCCCAGGATTTTGAACGTGGGTTTAGCAACGTGATCAGCAGTGAGCACCATAAAGCTATATCAGTTTCGGTCTGCACTCGTCTGTGTGCTGGCTTTCGAGGTCTCCAGATAAGTAAGCGTGTGGAAGCGATGGAGACAAATATTGTTGTCAGCATTTTGTCGTATTGGTGCCATGCCGGCTTTTCAGTCAACCGCAAGCTGAGTGAGCAGAGTGAACAAAGATTTATGCAACTAAAAGCGTTAGATATATTAGTTGACAGGCGTAAGTAGAGACAAATTGTTCTGAATTGAATATTCACGTTAACTGAATCGCTGTAAAGTGATAGCACCGAGGTCACTCGATATCATGGAATAGACCCATTCGTTGCGAAAACGCCAAGCCCAGTGAACACAAAACTTCGAAAGATTACTTCTGGTCCCAAAATAGCGGCTTTGAAAATCCACAGAAAACCCAACATGTCTCCCAAAACAAACATATACGAGACTACCACGTTAAAATTCTAAGGGGAATAACCACGTAATGTCACTTACAGCTGAGAGAAATTGGATAAATGTTTACTGCAATCTATCTTAGATTGGAACTGAACGTTGATAAAAGCGATTTGAACAGAGTGAGCACATAGACAAAAAGTATATCAATCAGGGCAATGCATTGGTCATCTAGCTAACAGTGATGATTTTCAACTATCGATGGGGTGCCAAATAATGGAGGTATCATATAGGAAATCAGCAGTATTCTGATAGGATATTTCCGGATATTAAACTGCTGAGGCGGGCAGATGAGACTCTAACGGCCCATCCACAGTAAGGCGACACAGAGAGCTAAGTAATTAAACTTCTCAAGCTTCGCTCCAACAACATACAAAAGAAGTCTAATGAAAAAAACTTCACAATCGGGACAAATACCTGCTCTCCTAAAACGTTGGGGAGAGAGAGAGGAAATGTTTCCTCGGGAGAAATTAAAATATACCGGTTAGCCCGGAAGATTCAACAGCATCCATAGCCGGAATAGGCCCAGAAGCGATCTGGTATATGGTGCCCTAAATAAAGTGGTTTACCTTAGGTAGGTCCATAAGGGTGACCAACTTACGGACGAAATGCATCACGGACTTATCACTTTGAATCGCACGTTCCCAGCCATACAACTCCAAACCCAAAAATGTACTTAGACAACCCTGAAAACTGTCGCATGACTGATTTTGCCTTACACGTCGTTTATCAGTTCCCACGCGGTAGCGGTGCCCCATATATTAACAGAACGAACCGCTTTCGAAACGGACGTATGAACACAAATGGTGACGTAGGATTTTACTGATAAACGATCAAAACGAAATCCAGGTTTGTCAACTGCCAAAGCCATTATGGAGATCAAACGCAAGGCCGACTTGATATTGTCCTCCGCGTGTACCATTACGTAATCGGCACTCGAAACAACTAGCATCCAGTAAGACACTGCTTATCAGGTCATGTAATCCACTTTCATGCGCACAAAACAGGCTGGCGCAATAAAATCACCTACCATGGAGCTGACTCCATTTTCGTGGATGCTATTTTCCGGATTTATGTTTCCTAAAAATGTCTTTTTATCAGGTTTTCCTACGCATGTCTTATGAACGTGAGATTGTTTTGCGCATGCAATTGACAAGTAATACGAAATGTTAATATCTCGCAGAATCCGACTTCTTCCTGTCTTGGGGAAATGGATAAGAGGGACAGTGTTTCAAACCATTTCCGTAACAACTGAAAGGCAAAATCCATGCTTCATAGTTCACTGAGCTAATTTGGCAGCTAGACTTTACATGAACAACCAATTGGTGCTATCTTTATCAACGTTAAAAAAGAAAACAAGAACCTCCAGTATTGTACACAAATTTTCAGAATAAACTGTACACTGTACACAGGAAAGAGATGTATCTAAGTTACTGCTTTGGGGCTTCAATGACTGAACAACTTAATAGGTTGGAAGAACGAACCAAAGTAAAGTCCGCTTCGAACTTTTGCCTCTTCTATGGAGCACCGATGATAATAAACAACTTTGTATCACTTTCCTATATCCCTTGGTTTTTGTGACTAATTATTGGCAGCGTGATTACTACTGATCCCATTAAATGCACGGTCACCTTACAACGACCATAAAACTATGACTCCGACCGATGTTATTCCCTCGATACTCTAATCGACTCTTATTTTCAACCTAATGCTCCGATTGCCAGATTTTTTCACGTGCTCTCTCCAAAAACTATCAGATTTGGTTAAGCTCACATGATATATAAAGCTATTGACAATCTCCAACTGATCACCATAAAGAGTGGACGCAAGCGTGGTCTCCTCCCAGTCTTGGAGAGGCACTATGTAGTACGAAGGTGCAAAGCACATGCTCTAAGTAGATACCTCAACTGTCAAGAGACTCAAAACGACAATAGAATAAACCACGGAAAATGCTGTTGCATCCAAGGGAGTCAACTGCAACCGGACACCAATAGTGACCCCAGCCAGGCTAGGATGTGCGCACTTTTTAGTGCTTCGGGGAAACCAAAAGAGCACGATGTGTCAGCCAAAAGACTGAGAACGCTCTCGAGACGGACTAAACCAACAGCAAATACATAGGGTTAATCACGACTGATTGATAATTGAGACTACTTTGTCTCTCTTCGGCAGTAGTTTGCGACCCGACATATGCGTATATATAAGCTTAAATTTTAAATGTCACGCAGGTTGTGGGGCAATGTCTACAAATTCCAGATACAAGGAAGTACGATGACATCGTCCCAACAAAGAGTATGATCACAACCACAGCATAGATAATCCGCTAATTCCATTGATCGAGAGACTAGGTACAATGTAGAGATAACCAGGCGAACTCAAGAATTTTAGCAGCAAAGCACTTAAGCTCAACGGTCTTCACTTGATACGGCGTCTTGCAGCAACCATATTACTAAATCAATGAACACCACACGTCTGTGCGACATCCGTTTACCGATCAAAAGTTTGGTATACACAACAGCAGTGAATTCGGCAGTGGATCGTTGCATTGAACATTTTGGCAACAGCTTACTTGGTCCACTGCCAAAGCAGACCTCCCACAGATATCAACTATCCATTCGAAGTGCGGGTCATCAGGAAGATGGGTTTTCCTAGAAGGCTCAAAATGGCTGGACCACATGGGGCGTTTCCGACCGTCTTCAAGAACGGTGATGATGTGTCAGCAGCAAAGTTAACAAAGCTCCTGGGGTCAATCTGCGAAACAGAAGACATGTCTAAGAATTGAACTGAATCGAAAATTGCTCCCATTTACATGAAAATCACAGAAAAAAAACGTTTGGCAACCAGTACCTTCAGACAGATGGCAGGCACTAGTCGAGAAAGATGCACGTTGGAGAATTAGGCAGGTTTCCGTACTAGTCGGAGTTGCACTCACCAAATTTTTACTATGCAACAAGCCTTGAAACATAGGCACACGTTCCGTAGGTCCACAATCTCTGCCGTCCTTGGTTTGAAAGTGGCGTTCGACTCAATCGATGATGCTGCTCCTAACTGAAGGGCGTACAAGAAAAATTCATTCCACTCATCCAATCTCCACATGCTAACAACCCAAGCGAATTCACGCTTATGGCAATGAATCACCCGAATTCACTACAACACACGGTGTTTATCAAGGTTTTCCTCTTTCATTTCTAATTCTAAACTTGTCATCGAGGTGGTCACAGAGGAAGCCCCATGCCAATGTGAGCAGAAACGGATTGGTATTTTCTCAAACGATGAACTGTCTGACTTGGAAAACGCGGTAAATGTGGAGCTATGCAGCAAAGATGAGAGATATTCCCGACCGTCTGGAGAGTAGCGTGGTTATGTTTGCGATGCGCCATCATCACCATCATCTTCGATAAACTGCAAGGCAAGCCTCACTGACCGCCGCCTTTTCCCCAGAGTTACACGTTTCCCTAACAAGAGTGAATATCCAAAGGGAACAGGGAGTGGAACTACACAGGCGGGAAACCATAACAGTGCTGGTGTAGTCCACAAATGAAACAGTCTAACTTCACAAACGCACTCTTTCAATCAGTCTGATTCAATAGAAAATAACAACAATAACGATCGCCACTGTTCACGATTGATTCACTGCCGTATCCTTCAGTGTCTCCGGCCAGCTAGTTGACGAGTCTTTCAGAGCCCAACCAACAACGCTTGAGACACCTACTTTACCTGGGTTCGCTGTTCATTTTCTCATCCCACGTTGCCACGTCATCTGTTGGCCTCCACATGGCTTCTTCGGTTCCCTGGGGGAACCCAAAACAGTGCACGACATGGTAGACGAGTGTTTGTCACACGCAACACGTGACCCAAGCAGCGTGGTCTAGTAAGTTTCATACGTTGAAAC
>LUCM01004875.1:12617-52876 GCA_008360955.1 Fasciolopsis buskii
AAATCAGGAAGCTTCAACACTACAATGTAAAACAATGCACTATCTGCCGTTTTGTGTACCAATGTTTTTCCCGCCCTGCTTTACTCTTCTCCCCTTATTTTTCCAGGTTTCCCTAAAAAAGGACTTTGAAATTGTTCGCCGGAGGCTATCAATTATTAGCCATTCGTCTTTCATACTACTAGCTGAATCGTCCCTTAATCTATTTGATCAGCACTTATCTGCATGTGAAAAATCTGCTCACAAAATTCTTTCAGATTCCACACATCCTCTGCACAACGATCTTTCAAAGTGCTCTTTTTATGTTTCAACGCGATCCACCTTTCGTTCCGCACACTATAGAATCAATATCTCTAGGAACCCCACTATTCCATGTTTCGCACGCACCTTGAGAAGACGTGACCGGGTTTCAGTTGAACTCCTGAGCAACCTATCACAATGCACTCAATCATTCCTCTATGATTTTTTATTACATTTTTACGGGTTGATGAGTGTAAGTTATTTCTCATTTTTCGTGTGTTTTGACTGAAATGTGACATTTTTGAAGGCAAAAGTATATCCAATACATTATAAATATTCAGAGTTTATAACTCAACGCCATGATTTGCTGGAAACGAAATTCAAATATCAGAATGATGAGTAGAAAAATAATGTCTTGTTCCATAAAGCTAACTTGTGTCAACCACCAATATCTACTGTGTTAGAGTTTATCAGGCAGTCTTAGCAAGTATTCATGTATGGAAATTTACCAGTTCAAATGCAAGCAAGCATAAACTTTGGACTTCACGAATAGTGCACACAGTGCCAACGCTATCTATTGCTCTTAATGATACTAACTAATGGGAGGGAAGCTGTTTGTTCACTGCACCTTTTTAAACTCCCCGAACAGTGACCACCCAGCTTAAATTAATTCACTCCGTTTCAATTTGGATTTTTTTCACTGAAATCGTCATCTAGGAGCAAGCAAATTCTCAAAGCGGGCACCTTTGGTCGGTCACAATGCATCTACCCCGGAAGCAGTCATTTGTTAAACAGCACATGGCAGTCACAGGTCACATTTATTAACAGATTATTTATCCTTCTTGACTTTGCGGCACGTCAATGGGGGCCATTTAGATCAAAATGGGGGATCATATTGAAACCAGGAACTCTATGGATCAAAATGCACATTAAAAATCACCCTGAACTCCAAGTAGCCCGTTATCTAAGCTTAGTTATTGCAAAACTTCTTAAATGACATGTTCGAGACGCACATTAAAATTACAAAGCAAAATAATCACCTAGGCGGAAACCCAGAGTAACGTCACTTTTTCAGGATTTTGTTTTTAATGCTTCCTTATCACCTTTTTTAATTGAAGGTTTACAAATTGTGACTTTTCAATCAGAAGTTTCAAGTGCCTGACCCAAAATTATCCAGAAATAATTTTACCCAGAGGTGAAAATTCTAGGTCATCCAAGAAGACAGGAAGGGAAACATTTATGTGATGGACGTATTCTGATGCGCAACAGAAAATGACAAAACTTTGCCGTGGTTATTAATGATTACAGTAGGCTAAGACACTAATTTTGGCATTTCCATGTTCAGTAGGAAAAAATAGCGCACGCAGAATTGCCATGAAATTAATTTTAAAGACAAACGACAGATCTGGCCAATGAGCCTATGATTACTGCACAAATTTTCGATGTCTACTCTGATTTGTGTATGTTCTCAAAGTATCCCTGATCGTATCTGGATTGTTAAATATCAAGTACAGCTGACCAACTTTGGAATCAGCAAGATCCGATTGAAATGCAGTTTGAATAAAGCATGTCAGAACAGAAAGTTTTAGTAGAGTAGATGTTTTAGAACTGAAAGTACACGCTTCCGAAATATCGCACAAATACCCTGGGCTTCTTACAGTGAATGTGCGGTTTTGTGCGCATACCAATCGTTTGCTACTAAACATGTTCAGTTTGTAAGAATTGGTTGCAACTGTCCTCAACTTGGACATCTCTGTCACTTTGAGATGCCAGCTTGATTTTGATGACAAATTGTTGAAATTCTGCTGCATTCAGTAACAGTAGGTCCTTAATACACTAATCTATCTAGCCACTGCCAACTTTGCTTCGTCGATGCGTTATGTCAAAATTCTATATATTACTTCCACCAGTCCCATTTGTGGTCATCTTGGCGACCGTTTATACATTTTGTACAGATTCTGTCTTATGGTTTGTTCAGAACAGTCAGAAGAACTCTGCGATCTCTAAGCACTTCAGTGCACCAGGAAGTCTTCGTGTGGCTTAAAGTCAAAATTTGTGCTACGGCTAATGGTGATCATCGCGAGCACTTCAAGCCCACAGACCATCCAAGGAATAAAAATAGACCAGCAACCCGATAGACCCGTTGATCTAATCCCAGAAATTAGTCCGTAAAATAGACACGTGATCGAACCTGACTGTGGTGCATTAACCATAAGAGAACGAAAATATCCAATCACGAAGTTGTCAAAAGTAAACATGGTTCTGTGAGCCTTTATAGTACCAGATGTTCTCGATTTAGTTCACAATCAGAATAAGCGTGCATACAATGGTCAGTATATTTGGTGGTTGTATGCTATCAGACTACCAACTGTATGAGCAAAATATTCGTATGTGTCGCATATGAATACGCATGCCGTTCGCAAGATGGCGTTTGTGAGCAGAAAGTTCCTGGACTAACTGACCCCATGTGCAAATATTTACACTTAATTTGTTGAAGATTAGTGACACATTAATACATTACTCAAAGAGACTGTGTCGATCAAAGGCGACTAAAAGGATAAGCAATCCTAAGAGACTTCGACGTCAACAACCTGAAGCGAATACCGAGTCGCCTACTCATTAAGATGAGGTGAAATTCTGAGGACACTAAAAACCTCAAATGTGATAATTTTGTGGTCTTTGTATAAGTACTGAAAATTTTGTCCTTGCAAGATCTAAACCGGCGAAAACATTAATCTTAACAATTTTTCGTTACCAGTTTTCCTAGTAGGAAACTTGATTTGTCAGTTAAATGATTCATCGTACAGTATCCATTATATCCAACTCACCACGGCACCAGCATTTCATGATCTTCACTGGTCGTAGATACTTTGCGATGAGTCATCCTAGTTTTCATTTTCGACCAAAACCGGAGTTAAGTAGAGTGAAAAATAAACAAATGTTTCCCAAAGAACTATAATCCTACTATTGCAAACAGAAACGTTTTGTGAGTTAGTTAGAGAACAGGGAACTCTGAGGCGAAAATCTGGGCGATATGTACCGGCAAGAACCGGAAGCGAGGCATCGTTTTTAGTACCTAAACTCGGTGGATCAAGGTGGTTCGCTTGCTCGGCCTCAATAAATTTTATCACATCGGAACACTTCCAATAGGGCCAATTTGTTGCTTCATAAAAAGCAAACAACTTAGATGATTCGGGAAAACGAAAGAATGGAATTGATTAATCTGAATTCACTTGACTCCTGGTTAAAAAGTCAAGTGTTTAAGTCATTACATTTTTTAGACTCATTCAACGAAACTCAAAAGACCATCAATATTAGTAACTTTAAACCGGCTGCCTTGATGTTCTTAGGTCAGGTTTTTGAATCTTTAGTCGGTCACGAGCGGTCACAAAACAAAATTTACATACTTATTACCTGCAACGTTTTGCTTCCATCTGACAGGTCACAGTTAGGTATGTTAAAAAGGGTGAGCCAAATGATCATCAGTTGCAAACCAGTGGTACCACTGCCAAAAGGGACGGGATTAAAAGGTAAGAACCTAAAGGCCGCCAGCAGCAGCTTTTGGAACCGTGATTGCACTTGTCTCGAGAATCACCTGAAGTGTTCATTTCAAAGAATAGAGAACATATTTCTCTTTGTCCATTTGACGGCGGTAGCGCAAAATTTCAGGAAGGTAGGGGTAGGATTCATAGGTCCACTGGTTTCCTACCCGACAATGCGGGTCGGAATCACCGGAGGTGAGTAACCCATGACATTCATTTCCAGGTCATAAAAAATACGAATAACAGGGTTAATTCATTTAAAGTATAGCATGTCTCAAATTATTTTTCTATTCGCTTCTGATTTAGAGGAATTCATTAAAACAGGGTATCGACAGACAAAGTAGGACCATGGTTTCGTGTTCTGTTCCTGTTTGTGCTGATCTCCCCTTTGTTCACGATATTGACCCATCTCCACTGACTTCCAATCGCTAGTAATTAGGAACGATTACATTCGATGAGATTATTCTTTGCGTTAACTAAAAGCAGATTTTGCCCACAACCCTTCTTGAGCAGAACATGTTGAATCTGTATTCTTCGAAGTTCACAGACTCTTCCTTTAGACCGAGGAAGCTCAGGGTACTTTACACACATGTACTTCAGTCCGATGTTTCAAGCACTCTTTTCCTCCGACTCTGCTGATCTTCATTACAATTATTATTTTCTGGGTGGAAATAGAACAATTCTAAATTCATCGTCAAACCTTTTCAACTGCATGTACGTTGCAGTGAAATTAACCCAAGTATACGTGCGGAATCCATTGTTCGAAAACACCTTGATACCTCTGATAGATTTTCAGACAACGTATCCATCCAGCAAGAGATGCTTTCGTTCTTCAACTTGCTTCACATTTGGCTTCCTCCCCTCTTGTACCTCTAAGCAAATCGTTGCTAGTGATTACCCAAGCTGCACTGCTTAAGCATTCTTATTTCACTTCATTAGTGAATTGTCAAACCGATTCTCATGTCAAAATGCATACTGCTGCATAACCGCATTCCCGGTAAGTATTTATCGTAAGCTTCGCTTGTTTGAGCTGAAAATTTATCAACATTCTGATATATAAAACACTATTTGACTTGACTCAGAACAGCTTGAACCGCAAATCAAATTTTGGATTATTATACTCCTGTTGTAGTACGGTATACTTGGATAAAGCCTGTCCATGGAACATTCTGTTCCCGGCTTACTGTTACAACATCAAAGGTGTATGCAATGTACGACCGGTTTTATCATGCAGATCGGGATCTGCGTTTGATTTTTCAATACAGTGGCTCAGTATTTACTTGGTCCTTAGTAATCTAGTGGAAGCACCAAGCTTTAACAGTTTCACTTCTTACTCAATCGTTCGGTTCTTCACTAGCGTACGGGTAACTTCCAATTATGTACCTATAGTATATGGAGCTACCAGACTATCAGAAGTTATTAACGTGCCCTAATTTGCATGAAACAATGGAGACAATCAATGGCACGCGCCGCTGAGTTTATCTATCTAAATTACCGTATGAAGTACCCCGATTGCTGGTTTATTTATCAATCAGCGCAATTAACGGTACATACTTGCTGCTCAACTTCTGCCTTGGTGGCTTATTTCGCTCCACAAATCCATAAATCTATGGTGTAATATATATACATATACATCAATTTAGCTGCGTGCATGTACTGACCATAGAAAAACACCAAGTCGACGCTTGCACATGTTGCCATTGAATGTTTCTCCCAATGAGGTGAGTTTGCGTTGCTTCGAAAGCATATACGGTATAAAATTCTGCTTCCCAAATCTACAGGTAAAAATAAAACCACTGTGATTCGTACCACAGCTGTTGGAATATCCGACAAGCTGCATGGAATAATCTGTCGTGAGATAATAGCTGTGAATTCTATATTGGAATTTCAAGGAACTGAAGGAGGCTTGTTACTGTCACCAGAACTCCACTAGCACAACCAGCTCTAATTGAAAGTGCAGAACTACGCAGAAGATTCTAACTACTCGACACTGAGAGGCTAGGTAAGTAGACTACCGGGTAATCGGGCCCACGTCTCGTTGTTTCTTTTATCAAGCACGTTTTAAGAGATTTTTACCTAGTCCGCATATTTTTCCACAATGCTCCAGCTAAAAGTCAACAAATTTATCAACGTGGGTCGAAATCCGATTAACTCATCCGCTAATACCCCACTGAATCCTCCAAGGAGAAGAAAAACAATTTGCCAACAGTACAGCAACTGAATATGTTATTGGGCCTCTCGCATTGATGGAAGGTAAAAGACGGAAATTACGGAGCGAAGCCAAGGGTCCAAGGACAATTCTGGATCCTGTGGTTTGTATGCTTCCGGATCATGAAAGACTGACAAACTGGTGCCAGGTAAATTGGCCGGAGATGCTTCTTCGTCGTTCAACGTACTGGCAGTAGCTATTATTGAAACCTACCCTTCTGGCAAGTCTCGATTTTTGCAACTGACTAATCCTCATCATAATCATTAGTGGAGAATACCGCATGTGCTAGCAGTACTTCTGTCTGGTCAAAATCCCTTTGTACTAAAATGGTGTACCAATCAGGTAGTATTTTCCACGTATTCGGTCTTAGCCAACATTTTTCTTAATGATGGCTGGTCTCTTCGGGTGGTCTACTATGTATATATCGCGTATTGACTCAGACTAAGCCCATCATGGAGAATGAACAGTTTTATTAAAGAACTCCACTGCACATTCCATAGCAGCACACTGTAAAACCGCCAGTTTAAACAAAGTTTAAGTGTGGATAGCCGTCAGGTGCGGCCATTAGGTTCCAGCTCAAAAAGTTTCCTATTTTTTGTGCCATATCGGAAAACAGTTGATCCGGGTACAGTACACCAGCCACGTCGGACTACCAAGCATCAAGGCTGCTCCAATCTCAATCCCTTGAAGGATCCGAGAGTTAAGTTAAATGGAAGTACGTGACTGCATTAACTTCGATTTTAAGGCTGCCTCGTAATTCAATTGGCCGTAAAGGGAGTTAACAAAAATGAAGAATCCAGAAAATCGTATGTTCATAGTGCCACGGAAGAGGTGAAAAAATTAACTCGGGAATGCAGATTAATTCTAAACGTGTTTTAGGAACGAAATTCATTAGCGAAAATCCATTGCATAGTTTGACGGTCCAGTTGAATTCCAGCTTCCGCCTTCATTGATGCGAAACTGTTGTTGCTGCATCACGGAATTTTTCATTTCAGGGAAAATAGATTCAATGTAAGAAGTAATGTACATAGAAGACGATTTCAAATTCACGTCTCTCACAGACAGTGAGGCTTGACCAAAACATCCATAGTGTTCACCCACTACATGACAGCATCCTGAGGAACACAAATGGGAAATCTTTAGTTCTGGCGGCTCAGTATTATTGGTAAGTGTCTTTAAATCTTTTTTCTATGTCATGGACTGAAAATCTTTAACAACCCTTTAATCACTTTTCATTTTCATAGCCTCTTAGTGGTCGCCTATTCCTTTGAGAAATGTTTTAAATATATCCCACAATGGTTAGAAATATTGAATAAGTTTTAATTTATTGTCATCTGCCTCGAAGAAATACATATACAGGAACTGCCTGCCTGCTTAGACTAGGAGTTTCCTCCAAAGGAGGAGCTGTCAGCCTTGATACGCTACAAGTAACCTCCACATTAGATAAACGGTTATTCCACTGTAAGATGAGATCACCAATAACACACCAGAACTTGGTTATCTGTGTTTATCTTTTTTGCGCTATTTTTAGTTTACGAAATATGAGTTCCGTTTTCAGCGACCTCATTTCTGACCATAATGACTAAACAAAACCAAAGCTAAACTGTGCACTCAACTTTTGAGAGAAAAATGGACATCATACCTGTACCATCGGCTTCTCAGTTTGGCAAAGGCCAAATGGACTGTCTGTAAACTAGCACGGTCATTTGTGCAGTAAATGGATGAGCTACACTATTAACATTGCCGTTATTGCTTCTATTACTACTGCTACTATTAGATACAGTTTATGCGTATACTATGCATACCGTCTGCAGCAGTATACGTTTGCCCATATAAAGAACATTTTAATTGCCTCAATTGCCATTCCTAAACATTCGAATCATTATATCACATTAAATGGGTACTCATTTACGATGTACAATCTTGTAGAAAAGTGTTCTGTGTTTTCGTTTAGGTACCAGGTAACGATTGTGTAACTGGATGAACTTTAAATCAATTCGGATCCACTCGGGGAACATAGCTGAGTTTCCTATGCCATATGATGAGGAAACTGACCATAATGATTTCACTATTGTCTGCTAACAACAGTCGGTAGTTTTGTTAAGGATGAAGAGAGTAAGCAGACAGCTAAATTTAATTATCACCCAACTTAATATGTCAAAGTGATTATTAGAATGACTATTTGATATAAAAATAATATGCACTCCACACTTGTTCTCCAGACATTGCTCCAGTAGCCACAGCTCGCACTCAGTTATGAAAGTTAGGATTTATTTATTGAAAATCGGCGGGAGTTCGAGGTGAATTTCCTGCCTAGAGCAGCTGCACAAACAAAATTATCACATTCCGATTACCATGAGGAGCAGAAGATTACCCTTCGAACGAGCTTATCCTTCGTCTGATCTCAGCGCCCGGCAACCCCTGGCAGTGCGAAATTCGGTGACAGTAGCCAATAGAATAAGGTTTTGGATTTAAACAGACCACTGGAAGTCAGCTCGAATGGCCTGAAGGATATGATAGTGAGTCAGAAATCGTTGGTCCTGAATCCCCATTACCACATCCGCGAGACCACAGATAACGGCTATCGTTTCTTATGGCAGACGGAACAGCATTCGTTATTCCATCACAATGAGTAAGGTTTTGAGAATGGAGGGCCAGTGCAGGGTATTTATTTCACTTTGGTGAAAAAGTCCTATCTAAGCGTGAATAGTAAGGAACTAAACCAAATTACGAAGTACTTCATAGACTTCTAAGGCTATGCTGAAAACCATGAAAACATTGTTTACCTGCTTCATCTCTGCCAAGAATTACTGGCAGGGTACAGTTAATGAAGAGTATTCGCTTATCTGGATGAGGCAAATCGGCCCGTAGAATTTTGATTTTCCAAGTCCTATTTCATGTTCGCAGTCCTTTCTTTAACGGGGATGAAAGATCGACAAGTATTAAGTAAACCGACAGTTAATTTGGAGAGGGGGAAGGAAGATAAACGACCAAAAAGATGACAATGGAACAGTGACAATTAAGATAGCCCATCGGCTAATCAGTCAATTCGAATCAAGTCAAAATAATTAATTATTCAGTTGATCAACCAACAAACCAGTCAACCAATAAATCAGTCACTGAAACAATTAATCATTCCACCAATCAACCAGCCGACCAATCAATCAATCAATCAATCGGTCAGTTATTCAGTCAGGTAGTCTGTCTACCAGTCAATTAATCTACCTGTACACGAACCAGAAACATTTGGTCTATTATTTCTTCATTTAATCGAAACAGCAACAGATGTGTGATTCAGTCAATAAAGCAAATTTTTACTTCTATGTCCCTTGAATCCCTCAGCTATCGGAAATTTTTTATGGTCATTTCTTTACTGTCACACAGAAATCCCAATATGGTTGTTTTCCAGTTGCTGGCTCATTTTCCTAACAGTCCTACATCTCCAAAAAGAGTTATATCACTAAATCAAACAAGACAAGGAAAAACGCATGCACTGACAGTTTTTTAATCTGGTAATTTGCCACTTATCTAGAAGAAATTTTGAGGTTTGAACTTCTGATGGAATCGTCTGACAAGACGAGGATGAATATAACCTACGGGATATGACATGACTGACACACTACACACTGCTGTTCCTTTAATAAATACTTAGACAAGAAAATGTAAAGTACGTAAATGTAAGCAGCTACTTGGTGATATGTCCGTGGTTTATAAGCCTGGTGTAACCGAAAGAACTCACGAACGCCAATTATTTACAGTTTGTTTAAGTTATATTTGCGGCGGCTATCATAAAGGTTTGTCGATTGCAAAGGCCACAAAGAAAGCCGGAACCGACTTTACTCTGGCGTGTACAGTGCCTAAAAACTAAGAGCTACCTGGTTCATTCTCTAATCCAACAATGATCTCGCAGCACTTGATTTCATCAGTGTAGAACTTACCACCTCGGACAAAAGTCTAAGGCTGAAAAACTGTTTACAGTATAGCAAAATCTGTGAACATAGACCCTGGGATTCTTAAGTGCAATATTGTGACGATGACGCTTGCCGGGTTTTTAATTCGCTTGCAGCCCAGGGGATAATGTCGTTCGTTACATTCCGAAAACTGCCAAAAAAGTGCAGTCGTTTCGATCTCTTACACCCCTGAGTTACGTCACGCTGGCGTGAATTTTCAGCACATGAACTCATGCGAGCAGCTAACCTCATGCACACTGAGAGTGGCCTTTCGATTTTTCGTCTAGTTCCCCTTGTCCAGTTTGACCTCGGTCGTTCTAGTACGGTTTTCTTTTGGCAAACCGTCGTGTGCTTTTGTGAGCCACTACTACAAGTGCGAAGTAAAGTTTAGAGATATTCTGTGTGTACTTGTAAGAACACCAGAAAATCCGGCAGGACTTGAATAATCCCAAAGAAACAACAGGATTTTTCAGATCGTTCAGATAGCCAGTTTAGCGTCTAATCCAAATCCTGACACCTACTTAACATCTGCCAGATGTGATTCACTGATACGAGTGAATTGCTTGGCCAAATAGGTCAGATCAAATTCACACGTCAACAACTGCTGAATGATTGCCATGTAAAAATGCGAGATATTTTCTGAATTGAGGAACCAGTCAACGATAAAACATTGGGTTGTCAAGTTTTTCAATTAAAAACTCTTCCAGTCATGCACTCATTCCACCTGGGTCTAGATTCAACGTCTCCTCTGAAGAACTATTCCGTCGTGATCCCTGCTTGTGAGAAACATTATAGCACCGAAATTGTGGTTGATTCAGACTGTTAAAATCCGTATTGTTAAAATCAACATAGCAACTCAGATGTCTTGCAGTCTTCTCCTTATTAGTTATGACATTTCATAGGTATTCATTTATTTTGACGTGGCATGGGCAGTCAGACCTATCTTGAATGGAAGACTTACTCAGGCAATAAGCACTCAGAACTGGAGACCACAAGTTGTAGTCCACCTGGTGGCCTCCGCATACCGAACAAATACCGTGGACACGGCCCGAAATCAAATCGTTCAAACATCGAATTTTACATGAACCCCTATTCCAAGGGCATAGCCTGATAGGCAGAAGATTACCGGTTCGATTCTGGTTAATGACATCAAATTTTGAACAAGTGCTGTGTAAGTGAATTTACCGGTGTATGAATATGTTACATATTTTTTGCGATGGGGTAGGGTATAAACAAAAGGCCGTGTGCATTCAGTTGGTTCCCATTTTTTACTCGCCACCCATAATTTGCCGGCTTCTTCTGTTCTCCCACCATCCGGGTTAGTTAATTACTCAGTGTCTACATCTAGTTCATCAATGCAGACAGTGGATGTCCTGCACAGCTATTTTATTCTTATCAGTAATAGTCAAAATTTCACTTACGCCGCGTCCAGAATGAAACATGAACTCGGGAAGAATAATTAGGATTCAAAATTTATAACCATTAAACTAACTGGACTGGTTTATCGACCTCAAACACATTATATGGGGCTTATTGATCAATGAATTTCGCGTGGCCGCAGGCAGATGCGCAGAGTTTTCGGCTCTTATAAGGACGACGTTCCGTAGTAATCCTAAGTAACGCAGGTGTTTTGTAAGGGCCCTACAGATCTTGGTTACTTGAGGAGGGAAAGGAGTAGATTTAATTTGTCAGTGAAACAACATACACACTTTATGGGCATTGGGCTTGCAATTCAAGGCCGTAAAGCGCTGTGCAGCTGTCCACTGTTAATGATTCCTACCAATGATGAAACAGCGCATGATCCCGCAGTTTATAATTGAGGAGTTATATCTAGAACTGGTATAATGCATCGCTTCATGAGCCACCATATTTGGCCAAATGGAGTCGTGGAGTTCAGACGAACGCTAGCACTGACTAGTGTATTTGCCTTACATTCACTGAAACATTTCTAATCGACGGTCGATTGATTTGACCTCTCATAATTCACCGATCAATAATGATTTAGAAGGTGACGTGGCTTCGTAGTGTGGGGCGGACGGCCTTTGTTAGTTCGGTGGCTCTTAAACAGTCAAAGCCAGGCTGTTGCTGATTTGGGTCCGCCGGAATTTTGTCATTGTCACCTGACTCATGGCGTGTAACCGAGATCAATTCCGTCCCGTTAAATACTGATCACATCTCCGCGCTTCACTCGCGCATTTGGAACATGACAGCGAAACGACCAAGACTGAGGTTCATCTGAAACACCCGGCCTGAGTTTCAGCCACTGGTTTAGAGCCCATCTGGGACTCAAACTAGAGCTGTGTTTTACCGATTGAGTCTCTGACTTACTGTTAATGCGAGACTAACTTTTCCGTGAATAATTTAGACTCAGACTCATCGAATAAGCGACCATAGACATGCAGAATCAGTACCTAGAGGGCAATGAATTTTCCCCCGGCGAATGCTCTTCTTAGAAATAACACGAGTACGTTGTTGGCAATGTGACAGGGAGAATCTAGTCTGCCGTCGATGTAAGGTCATTGCCCCCGTTGTGCTATACCGAATGGACAAGGTTTTCCCGAAAAGCTCATGGCAGTTCAAATGGGTACCGATTAGTCTGGAACAACGCGCCTGCCTTTCAGGCTGCAGTTGGTTGTGCGCAGGTTGGGGATCCACTCTCTTGTAAATAAGCCTATTCTGGACTGAGGGACCGACTAGTACTACAGCCCACAGAGGAACGATAAATGATGGCGCGTGACAGATTACGCGGAATAGTCTAGAAGAGATGACAAATTTGATGAGTAGCACACAAAAGCCTCTTTTTCTTTTCTGTTTCTGACGCACTTTTTCTTTTTCACTGTTTCCGAAGACACATGCAATCTAAAACAATGCATTGGTCAGCAGAAGTTTAAAAAATAAGCATAATACACAATTTGTCGAAAATAAAACGGCATTGCATGAAAAATTGGGGACGAAAGATCAAAAAGGAGTAGTTGAGAAAAAGTAAAACTGACTTGAAGTGAAGGGTTTCGAAAGGCACAAATACACACAGGTGCAATACGCATGCACACACGTGCATACAAAATTCCTTGTGGTAGAAATAATTGTGCGAGGAGCCGAGTTCCGGTTGCAGTCTATCGAAGTGGCGGCAGGCCATCTGATAGACTTTCTCTAGTTTTATTGGTCTGTTAGCAAGACAGTGACGAATTGTCGTCGTCGTATGCGGAGATGTGGGTGGTGTCTACGGCTAGACAACGCCCCATTAATGGTCCTGCTTTAGTGATCAAAAAGGATCTTGCAAATCTAACGTGTAATGATGGTAAGGAAAATGCAGACATCGGATGACGGATGGCGCGGTGTCTTTGATCTATAACCCCCCCCCCAGTGATGATAATGAAACATGCTAAAACATCAAATTACGCAGTTGCCACTCCCCTTCTGTCTACGGGGGACTGACTGACAGGCAGCATGTAAATCGGTGTATTCAGTTGAATTTGACTGCATCTAGATGGCTGTAATTAAGACGTAGTAGATGCTCCGGGAAGTTTGTCCTGTCAACGGCTAACTCTGTCGATTTCCTTGCTTACGTTTCCAAGTTTCTAAAAAGTTGGAAATGTATCTGCCTATTTGACGCGGCGAGAAGAACACTCGGTAGTGGTTTACAATTACAGTTGACTATTCATTGACGACCTCGGATACAAACTCAACAACGGAATTTTCATAATTGACTGTTTTTCTCTGTTGTATCTGGTGTATGGATCTTCCGTAGCCCTGAAAATAGAGGTTGTTCCGTGCGCCTTGCACTTAACTCTGATAAAATCTGATAAAGTACAGGTGTCAGCCTCACTAGGTGTTGTTACGGTAAACAGATCTAAATGAGCTGACTGGGCGAATTATTCACCTAAGCTCAATAGCACCGACCGTCAAATTTCGCCGTGTATTTGCTGTTTCACATGGTCTCTTACTTGTCTTCTGCAATGATAGAATTCGTGTTTTCCATCCGCACAACACTGATTTTATTCAAAACGACAGAGATTTTAGCCACGAATAATTATGTAGTGCAATAAACAACACACCCCTATAAACCTAAGCCCATTTGTGTTTGACAAACAGCTGTCCAGGGACTTATCATCTTGACTGAACAACCAAAATCTGCGATTATGAGAATCACTAATTGTTCAACGGACCCCCGAAATACTGAAATAGCATTAGGCGAATACCGAATAGGCAGTTTCTTCTCAAATCTCTGGTATCTCGCAAAACAGCACTCCGCATGATGAGGAACTCCGCAGATTGGGATGAATTCGTTGGATGTCGTTTTTTACGCTTCATTTACTGTTAACGGTAACAAACTAAATGGTGTCTTTATTTGTCTTGCGCTCAAAACAAAGATGAAATTGCAAAATTCGGTCTCCATTTCGCGGGTAAAGCTTCTTTCGAACCAATAGTATTAGTGGCACAACTGTCATTATTATTATTTTTCATACTGGCATTTGTGTCATTATCAACATTTTTATTATACAAAGGTACAGCGGAATCTAACAGTAATGTTTGGTTGCTAGTTATTTCTGCTGATCGTCATATTCTCAGAGGGTTCCCATTATCAAATTGGTTCAGGTAGTGATTCCGGGTAATTATTATTCGTCATACGCTATCAGCGTTCATCTGGCTATTAATAAACCAAGGAACAATTCTGCAGCTAAATCATTAGTTGTGCGTATCCATCGAGTCTGAACTGGGTCACTAACTGGGAACGCAGAAGAGTGAGACAAACGCCATGGCCAATACACTTGTTATTTCATCCATGCCCGAGTATCATACCATACTTCATTCAGTTGATGGATTTCCCTACTTCCAAATTTCGTATTTCAAGAGCGTAGAACAAGCATAAACAGTAATTGCGAATGGAGCAGAAACACGAAACTTAGTCGATTGAGCCAGAAAACTAAAGTGCATCCGAACCAAAGTCTGGCAAATAAGAATACTAATACTTGCTACTGACTTCTGCTAAAGAGAAAGAAGCTAGTGATTTATACATAGGGTCCTTTGATCATGTAGTGGGTGGTTATGAATTCCCGATGCCAGTCCAGGAGACTGTGGTCAGGCATTCAACATTGTGGTATCCGAGTTTGCACTAAGTTCGAACTCCCAATTTCGCAAAACTTTCTCCCATAAACAGTCGCGGATCATTCTAAAGAAAAGTGTACTTTATTACGTAATCCTAACCAGCGAAAAGTGGGACGTGGACAAAGTAAGTGATAAGAGTGCATTGAACAAACTTACTGTGAACTGTTTGAGCAAAATACGGATATAACATCACCTCTTCTCTAATGACTTACCTAAATACTAGCCTTTTGAAGGTAAAATAACATACGAAAAAGTAGATTATGAACAGAAGTGTTCCATGGGTATAGCCCTCCTCTGTTTTTGAATTGTGACATTATGTGCTTTGGATGGAGGATAGCATGAATGAATATATATGGTTTCCACAGCAGTTCTAGTGGTCGCACAGGAACACCACCTAACATGTTAATTACAAGAGTGAAACACACGGAATGACGACAGAATGCAAAATTGTAAACAAACCAGTAGAATAAAACACGAAACCGGAGGACAGATCGAACAAGAAGGAAATTATAATCTGGGAAGAATTATGATTTGCAGCTCAGAGAAAATCCGTCCAAGCGCATAAATGATTTGTAGTGGTTAAGCTGTTTTCTCGAGTTAGAAACCTGTCTGTCTACTGTGTTCGTATCCTCAGTCGACTATTTAAATTTGACCCGGTAATTGAAAGAATTTTACCATTGTTAATATTATTACTACTGGCTAATGAAAGTCGATTAGCATCTAACAAACCTAAGTGACCTCAATCAAGCAGGAATAGAGAAGTGAATTCATTGTGGAATATCATAACAGTGTCCACCGGCCTTGAAGTGCGTCACGTGGCTGGGGCCAGCACAGCTTCAAAGAAGAGAAAGCGCAGTAAATGAGTCATGTCAGTAGTGCTGATTCTTTGCTCATTCATGAAAGAATAGAACCATTTAGCCTCCGTTTCAATTCTACCGGTATTTCAAAAATGGACGCATTTTGAGCAACAAAATTGCTATGAATATCAAGTACATTCAAGGAAATCCTACCAGATCATCAGAGTGCAACTTATGCGTGAACTGAATCCTAGTCTGCTTGAACAGCTCAGTCATGCATCTGGTTATCGAACTGATCTGTCTTTTCGCTATTCAAATCAGGAATCTCCCGCCGTTATTGATCCAAGTGATCGCTCAGTGAAGAACATCATTAAGTAAATGAACTCATTGTCCATTCAACGTTAGACTGTTCCTGCTGCGACCTAAATAGAAGCACCTGAAGTCCTCTAATTTTCAAACAGCGTCTAACGGGCATCATTTTCAAATGTTGTTGTGGTTCCGGATATTCACGTAGACGTCACAAATGGAAGCAGGACATGAACTGGTAGCGGCAAGCACATCGAAACGACCTAATGTAATATCCTAATGCTTTCACTTGCGCCTCATGGGTACCGAAACTGCTTTTGTGATCACCTGTAACTTTTTGATCAGCTACTCTTTATGTATTTTGTTCTAAATGTTTGCTGTTTCCCGCTCATGTTTTCATCGCTTGTCGTAAATGTTGTCGTTTACCAAAACTATTGAAGTTTTCAGATGACTACTCCACTTTTCATTCAAATTCAAATTTTTTCCTTGTGCCCACTTTCCCCGCTGAACTCAACCACCTGGCGCACTTCAGCCCTAATCAATGCTTTGCGAAGACCTGAAAATGACTTTAGACATAGTAAAATTTGAAAAGATGCTTTCATTAATGAATACTGCCCTATGCTCATTTGATTTCATCGTCCTTAACACATGTGACTTAAGTGGGTGAAGGTAAATTAGACTGACGCTTGGAAACGCGAGATCACAATAGATTTCTTTGCTTTTTAGCTTAAACAAACGGTAAAAGTTATGTACGAAGGTGTGAACCGAATCCACATATGAAGAATACTACATTGAAATCAAAACCACATTGCAGCTGCTATTGAATCTGCATTTCCAGGAACCACTGGCAACCTTGAGTACTCATCGATCACCAACCGGGATTCGTACCTATGGCCAACAGTTTTCAGCGAGTGGGTTAGTGAAGTTTTATTTGGTTGACTCGGAAAAGCTTGCACAGTGCACATCACGCGAAAAAATTGCCTACTATCACTGGTTTCAATCGACAACATCCGAGTATGTACATGGCAAAGGGCTCGCATTGGAAACAGCGTACGTATATCGGTTAGGTCGAGGTTTGGATTGGTGTCCTATTTATTCGTTTAAGAAATGATTATTCCTGACAAAGGTGAAGCTGAGACACGGTGATTTCAAAGCTTTCAACTGTCCCCGAAAGGCTTGTACCGGCTAATTGGTCACAGTTAGATAGTTTAATTGATATCTATATCATATTTATGTCAATTTTGAATTTATCCAACGCTATTGGTCTACTTTGTGGTCAGAAAGTGAGTTGCAGTTGAAAAAAACGTTTTCAGGGGTTTCACTACCAAGGCCAGTACAATTTCAATTAATCAACACAAGACCAGTCTTGAGGCTGTGAATTTAAGCAAGCTTAAATTGTTTCATTTAGTTTATTAAGACAGTTAGGTAATTGCCTGCTCGATGGGTCAATTTTTGCCAAATCTACTTGACCGATTTGCTGAACAAGCGATTTCTAGGTTGCACCAATGTCGGATTTCGGTGGCTGAAGATGCAGTGATTGAATGAACTTTTGTTGAGTGCATAATGGTGGCCTCAATAGACTAATGATAACAGATCCACGAACTATCAGCATCCCAAACCTAACTGCTACTCATGCCAGCTGGAAGAGGTGGTATACTATGGCTAAGGCTGGCTGAACGTTACTCGACTAAGTGTGCACCAACAGAGCTCAGCACAGCTTCATTAAATTCGTGCACGAACCAAAGTGATGGTATTCGCCGACGCCTTTCAACAGCTGCCTCGTAATACGATCTACTTAAGGAACATCATAATGCCACTTAAACTAATAAATGACTAGATGAAGTCAGCTGGGGTTGCTTGTCATTGTCCTGGAAATAAATCGAAAGTGATGCACAGAAAATTTATCTGTTTTTGCCTGCGTGCGAGGTGATTTTCACTACGTCCCTTAGAATTATACAAATGTTTTTTATCTCCCTTAGTTGTAATTATACGTGCATGATAATGAAATAACTGGAACACATTTCATCGGAACTAGTGTTGTGCTTTTGGACTGCATCAAAAATATTCGGACTTCGTTAAAACCACGCTTCAATTTCTCAACATGCTGCTCGCAAGTCGTACACCATCGTACAGACTATCAGTGCGCAGTCTAGTATGCACTAGGAAAAATGCACAAATAGAAGGGGTTACATTTCAGATCTATGTGAGAACGATGACACTACCGAACAGTTTGAACACAGTTCCGAAACAAAGTGGAAGTTGCAAAGCGAAACTAAATATCCGTGTATTTGCTCTTGCTTTTTAAAGAGTTACTTTAGGGATGGAACAGTTACGCGAAGACAAGGCACAAAAACTAGGCGACAAAACATTAGGAAGTCATTGTGTTCGCATCTAAAACTATAGTCAACAAAAACGCTGGTTTAGAAGGTCAAAGCCCAAGGGTGACATGCCTATTATGTTTTGTTGTAAACTAAAAGGTGTTAGACAGACGTCGGCCCGATAAACCCAAGTCTGAGGTGGGCAGGTTTGTAGACAGTCCGATGTTAACTGGGTGACCTTTACTACGATCGGCCAACGTTAATGGCTTCCATGATTCACACCTCCAGTACTCTCAATCAAGGCATGTCGTGTAAAATATTACACTTTCATGCTTCCAAGATTTTTTTCGATATTTTGTTCGACTCGTATTATTTCAAAATCTGTTAACTATGGATGCTTTTGCTGGACAGCGTGTTGGGGTTCGTTTTGTCAGCAGAAAGAAATTTTGAGGTTCTCCGACTATCTAAAAAATATGTCATGACAATGGTACGTCTGATTTTTATTAATAATCAACCAATTGCAGTCATACATTGCGTGTATCAGCAGATTACAAGGACCATGTGCATTATTCAGACATTCTTGTGCATTAACATTTCATTCAGCAGTCTTGTCGATGACCTGTCAACCTTACATAAAAGTTAGTAAAGGTGCTAGTCAGGTGTGTCATTCCGATTTCATGTGTTCATGATGTAGGTTGACCTGCTGGACACTATTCCGTGTGCACGCGAAAATGCAGGTGTATTAATTTTGCAGAGGCCACTCGTTCAAAGGTGCGCATCTAATAAGGTAGACTGTCTGTGATGGGAATTCACTGAAAGCCGATGACCTGCCCGACAGGGCAGTAGATAGTGCATCGGAAACAATGAATCAAACCCCTTGGCATTTGTGTGCACAACGGACCTATCGTACACCAAAACCATTCGAATTAGTCAGAATTCAATGACCGCACTTTTCCGTCTTATGAAGCATGCAAACGAGGAGGTATGTGTAATGCCAAGTTACTGAAGGCTTTATAGATGCACCCACTCATCGTTCACGGCATAGAAAGCAACACTTGGCGCACTCTTTCGATTCATATATGAATAGTTCATGTTGTGCAGGCAGACTTCACAGATCTACTTCGCAGACCTACTCAAACGTCTGATTTTAGTACGAAACAATTTTCGAATGGCAAACTGTCACGACCTAATTACTCTTGCCTTGTTTTTCTTCTTTGTGAAGAAGGCTCACAATTCAGCTATACCGTTCAATCCGTCACAAGAAACCGTGAAAACGTGGTTAACATGTTTTATTCTACGTAAACGTTAGTGTCACAAACCGAAGTTGTCGCATGACAGCGCAATCTTGCCGGCGTTTCAGTCACCTCAGTTAACTGGACGTGGGGAAGGTTTTTGTAGAAACTGAACCAAAAATGGCTGCCGGGGTAAGTGAAATAGCATCAGATTACGCTCACAACAGACAGCTCCGTGTTCTGAAACTACAATGTACACAATGAACACAAGGCGTTGATATTCGGATAGCCTTCGAATCCATTTTGGTCCCGGTAAACTTAGCCTCCTTTATTCTTGTTATTTTAAACATGAACTCCGTTGGGAACGAGAAGTGGGCAAGCACCTTAGCTACCCTGGCATTCGATTGGTTAGCACTGGTTACTTCAGCAACTACGATGATACAGCGAATAAAGCTCCTATTTGTCATTGTCCTGTGTGTATTCACAGACCACTGTTTGTCTGTGACCTCCTGCTATGATGGTAAACTGCTTTCAAAGAGAAAACGCTCAGGTCCGGAGACCTTTGTGTCTTCAGAACTATGAATGAATGGTCACTTTTTACAACCACGGCCCCACTCTGGAGGTTCGTTCCCAGGAAAACCGGCCCCTCGCCGTCCCAAGGAGCTGAAATGGCCTACTTAATCAATAATTAAGTACATACTGAAGTCATTCGAAAAACGTTCGGGTATTTCCACACCAAATGGATGAAGAAATAAATAACCGATTTTATTGAACTCCACTGTTTTCTTGGCAGTCTTCTCTTCGGGTCCAAATTCGATAAGAACTTTTACCTTAACCAATTTAGGTTAATCGCTGCTGTTTTAATAAGTTTTGCAAAATTTACTGCACTATGGCTGTGGTCGTGCAGTTATGTATACCATTTTCGCAAATGGCAAGACGTGTGCACTTACGCTTTATCACAACCCATTAGAAAACCTATCCCGCAAAATTGGGATAGTGCGCGGAAACATTGGATCTTTTAACTTTTATGTATTTTTATTTAACAGTATGAAGAGGAATGAATAACCAGATATCCTCAAAAACCGACAACCGATGATGCGGCCATTGCCACTCACAAGAAATCCAAAAGCAGCGCACGTCTGTCAATTCGTCGCCATATGAGGACGATTCGAATGCATTTTATTAAGACAGCCACATTCGGGAATATACGTGATACGCATCCAATACACTTTGAGGGGCTAACTTTTGCCCAGTTGACTTGATTTTTCTAATATACCCCACCATGAAGGTAGAATCCTGCATCATCTGAAAAGAAAATATCATCTGGACGTCTCAACAAGCCACTCACAAGGAGACATGTTTTTTCGTCTTCGTCTTTCAATGCAATATCTTGATGAAATTTAAAAGAAAGGAAACGTAGGGGATGTAAAATGCGCCCTGTCGAAGAACTTGTACAGAGCTGCTGTGCCAACTCCCTAGTGGAGATCTGAAAGCACTTCGACTCCTTATCACTTGTGTGCGGATTACTCAGCAGCGCTTAAGATGAATAAAAACAATCCATTAATTTGATTATCATTAACCTCAGAGTTAACGGTGCAAGTCACTTCTGAAATGTAATCGTTTGAATCCATAGTTGACAAACCGCCTCGGAACTCGTTTAAGTAAATCAGTTCAGCCTTGTAACTTAATGTTGAGTTCGTAGCGAAGACTGCTTGAAAATAAAATGACCTATCCGAGTTTTGTAAAAAACACTAATCATGTGAACACCATCACCTGAACTGTGGATGTGCTGAAGTCACCTTACATCGGACATTTTATTCACCAATTTTGCTGAAAACTTCCGTTTATGCACGGTGATTGGTAGCGATAAGCTCGGTTCATAATGGATCATTTATGTAACCAAAGTTTAAATTACTCAGGTTTTTTCAGATTCAGTTTGGTGTCGTTGAATTTGTACATGATGACTAGTCTGACTAAGCCGTGGATTGTCACGTCGAGTCTGTCTGCTGCATGCAAGAAAGCCACTGAATGCGTATGCTTATATTCCAAAGTCAAACCGTCCCCTTTATTTTGACGCACCCTATATTCCAGGAAAACCGCGGTGGGGGAGATAAATCAGTTACTTTTAGTCGCCCTGCTCGCGGCCGCAATAGTCTCTACCGTTCTCGGAGTACTGACTATTGGTAGGTTGATTAATGGAACCGATTTTTCTTCCCAGCATTCCCCAGAATCCGTTTACAAAGCCTGGGGATTTTGTAAGTTGGCTATCAGCATGATGATGCTTTTCAAATAGTCCCGTTTTTCGAATTGGGTTCTTATCTTGTAGACTTCTGTCCATGGTAGTTGTCTTATCTCACCAGAGTTCTTGCAACAAAGCTTGCTCTATGGGGCTGGACGTGTTCGTCATGGTGGAATATACGTTTGGCTTAGTGATTTCCACTAGTAATTCGTCTTCCCCTCTGAAAATTTAACTTCATCAGCCCACCGTCTCCCCTGATAAGTAGATTTTATTGATCTCATTCGCCCAATCGTCAACTGATGGTCGGTTCTTCGCCGGTAGAGTGCACAAGTACTTATACTTTACACATGCTTGCAGCCTGCCAGAAATTCTTTTTTACTTTAGGCTAATCATTTCTGAATTGTGATAACATTTCCATTGTCCTTCTTTTTCTAAAATCCGCAAGGGTGAATATGCCGCAAAATGAAGACCTACGATTCCGCCCGGGTAACACGTGCAATCTAAAGGCCAACTCAAGATCGTGGCGGGTGCCAACTGCGGGCCTTTGGGCAAGACAAATCCACTCATATAACGCTAAGAACGGCAGTCCAGAAACACATCGCAAGAAATGCGCTAACTGCATTAGAGATTAATTAGAAAGATTCACAGAAACTGGGTGCTTTTTCGACCTCGCTAGTACCTTGGTAGCCAATTTACTTTATGGAATGCTGTGAAATAGCTCTAAATAGCTCAGTGATGAATATTTTTCATGTAAAAGGGAAGAATTTCACAAATGCTAAAACTGAAATCGGAGAAGACCTTCCAGATAGAATTCTAAAGTTTAAAGATAGTACAATGCAGTTCACTGATTTGCAGTGTGACCTAAGATATGCCGCATTGCTGTACCTCTGGAAGATGATTGGTTTCCTGGCTGAATAACCCGCAATCTCATCCGGTTCAACATAGGAGCGCACAGAAGCACCCCTGTATCTTCTGAAAATCATTGGTGAATTTGACTTTTCACATACCCCCGTTCTCCACGGTTCCAAAAACATTATTATCGTTATTATGGCATTAATACAGAATGTTAGATCGACTGGATGAGTAATTGTTGAAATCAGTGCAAAATTTTGCTAAGACCATAAGAGTTTACGTGAAAACTCAAGTTTTTCCGAACAGCGTCATGAAGGAGGGTCAAAATTTAGACCTGAGGCAAACTTTCAGATGCGATAAAATCAACTACCGAAGGTACATACGTTGAAGTAGCACCCAGTTTATTGGTTATAGCAAATCTGGGTCAGAAAAATCTGCTATTCCAATGACAGTCTCCTCTATCTCCGTACATAATCCATTAGCTTCTGATTGAGCAGATCTGACCAGTTCTTCTGGCCTAATATGTCTTGAAGTAAGAGATCAAGCACTACTTTGTTCATTCTCTCGAAAACAATATGTGGTATCTTTATTTATAAACCTGACCAATCACCATTACATCGTAAACTGAATCAAACTTTAGTGAGAACCTTTGCCTTTCCGACGAGTTTATCACCTAAGAACATCACAGAAGTGAACAGCTTCAAGTCATGTCCGTCGATGGTTCTGTGGCTATTTACAAACTGACAAAAAGGCATTCAATTTTGACGGACCGTGAGCATTAACAAGTGAATATTCATGAACAATCGCGCTCCACAATCAGGCGATTTACTTGTTTCACATAGACGGACGCACGTCTATGGGTGAAATGACTGCACACAAAACCACATCAGAGATGTGGCGGATACTCATTTCTAGACGATATCGATCTACGAGGCGGATGGTGACTGGCGTTTGACGCACATAGTCTCAAGACAAATATCACTAATGACCAGTCAACATCCCCACAGCCCTGCGGCTCACCTGAATGACGAATGTCTTGCCCCAATTTTTTATGAAATCATTCACACGCGTGCTGATCCTCCTAGATATTTGTCATCTGTTAGCTTTTGCAGAATTAAGGATTTATAGAGGCTTTCTCGAACATGGGACATGTAAGCAGTGCCGAAGTTACTCGTAATTCGGCAATATTCCGTCGATAAGTTTCTTCACTATTTAATGGTTAAAACAGACCTACGATTTTCCCTACTCCGTTTCAGGTCCAGTCCGTGGTGAATTAAGGATACCCACCGTAGCGTGCACCATACAAGAAGAAACGATGGCGGTAAGAATTTCATGGTGTTAAGTCAATAAAGGGAACAGGAATTTAAAAGGCTTTGATTATTGCAAGATTAAGACGATCCCTGTTTATACGGAAATCATTTTATTCATGTATTTCATGTCTAAGAGTGGCACGTAAACAATCATGTGTATGTCAGTGGACAATGACCAATATCCGTCCATTTTACCCTGCACACCTCGCCTTGATTCCCATTTTTGTCGTATACCTCTCGGATCATATCCCCATTCTTGCCACTCTCAGTATTTCTCAGGCTTGCTGCCCGCGGAAGTCCTCATCACACGTGTATTCGATTGGAAATACCGCAATAACAGAAAATAAAATCCGACAATGCTTCTCATATGTTTGGATGGTCACACGGGTTATTCAAAAGTCCCATTGATTTCCCTGCCTACATATGGGTTTAATAAAACATATATATCTCGAAATTCCGACTAGACACGCCGCAATGCTAAAGAAAATCAGGAACCGCAAGACTCTGAGTGAATCATAGCAAAGATGTGATTAGGTCAGAGGGAGTAATTAACCCGGCGGCAATGATCTGCATGCAGTCAGCAATCACCAGACTGACCTGAAACTGTTCTGTACTGGCCGGTTTTTGCAGAAAAGGCGATAGACAGGAATGGAATGAATGAAACGCAACTGCCTTCAGCTGTGCACCGAAGTCCACCGCCACACATGATCTGTTATTCACATCGCTCAAAATCCGATCAGCCTGGAATGCAAGTGCAGTGTAATATGGCACTAACAACACGACAACAATTCTGAGGGAAATGTCAACTCAAAGCTGGCACGTCCAGTGCGGACTATTTGTGTGTGTGTGTGTGTGTCTAATGTTGACTCTGCCTCTTTTTCTGGCTAGACGATGATGGTAACTATTGAAGTGAACCACTCGTTAGGCGTGTGAATTTAAACAATTTCTTTCAGAAGATTTTAGTAGACCCTAGACCACAGACATTTCGTTCGTTCACACCAATTCACTTCAATTCAAGAAATGGTTTAACTAATCCCAGGGCATGAGTTTTCACCATATAGCCCACTGGAAGACATATTGACCAACGAAATTTTCCACGGTGGTAGTTGCGTATTTATCGAAATACTCGTGTACCCCAGTCAAAACAAAGCTTTTTCAAGATCACTTTTCACTACAACAAGGTCGAAAAGATCAGATAAAACATAATGAGAGGGAAAGGTTTTCAATGTAAAGTTGCTCGGGGATAGAACAACTTGAATTTAGATCCGACGGATACGAGACAGTTGTATCGGTATTGATCAGTACACAAAGGACAAGCTTTGGATTTGTTAAAATATAAGAGTAAACCTTGTCATTAAAAGCAAAATGTCCGTGAAATGCACAAGTGTTTAGGTCCAGCGCCGTACACCAGCAATCCAGATGTTGCATTAATAAGTTTACACCAAAGAATAGATATTTTTGTACCAAGAACAGCAAAAAGTGACAAGAGAACAGTGAAAACTGTGATGCGCCAAGCGAAAATACACAAACCGTTCAAGTATACGTTGGTGACCTTGAAAGCGCATCAGACGAGAATTAGAAGACCGAAGCCGCATTTTGAAGAATCCGTTGTGAGCATGTGATAGGTTTACTCCAAAACACTTCACTGACTTAACTTTAGGAACTGCTTTATTGTCAAAATACAAACTTGAGCAGTTGGTTTATGTCAATCACAAATGACTTTCCACTGTAATTGAAAAGTGAACGTTATCAAATATTGATACTCTAAACAGGAGATTATACGGTAAAAATTGTTGAAATAAGGAAGATAAATGTTTAATTAAATCGGATAACTGGCAGCGGCTACCGCATCTAGTTCCAATCAAAATATCATCAGCATGCGTGATCAGTCGTTCCCCGGAAGTATTAGACAAGTTATCAGAACAGAAAAGAAAAGATAAAGAGAAATAAAATAAAAATTGTTTGCACCTCGGAATGAATAGAACAAGAGGTATCCCCAATGAATGAGTCAAACTAGATTCCACAACTAGCGTAAACCCTCATTAATGCGTGATTTGATGAAGGTAGCTTTAGTTTATGAAAAAGACGATGTCCCGGATAGAAGCAACAGTGAACTAACCATTCGATCACCACGGGCAATCCATCGCAGGACAGAATATCCTTAGTACAGCAAGGAGTTTAATGTTGAATACTGATGAACTGTAAGGAAACGATCAATGTCACGGACGTCAGCGCACAACTCAGTACGCGTAAGAATCACGGTTTCGAACTGCTTTAGGGGTGCAAAAGTACCCGCTGTAGGTCACTCTGATAGGGCTATTTTGTTATTCTCTAAGTATTCAATAAAATGGTCACTAATGGATTCAGATTAATAGGTGGAATTGTTTTGAGTGGTTAACTGGAGTCTCTGAGGCTCTGCGGCTACTGTTTCGTCGGATGACCTTGAAGAAGTTGTGCATTTTACGAGGCACTGAAAATGAATCGGTACATGATACACTAAACATTCATTAGGAGAATAGCAACTGATTAGCCTCGGGACCATTTTTTCTGGGTCTCCATCTTACCGATTCCATAAAACGGAGCTTTTTCGTCATACTTCATGTCTGACAATCATTGTTTTTACCAAGCGTGGTTTCTGCACTGAGTGATTTCATTTCTTTGAAACTAAATTTTACGACTGAGCAGTCTACGACCAACTAAGTCCGCTTCTATAGACATCTGAAAGTCTTTATGTGCAGAGAACAGCACTTGGTGTTTCGAACGTAAACCGAATCCCGTTGATAACAAACTTCATAGCAGAATTGTAGTTGTATGACCAAAGAAGACCAAGATTTAGTCGAGAATTTGGCCAAGATCAGTGTCAGCAACCATATATCGCAACAACGTTAGGTTGACCTTTGAGCAGCGTCTGTGAACGACCTTACTATCAGATGAATGAGGAGGTGCGTTAGGTTACATCTTTAATTAAAGTTGTAGCTAAGCTTTAATGGGAAAACCATTGGAGTTTATGGAAAAAGTATGATTAGTTCAAAGAATGTGCACAAATTATAAATTTAACCGCATTTTGATTGGCGTAGCCTTTTGTATTAACATTACGGTTTCACAAAAAGATCTGTAACTATTCGGTAACTTAACGAATTTTTCCTTTCCTCACCTTACCAGGATTTGATGAATCTCGTCGTCAAACCATACCGACAATGATAAAATATGAAGCGCATTATGACTTCTACTTACATTCTAGCAAGTTGCGCTTTTTTCAAAGGGTAACGAACGGTTAAGGAAAAAAAATCAAGGAACCATGTCCATGTGTTCAATAGTAGGGCCGTGAACTTTGTGTCCGCAGGAATCCTCAAAATCGTTGTTGTTCCCAATTGGCTTTCACTGATATTTCACTCTGAAGTTCTTTCATGCAACTGTAACCAAGAAAGATAACCTTGAGCAGAATTTCCGCTATCTATCCGACTTAATTCTTCCATTCGCCAAAAGGGGAAAAAACAATGGAGTTCATCTGCCATGAGATTGCGCCTCAAAATACCGCCACTGACAGTGAATAAAGTCATGACCAAACTTTTCAGGTTGCTGCAGTCAACGACCTCGGTAATCTCGAGGCAAGCATTTGCTTTGTACACCCAGGTGGGTGGATAATCTGCGATACCTGACCGATCCAAAAAGAAAACCTTGGGATGAACTAAGAACTGGGTGATTTTACACAATTTTGGAAAAGAAGACAGAACACAGTCAGGTGTGCATTGGACCGTTTAACTGTACTGCTTTGTTCTGTGTGCATGCCCCATAGACTGTTATTTTTTCTTTCTCCATTTACGACAAAGCAGAGGGAAATTTGGGTTAAGTTTTGGGTTCTCCTCCTAAGGTGACATGAAAAAACCAAACGTCATTTCAGTTGCTGTCTCGCTAACAGTCTGACACTAACGCGACTGCTCCACATTTAAACTCGTAGAAATTTCATTTTGATACCTCGCTTTAGGGATTCGCGCACATAGTACCGAGTATTTAGAATAAATGACTTGGTGGTGGATGAATGGTAAAGTAATAAACTCGAGAAGATGACCAGCTGAAGACTCATGAATGGTAGAAATCAGAAACAGGGCGGGGTATGTGCAAAATGTCATCAAATCTATTGCCCTGGCCAAGGAAGCGACAAGGATTGCACAAGGTTGTACTGCACACACAGTTTCGCGTATATTCAGTAGTTCTGAAAAGACATTTGTGTGATCTTTACTATAAACTACCGTTGTTGCTCAAGCTGATTTGAAAGCCTTCTTCGTAACATTTTGCGATCCATTGTCAAACAGGCGCCCTTAGGCACAGAATTCGGAATGCATGCAACCACTCTTTCGGACAATCACCTCGTAAAGAGTCTACTGTACCGTGTACAAGAAGTGCACGTGAACTGACGTACTTCAGTCGGTTACCACGTATAACCTAAAAAATCTTTGAAACGTTATTTCGAAAGGAAACTGTGAACCCTCGAGGCCCTCGTATGCTTCGGGTGGGACAATCTAACTATTTGTATCACACTGATCTTACTTCCCCTCCTATCCAAAGTGGAGAGCACATTGAGATCAAAGCAGTTAGAAAGATATTCAACAATTCGGCAATATCAGTGATAATATCATTTCCACCCGGATGTTTCAAGATGAAGTTCAACGTAGACTTCCACAGAAAAGTTTTAAGATGCAATTAGGGGAACCTCAACAAACACATCATACCCGTTAATCAGGAAGGTAGAAATATAAATTCGAGACGCAGCAGCTGGTAAGTCATCGATTGGTAGGTGGTTGTCTGAACAGCAAGGTTTGGCCAAATAGTCAGCTGTCCAACTATTTGAGCAAATCGGTGATTATGTAAACCCAAGTGGCTGAAACGACTAGAATGTAAGTCGATTAAACTGATTAAAACGAATGAAGTTGACGCGGTTACAAACTCTCAAAAGTAGGTGGCACAAATGCTTGAAGTCTCCTGTCCGATGAAGTAACCAACTGAAACGTATTAACATAATCATCTATCACCGGTGTACTGGACAGGGGGTATTACAGATCATTTCATGTCAAATTTTGGACGAGCGCTTTTCATACGTGTACTGCTAATGAGCAATCAAAAGTTCCACTTACCAACCATGTCATTAATTTTGTTCACTGGGGAGCTGCAACCATAGGATCACCCAACAGTTGTTAAATCTGTCCTCCTTCACCAAGCACTCTCATTTTTAATCATTTGAAAATGATATCCGTGCAATCCGAAGCCGCGAAAATACCTATTGCATGATTTATTCCGCATATCAAAAGCCATTTCACAAAGCCAACAGTCATATAGACCATAATCAGTGAGCTAACCATCAGAAGGCGTTGTTCACAGTTCACTAGTGATTGAGCGCTTTATGTCAGTAACATGGCTACTTCGCGGTAGTCCAAAACGCCTTTCATTCGATCACTCAAATCTTCAACATTAGTATGTAAAAAAATAAAATATCCCACTACCTATTGGCGTCAAAGTATGCGAATGTTTTTCCACCAATCTTGCTCATACAGACATGGCCAGTGCAAAGGTGAGGCAATTCTTGAGCATCAGGGAGTCGTGGATGGCCAATTTTGGGTTTTAACTAGAGCGTTTTGGGAGACTGACCATTTTCGAAACTTGTCTAGGATGAATTTGTAATGTGGCACGTTTCTCGTTTACTACTCTACTTGCCAGCGCTGTAGTGAGCTTTATATGCTGTGCGTTCGGAGCTCAATAACCCATTTTGTCGTCTAAGGCGAAGAATGTTCATCAGTGAGATGAAAAATTAATGAAATGAAAATTGCCTTTTATTCATTCTTGAACTTTTAGACAATGATCAGTACACTCGATGGCTAACCACTTCATCCCAAGTTTTGGTGAATTGCGCTTTGTCATCCAACAAGCATTTTGACTAGGAATGCATCAGTTTGCTCCATTTCTGAAGGGAACTTATTACGTCGATTGTCATAAGATTTTAGCGATTTCTTTCGAATCCCCAAATCCAGTACATGATATTGTACAAAAAAATTAGCTCAGTGAAAATGGTCAAGTTTTGCTGTTCAGGCCATCGTACCTGATCAGTACGAGTTAGTTTACCATCGATCAAACTCGTTTTAGTCAGTTCCAGTCACATACGGATCAAAAGGACCAACTTATTCATCGGATGTCGAATCCATGCAGCGACAAGTAAGCTGCGTTATGGTGACGCTGATGAAATCTATGCTCACAAAAACCATGCTAAATGTGACAGCATAATTTGGAATTAGCAAGATTTCTGAGCTGATGATCGCTCACCAACAAAACTGCGCTTGATTGTTAACTATTTGTGTTACCATCTGTCCAGTTTACATTCTACTGATAAGGGTGTTAATAAAGCTATTAATTTAGATTTTATTACGCCCGACTAAGTGCTAACGGCATTAGTGACGATGCTTCGATCTGCAACAGTTTGTACGTGGACAGGATCGATAAACGCTTTTTGGCACGAAACTAATATTGTTGTTGATTGATGCGTCTCAGTCGTCTGGCAAAGGCAAGAACCCGCATTTATCCGATTACTTCTTTCGTTGGCCGGATTGCATCAGCACATAGAAATATTGATTAACTATGATGCCCGCCGTTTTTGTTTGCCGATTGAAGGCGTTAACGTGTTTGTACCTACTGCTGAATGCATCATATCAATTCAAGTGGGCCAGAATCCCATCGACCAGCGTGGAAATATCGTCGAGTTCGTGTAGTCTCACAAAAATAGCACCGATAAGTACCAAGTAAGCAATAACATCATAGTCATAAGGAAAACAAGAACGCAAAACCGTTATGGTTTACAAATAAACTCACTTTTGTGCGCAATATGTTCTGTAAGTTATTAAACTCCATGGATAAGAGTGAAAACCAATGGCCAAGCTATTTTGGCCTGAACAGAATCCTTGTGATCATGCATTGAGTAAGTCACAAATATGCGTGTGTGTAAAGTAGTTTTACTTCGCAACGTCATTCGACTACCCTTTGAAGTGAAATTAAGCTGGCGACGACATCTCGCCTGAAACTGAGGTGTTCCCAACCCAATGGCAAAGCTCAGCAACCGGAATTCCGTGGAGATTTAGAAATCTTATTTGAGCCGAAGTTGAGTTCACTGTTTGAAATCACTAAAAAATATCATCGGAAGGTGATACTGGAATAGCTGAGATTCATGAGGTTATGGTCGATTAGCCGAAGGTAGTTTCTCTAGCCAGAAGGGAAAGTGATATTGCACTTAATCAACCGGTTTAAAAGGTGCATCAAACTTGATCGGTATACCATACAAAAGAGACCATGCTGGAAGATGAAGGAGGCATTACATTGGTAACTGATAGTGCAACACGGAAGTGACAACATTCTCAGTTGCTTAGTAATTCACCATTTACAAATCGTTCAGGTAATAATGAAAAAATCACATTAAATTTCTAATGTTTCTTAGCTCCGTTAACAATCCCAGTGATTTAGGCAACTTCATCCGCGGTAAATGTAATCGCACTCACATAAACCTTGAAATATTGAGAATGCAAAGTATTTTGTCAACCAAAAGTTTAAATTTCCAGGCAGAACTGAATAAGTAGTTTTGTGCCCGACAAAAAACAAACCATCGTAGCAGATATGTCAGTTGGGCTATTTACCTAGGAAGCAGGAATTAATGACGTCGGGTGCTACGTTTTAAATAAAATATCGATCGCAGTGCCAATTCAAATTACTGTTATAAGAGAAAATTGAAAGTGCATATCACATAATAAGAATAGATGGCGGGTTTGGCCAGACGAACAAACCAACTCAAGTCGTCTGAAATGACCTCATTATGCACTAGACATTAATCAGATTAGTTGATAAGGGTGCCAGTCGATAATTTATTCAGGGTTTGACCAAGAAAGTAAAGCTATTCAAACTTATTTCCGTTCCACACGAATAGGATGGTAGCAGTTGCGATAAATAGCCTGCAAAACCAAAAGACGTTTTATGTATCCACCAGAGCTCGATCGAATGCCTAACTGGTACTAACAGTCCGAAAAGTGAGCTTACCGCAGCTGCCTTCTCGTCATATCTAAAGTAGTTTCGACAGCAAAACAGTTTCGTCTTCCTTTCGAACGATATCAGTGGAGTACGCAGTTTTTGGAATGCGCGTGCAGACAGATAACACGGCCCTATAATTATTAGCACAGCCTCCGTTCCAGGAGCAATGAGCTGAACTCGCGACCACGTTACTACTTTAGTCAAGCTACACAACGAATGACAAAATAGACAGATTTGCGCTGTTCTGACTGCCATCCAGATACCACCTTTCGCTCGTACACCTCAGGCCAACTGGAAAGAATCACACCAGGGAAGCATCCGACTCTTGATTTTTCTCCTTTTAAAGCTCATCTGCGGTGCATATCCTCCATTGCAGTCCGAGTTTGGGCTTGAGCATTCCAGCTGAAAAGCGCGTTTGTTACCACCGCACCACCATCAGCTCCTGTTCGGGCTAGTCTTAATTACCGAGTTTGGTTTAACGTCCCCACTGACAGCCTGAAGCATCCAACTTCAGTAGCGGAAGACATTCTGCTGCAGCTAAGACGAAAGGTGTGGTTTCTCCCTTCAAAACTATCCGAGACTGTTGACTGTAGTCGAAAAGTGTACCTGAGAAAACCGAATTCAAATCAGCCTGAACAGCAGCTGATGGCGCAGTGGTACCACACCACATTCAATTGAAAATCCTGGGTTCAAGCCCTTGGTGCGATATGAAGTATGTATCAGTAGTAATCAGTTACGGCAGTAAAGCTTGTATCCAGTGCATCCTGAGTCCAAGGGTGACCGGAAGACCTGTGTTTGTGCCTGAGAGATGTGGTTCGAAGGCCTACCAGCATCCAGCACAGAAGCACCAATCTCATACACCGCTCGTAAGTAACTGTGAACTTATAACAATGTACTGACTTTAAAATATAACCAATGTTAACAATCACTGTACTGTTTTATCCCTTGATGGCCAACAACGTCACATACATGCCAAATCGAACTGGCAATGAAACCTATATTCCCAGAAAAGCGTCGAGTTCTATTCCTTATGCCGGCCGCAACCGTTGTCAGGGATATGTGCCGACCACTTCCGCTTGGTCATTCGAAAAACAATTTGAATCGTTAGTTAACAAACAATTACGCTTGCACCCTAAGGACTGTCCTTGGGGCCTGATTTATTGATATCAATTCCGGCAATCGACCGCAATCAAATCGATGAATTCTTTCGGAAAAATTCTTTCAGCTCATTAAACAACAGAGAAAATTTCAAAAAGGCTGTTCATCTGGGATTCCGTCATTCATGCTTATGGTGCAGTAAATACTTGTATGAAATACGTTGAGAAAAACCTTCATGTAATTGCAATCCGCTCCCATCAATCCTCATTATTTGCGCTTAGTGGTACAGTTCAGGAGCTCCCCGTGCGTCTTCGAATTTTGGAAGTGAATAACACTTGTAGATGGTTCATCAGGTTTGACCACTCATCGTTGGCCGTGGCCTTGGGTTTACTGATCACCATGAGGAAATTGGAGGACAACATGAAGTTTTCAGCCTAGACAAATTGTCAAAAAGCAGCACGCAAAACGCGATTAATCTCACCCCAATTTACCCAGTTCTTGAGTAAACGAACAACAGGGGATGAACTACCTGATTGCTGTTTATTGCAATTTTGCTCATTCCCCGACTGATCGATCCGTTCCAACTAGGAAATGTGCGCAATGGCACTGAGTCTGCCAGCTGCTCGACCCATCACAGTGATTATTGGTTTTCGAACGGTTACATTAATCTTATGGTATTTCCAGTTTTGATCACCATCTCCCTGTATTGTGGAAATATGGTCGTAGTGTTTGCTTGACTAAGCCACACTACTTCTTGCTCCCCCTTGTTACAGTTTGTAGTTATGGTTACTAAATGTACGGTTTCATACGATACATAGGTACTTGCTTAATACCAATAATTCACATCTAGTATAATGAATCGAACCATATTTTCATTACGGAATGACTACCCAACTGCGGTCTACACCGGTGTCTGATTTCCTCCTACATTCTGAATATGAAATGCGCTTATCTTCTGAAAACTGGGCGGGATCGGTGTTAAATGTGGAACAGTAGAGTTCCTGTAGATACGCATTCTAGAGAGCAAAGAGCACAAAGAGGATAGTCTTGAAACATGAGAGCGGCACTTTGAGATCACTGTGTAGGAAGTGTGTGAGATTTGAAAACCGTTTTCGAACAAACATTTCACATGTGGATAAGTGTTTTCAAACATTTAATGATTAGTAAATGACAGTCGGCGGTGGAAAATCTTAAGGATTTTCCTAAGTAAACTTGAGGGAATGACAGAAACACATTTTAAGAAGTGGGAAAACATTGGCATGCGACTCGACAGACGGTTCTTTCTATTTTACAGTTCGTAGTGTCGAATTTTTTAATTTGAAGTGACAGCACCCGAATATTCCTGGACAGACGGGAATGTCAGAAGTCCACTTCACAGAATCATTCCTGCTATTTGTACCTAGATTGATGAATAAACTTCCAGGTTGGCGAGCTGACCTGGAGACAGACAGTAAGTAGAGATTGGAAACATTTACATACATTGGGATTTAAATCGGCTTGCACCGGCAAACCTTAAATAGAAAGTAAGTTTCATGAGTTTCATGAACAACCTAGGACCAGACAGACAAGAATAATTTAATGTATATTGCCAAGAAAGTTCAGTTCTCTTTCTATTGCTTTTTGAAGCTGCTAATCAACGCGAGTGAATCTAGAACGTCTGCGTTCGGCCAGGATTATCGTATACAAAGGGTATAAATGTTAACATGGAACGGTAGTTGAAGTAGAAAGAACATTTTCTTGAACATGGAACGAATGTTTGCGCCCAATGAAATCGGAATAGACGTTCTTACCGAAGGGGGCATTTAAGAGCCACCTACAAGTCAGCACGAGTTCTTCCTCTGGGCAGAATAGAACATCACTGAGGCATAAAAATGCCTTAGCCCAAACCAGAATGAGAGGCAAAAGGGTTCGAAAATAGCGGCAATTTCGAACGGTTGTCACAGCGAACAGAGACCATAATGGAGCCTAACGATCAAGAGAAACCAACTAAATGATAATAATAGTGACAAAATTGCAGCGCAGCCAGCTAAAGAAGCGGTCAATTTACAAACATGCACTCTTGGAAGAAAAGCCCGTGAATCATAATGCAGTTCCCCGTAAAACAAAGATTAAAAATAACAATGAAAAATATACTGCATGCTTCTGATGACCATTTCGGCCATTACGGCATATGTGTATGCATGCAAGTAGTATTGAGACGAGTGAACAAAATTTGCCCGGACACACACGAAGGGTTTTGCGGTTATTGTCGCTCGTCACGTATGCGTACCCGGTACTGTGTTGTCCAGATATCCTTATACTTGTACACAGCCAATTGCTATGTCTGACCACAATCTAATTTGCAGTGTCTGGTGAGACTTAGCAATTGGCAGTGTACAAGTATAAGGATGTTTGGACAACACAGTACCGGGTACGCATACGTGACGAGTGACAATAACCGCCAAACCGGTCGTGTGTTCTCGCGCAAATTTCCTTCACTCATCCACATACCACTTACAATTTCTATATACGTATAGGTAAATACTCATGCATATTCTGCGCCATTCTTCCCTCCTTCCTAACCTTCACTCAGCCCAACTGACAAACAATTATCAACCAATCAATCACACTTGTCATTCCTCTATGACCAATCCTCCAACAACACGTTCCATGCACACTGCTCACGCTACTAATTAGACTCCAATGAGGCATATAGACATAAGTAGTTTTATTTTTATGTATACATAATTATATTTGTATTTATTCGATCAGAACGAAAACCAACTTGAAGACCTTCCATTCCATCCTGTCACTAGAACGCAGGTCTGGAAGCGAGAACATGGTAAGTTAGTAGGATCATGGCTGAACGAACAAATTAGGTGGTACTTTCGTACTATAATGTTGGCTGTTAAACAGGAAGACAAGAAAGATGACAACTACTGGGATAAGACAACCAGCCTGATCCTCGGGTGATGCGACCACTTTTCTGGAATCCATACCAGGTGCTTGCCAGATTACGGTGACGTCAACTTATTAGTTGTAATGCCAAACTGCGGATGGAATATTTTGAATCCCTAGGAACCAAGCTAATCGGTGAAGATTGGACCACTGACGTACGTGCAATGTCTCAGTAGCATTTGAAAGAAACTTACATTTGGTAATTGATTCTAACTAATAAACGAGAAGCATTTTGACTAACCTGAAATCCACTGAAGTGTTTTTCTTTAAGTGATCAGAATTAAATATTGGTTTGATGACCTGGACCCAAAGACCTTCCAGGCGGGTATTTCTGCGGGTCACACACAGACCTTGTTATCAAAAACCAATACCAATGGACGGTGTGATGAAACAATTTAGTATTTTTTGGATTTTATCTTCTCCAGAATCTTCACGCAAAGCATCCATATGTGCAGCTGAGAACGCATTCAACACCAGACAGGATACTGCCCACCGTGGTCGGTACCATGAAGATACCCAAGCAAATGCAGTTTAGGGTTTTTCCACAATTGCAGTCACAAACCGTGTGTTGGCTCTAATTCACCTAACAGGTTCACTATGCGTAAGTAATATATAATTCTATTTGTGAACAAAGTTCAAATGATTCAGCATCGTGATAAAGCGAGGTTTGCACATAGGAATTACTTAATGGAATACAAATACAAGCGCAGCGACCTAGTGGACAGTGAACAAATCTGTGCAGACTTGCAATCTGAGCTAGTTAGGAGACCGGACAATAACTGTTACCAAGTGTTCTTCCTAAGTTTTGATATAATTTATTTCCCGAACATAGCACAAATTCGCCCTTACCACTGTTATTCGTTATTCGCTTTCTTTTTTATCGTGCAATTACATATAATGAGGCGAACAATTGGGTTGGGTCAGCGCTGGCTTTCCACTTGAATCAAGGGTCGATGCATTATGCAACTGCAAATAAACATACAGTTGTACCGGTGGTGGTTTTTCAAATTGGATCGTGGTGTTTGGATATGGAGTTCACGAGTTCGAATCCATCCCCATGCCGGCCACATCATTAATCGGTGGTATTTGAGTAACCACGGTTTTTTCAAAACATATTGTGCGGATATTACTGTATTGTTGACAAGGGGAGTGAAAGACTACTAATTTACTTATTTTCATCGTGTATGTCTGGAAATATCATTCATGGCAACCCAATTTCCAAGGATTTATAACCGTCACTTAACTTATAAGAATGAAACCACGGTGTTCATCATTTTCCATGAATGGAGTCGCGGACAACAGAAGTCTGCCAGGTGAGAGAGTTCGTCGACGGAAGGTTTCAAATCCGCGACCTTCAGGCTCCAGTGCCGTGATGTTGATCACTTGACTAAGGATAGTGCTGCAATTCTGGTCAACAGGGAAGCTAGGCGGAATCGAGTACAATTACGGGGGGTAAATCAACATTTGTCAGGAAAACCGCTGAGGAGTTCACAAACTTATTTCTAGTGAAACCAGTAAAACATGTGGGCCAGATTCATACAGGAGAAATTCAAACAAACGCTGTGATGTCAGAATATATTAACAAGGGTTGGTGTTTATAGTTTGCTCCTTTATATCGCAAATTAAGGTAAAGTTGACGGAGAATGTGTGTACGCTGTATTCATCTGGACCAGTGAGTACAACCAAAGAACGTGTAGCTTTCAGGGCTAATTACATTTACGACGAGCAATCTCATATACGTCCGTCAATGTTATAATGCGTTGCGTGGTTCAGTTTTTCACGAATTCACGTTCATATCAAGAGCGAATTGTCATGACTGATCTCGTCTATGGCCATTTACTTGCTTAGATGCGTCTAATGCTTGTCCAATGGCACGATCGTCATGAGCATCTCCTACCCTGGTTAAACCAGAGGCGAACCAGATAAATACACAGAAATGAATTAGAGTACTTAGTTGACACTGGGCATAAGGAGAATCCAAACGAGGCATTCAAGGTTACCTGTTATCACCCTTAACAAATACAAGGACTTTCAGCAAAGCTTACCGTCTACTGCTAAAGCTATAGGCATCAGAAGATTAACCCCGATCTCTGTGCCCAAAAGTATTTCAGATTATTCGATTCTTGTTTGCCTATTAGACGTTTCTAAAATGCTATCTAAAATCGAATTTAGCTGTCTCTATCGGGATTCAGACATGTTGAAGTTCCGATTAAATAAAATACTCGGTCGATTATAGCGCGTTCGAAGATTTGCCATGCTATCAGTCCCAAATTCCTAACTTTTATGTGATGAATCCATGGATCAGCATTACCTTTAGTTCACCGTGAGTGACATTGGTTTCCACAATAAACTTATTTGAACATGAAAAGCAAAGAACTGACAGGATGCAAACATTTGGCAATCTCTACGAAAAATGCTTCCTAGGTTTTATTCGTAAATACAAACTAGAACACTTGTTCGGTAAATGCATTCATTTTATCGGATATTCAAGTTACAGTTATGTCTTTCGAAACAGGACAAATATAATTTCTTTACTCATCAGTGGCATCCTTTGTTAAGCGGGGTCCAACGATAAAGTTGCAATGGTTCTGTTTGGAACACATGCCAAGTTGCACCAAAACGAACAACGTAATGTGCAACATTTGTGGTCTGGATTTTCTGCATCAGTGAAGTTAGGGGTTAGAAAAAGTACGGTTTATATGTTTCCCGATGTCGAGACATATGGCCGGGTTTTGAAAGTTCGCAAAACGCTGGTAATGATTTTACTTAAACACAATCACCAACCACCTGATAGTTTGAGAAAAATCTTTAACAGGAAAATCGAAGGCAACCGAAATATCTATTACATCATAACTATAGTTCATTTCTGTTCATCTTACTATCTGCGACTGAAGAAAAGGTTATTATTTCTTCGTACAACAGTACCAAATAAACATTGCCTCACAGGTCGCTTTCCAGATGGACGTGAAAAAATTAGAGTGCTCCAAGTGTCAGTGGAAATGTCAGTGTCTAATGTACCCACGATAAAACAGTAAATGGGTGTGGGAGTCTAACATGATGGCTCTTGAAAAAAGAGTCAAGTTACATTCAATCAATTTGCATCTAACTGCTTTGTTAACGTTAACAGATAGTTCTGAGAGTAATGCAATCGCACACATTTCCACAGACCAATCGCTTCAACATGCGTCACTTTCACATTCATTCGCGACTGATGGACTATCGCAGTCGACCCGGTCATATTCGTTTATCACAAACTGGCCCACGTTTTCCCTTTAACATGCTGCATGAGGTGACCATTTCCGGTTTATTCTGAATATAGCTTCCGCACTCGTGTACGACTGTTGTTTTAATTAGGCGCTGACCGGAGACAACACTAACTACGTCGATAGATGTCCAACAAATAGTGGTATATAAAAGACTTCCAGGAAAGTCATTTCTAGAAATAATTTTCTGATAGGTCATCACACTAGCTTTTGCATTTGAAACTTTTTAATCTGGACGGGAATAAATCAACAAGTTTTTCCAATGTTAAAATAGAACATACTTGTATTCGACTAAGTTCACTACCCGAACAACTCGAACACGAAATGCGGAGGAAAACGGCAACTTCTTCAAAAGGAATTCCAAGCTAGATTTTTGTACAATGCAGTGCTTCTGCAGTTAAATTTTATTCACACGAAACCTTAGACCAGAATCTAATGATAACCAGAGTACATTGGATATCGTGAAACGAGAATCTAATGGGCTACTCATCCAATGTACAATTAAAATAAAATTGTCAAACGTCGTAACAAACGAAATGCAAAATCGCCTCATGAACGAGCTAGTGAATTTTATGTCAAACTAACGCAGAAATGTACCGGAGAACACAAACAAAGCCCGTCAATAGTTACCGTTTCATCCAGAATTGGCCGTCTGGCCAGGAAAATTCACGCATAGGTTTCGCACATACTGTTGTCGGGAAAACCACATAAGTCGTTCCAGAAAACTACGGAATGATCAAATCTCAGTAGTTCCGAAAGGGTAAGGCTTTGTGTGTGTGTGTGTGTGTGTGTGTGTGTGTGTGTG
>LUCM01004875.1:52962-82409 GCA_008360955.1 Fasciolopsis buskii
CTGATGGACTATCGCAGTCGACCCGGTCATATTCGTTTATCACAAACTGGCCCACGTTTTCCCTTTAACATGCTGCATGAGGTGACCATTTCCGGTTTATTCTGAATATAGCTTCCGCACTCGTGTACGACTGTTGTTTTAATTAGGCGCTGACCGGAGACAACACTAACTACGTCGATAGATGTCCAACAAATAGTGGTATATAAAAGACTTCCAGGAAAGTCATTTCTAGAAATAATTTTCTGATAGGTCATCACACTAGCTTTTGCATTTGAAACTTTTTAATCTGGACGGGAATAAATCAACAAGTTTTTCCAATGTTAAAATAGAACATACTTGTATTCGACTAAGTTCACTACCCGAACAACTCGAACACGAAATGCGGAGGAAAACGGCAACTTCTTCAAAAGGAATTCCAAGCTAGATTTTTGTACAATGCAGTGCTTCTGCAGTTAAATTTTATTCACACGAAACCTTAGACCAGAATCTAATGATAACCAGAGTACATTGGATATCGTGAAACGAGAATCTAATGGGCTACTCATCCAATGTACAATTAAAATAAAATTGTCAAACGTCGTAACAAACGAAATGCAAAATCGCCTCATGAACGAGCTAGTGAATTTTATGTCAAACTAACGCAGAAATGTACCGGAGAACACAAACAAAGCCCGTCAATAGTTACCGTTTCATCCAGAATTGGCCGTCTGGCCAGGAAAATTCACGCATAGGTTTCGCACATACTGTTGTCGGGAAAACCACATAAGTCGTTCCAGAAAACTACGGAATGATCAAATCTCAGTAGTTCCGAAAGGGTAAGGCTTTGTGTGTGTGTGTGTGTGTGTGTGTGTGTGTGTGTGTGTGTGGAAGTGGTCGCCACACCTAATGATATCCTATCTGCTGATAACAATTTCGTGCGAAAACGCACAGATATTTATGACTGTGGTAATGCAGTTACTCTCGCTGGGTGTGAGAAAACTATCCTTATTCCGATAGGCTGAGGCAGTTCATTTTCGTTTTACAACTTCCTTAGAGTATAACTGAGGTTTCCAACCCCCCTTGGGACACACCATTTGGTCACATTGCAGTTTGATGATTCGCTTTTTATAGAAATTTACGCTTCCTGTGATTTGGCCATGCAACAATGACCAAAATTACTTACGAAATCCTTCTAGATCAAATCAAATTTTCATTGCATCACTGTCGTTTTACATCTTCCTATCGAAGTAAGCATGATCTGATCGATTGCTCTAATGCGAACACGATACACGCACAGTCTTCGTGAAGAATTAAGTTCGCCGATTTGCTGTGAACCGATTCGAATGCTTTCGAATATCCTGTTGTGGTACAGCTTTGTTGCTAACCCCCTTTAGTCGACTGAATTTCACTCTGTCCTCAAAGCAACTAATTTTCTGTCTTATCGAAATTTGCCGACTAGAACAGTTTCCGGTCGATGCAGACAAAAATACTAAATAATTCCCGCATCTCGTTGACATCTGAGCTAACCATTCTGTTATTTTAGCAGAATTTGTTTAAGATGAAATGGTCCAAAGCAAAAGTAAACACAAAGGTGAGCTCACGTTTCAGCGGCTTTCAAGGAAGATACATTGGTTTTTCTCGTCTATGGTCTGGGCAAAATTTGCGTATGAATTCTTCTTTTGGAATGGTCACTTTCGAACAAACCTGTAGGCTACGTGAATAATCCATTTTTGACACCAGGCGTGTTCACGTGTCATGACCTAATCCCATCCCGTTCTATCTCGTAGATTTCTAACGCGTCACGACTGTTTGCCGGGATCGGCGGAAACGAAATAGTAGCTGACTTTTCGGTATACTTGTTCCGTGAGTAAAAGATAGAATCAATTCTTATTCCTCTACGGTGCATAATAAAGGGTAGGCAATTTATGAGACCGAAAACTTCGTCTACTGTCTGTTGCTTCACTTTTACCAAAGCCTGACTGAAATGTTATAAAGTAGAAGATTCTGACATTATCAGGTCAGTAATGTATGGTGAGGTCATAGTTCTTATTTTTGTCATCAAGGTTGGAGTTTAGATTTAAAATATATTTGCACTGTGCACAAACGGAGATATTAGTTGTTCGAAGAGTTATTCGAACCTATCGCCCTGTTTCAGAAGGCGTTTTACAGTAAGATTTCCATTTGACGGAATGCCGACTATTGTAGCTAACGATAAACCCGTTGATATCTTTCACAATCGAACCGGGCTTTTTATTATGTGTTGTAAAAGTACGGCATCAAGGAGTGTTGGAGAAGTTTCCTTGAACTATCCAAAGTTCAAGATACAAATCAGATTCCCATTCTGATGGAATGGCTGGTCGAAGTTTTTTCAGATGTGAAAAAGTTTGGTTTGTGCAGATCCCATCCCGGAATAAGAAAACTAGGCTTAGAAGTATTAAAATGTCCCACTTTGACACTGGAAAGGGAAATGGTCACTTTGATCAGTTCTCTTTCACAAATTCCCACAAATTGTTCACGCATAATACCAGTTATTCCGGGTTTAACAAGCTTATAATTAGTTTTTCCCACTACCACAACCAAAAACAATTGGCATCATATTTGTGCCTGTGGTAGCATAAGCGCCGAAACGTTTTCGTGGACCGAGCAGGGCTCCGGTCACTATGTCCACTCTTGCCTACCCCTTCACTGGGGTAACCTGTACCAACATATTCTCAGGGGCATGAGTGCAATCGGTCTAAATCGTTCTTGTGCATGGCAATTCGAGTATTTAGCTTTTGATGAATCTACTGGGAAAAGAGAAACAACCGTTAGAAGTAACTTGGATACAACATCGTGTTTGTAAATCAAGCATAGGTTAGCTAACGTAAGCAGTGCATAGTGAATTCACCGCCTAAAATAAGGCTAACACTGAAACCAGTTACGGCATTTTACTGGCGCAGTACTGGAAAATAGTCAGTTGTTTGCTACCCTTCAAACGAAACAAGGTGGTGACTCTGATCTCAATGGTGCATCGAAATCCGTGCGTTCGACAGCGTTGCTGAAAGAGACTGGAGGCCGTTTCTCTCTGACGTTAGCAGATGTGAAGCTGATATTTTGGACATCATATTGACTAAGAACATTCGCATAGAAGCTTGCAAATAGTGACGAATGGCAGTCTTGGGAACAAGCTGAGTAAAGCAGCTCTGAGGGAGGAAGGCGATAGCTTTCACAAACATTTTTTTGACTCGGCTCATTTTAAATATAATGAGCAGCCTTCAAGAATGTATAGCAATCACTGGCCAGAATATCTTCCAGGTCTAATTGTATTGCATTTCCAAAGTCCAAAGTCCACGTCACTAAGCAGGATGAACAAGAGCATCGTGAAGTGATAATTGCAGACGAGTTTTTGGGGTGTTTTTTGCTCGAAATCCTGAACTCTGAATCAGAAGAGCACACCAGTTAATTCGTCTTACTACACTGACTGTCCGAGATGGTTGTTTTAAAAATTAACACGTCTGAGTGCGTCGCACTTTGATACTCCATAGGTCCGGGCATTACCTTCTATCCCGGTGGATGGCTTCAGTCACCGTGATCTATTCAAAATTTTGCTACAAAGCACTTGTGTCTGCTTCGTATGATGTCTAAGCGGATGTACAAACGTTGTCTGAAAATTACAGCTTACGTTTGCCACCTGTGTTTGTCGTAAGAAGCTTCTGGATTCTTCGCACAAACTATCGCATTATTCCAGTTATTGACATTTCAGAGTCCATGATCAGAATTCAGCCACTTGATTCTGGTAGAATTCAAGTTTGTGAAGATTTTCACTTGAATTCAAATTCCCTCTTAGCAGCCTTATCGAAAATCGGTGATTTCTTCGTGACTAAACAAAGCAACCAGTTCTTACGATGCCAATCACACAACTGATGTATTGGTGTGCGAATAGTCTCCCGCTGCCAGCCGACTACCTATACGCCATTTTGGAAAACTGTCTAGACCTAAGTACTCCAAAACACTATCCATCCCCTGGTTCCAAACAATATAAGCTAATGTCTACGCAGCCTGAATTATGCAGGCTACGAGAAAAATTTAACAACACCAAATATTTCTTACTGCAGTTCCAGGCAAACCGCGTTGTATGCACCCTAAAGCGGTGCTCAGATTGCCCTCTTCGGCAACAAGAACTCAGTGTCAATAACAACACTAATATACAGAAAATTTCGGCGGAGTTTATGAGGGGAAGAGACGCACAACTTCCCATCAAAATTTTGCCAGTCCTGCAATGCAAAACTTATCTGGAAGACCCTCTAGACGTGGCCGAAGCTTGTACCTCGATTTTTGCAGGCTTCAGTGACTAACGGCAACACATGTCCCCTCATAATTCTGTCTCACCTAGCTGTGAACATGTGTCCACCATCAATTTCTACCCTTACGAAATCTCTTCTCACATTCGATAACAGGGAAACTCTTTACGGATGAAGACCGGATGCTTTACCCTCGGCAGTTGTCACATTTGGAGGCCCTGATATCCTTATTCTTTTATCCAATTTATTTAAATAGTCCAGGAAGTACAGTTATTAGCCTTCTAATGAAAGACTTCTGTAACCACATCAGTCCACAAAAGGAGATTTCTAGCCACCTGCCAGTAAACCTCACCCCAGCAGTGTCGAGAATCATAGAAAGATTCATCAAAAAGGAACTTATCGACCATCCACTCAGCAATGACCTCCAAGGCAAGGGTTAGCATGGCTTTTTGAAAAACCGATCCTGTGCAACATGTATGAATGATTTTTTGAATCTTGTAACCATGACTGCGGATGATGGTAAAGCAGTGATTGCGATCCCTCCGGATATGACTAAGGTGTTTAATCGGGTGTTGTATTCCCGTTCACTATCAAAAGTGAAGTCGTGCAGCACCACCGCTCCCTTTTACTCCTGGCTAACGTCTTACCTGACCTCACGTGGTCGGACTGTGAACGTTAACAATTTTTCTAAATTCCGGCGTACAACCTATGTGGTAATTCAAGGCAGTGCGCTAAGCCCCTAATGTTTTTTATGTAAGTAGACGACCTATTCTCTATAGTTCTACAATAGGACCCCCTTCTCCTTTGTTGGCGATGTAAAAATTCTCCACATTTTCGACCCAAGCGCTGCAGAAAAGAGAGCTCGACTTACACACACTGCGTTTTGGGGGAATAAGCTGGTTAATAAAGTCTACCCGAGAAGGGTTTTATTCTCACTTTCAAGAGTCTCGCTTCACCCAGCTCCCTTAGTCTTGGAGAAGAGCCGATACCCATTAGATCAGAGGTACGTGACATGCGGTTACATTGGCCCCTGCCTCCAAATTTCCAGTGCATACTGGCCTACAAGCCGCCAAATCCAATAAGTTTATTGGACTGATACATAGAATTTTCGTTTGTAAGAAATTAAGCTAATCACTTATACGACCTGTGGCAGACCACTATTAGAATAGGGTACTGTTGTGCAATAGAATAGCTATTGGAAACGTGCAAGGATCCTTTACTAAGAGACTACTGGAAAACATTCCGAAACTCAATTATAAGCAGAGTCCATTTTGTTGAACCTGGAGCCTCTCTTGTTCCGCAGACTAAAATTAAATCCACTATTTTCTTCCTTCTCTAGTGAAACGTTAGCCGTGCGAGGCCTCCCCATTGTTAAGGGAATCTACTAAGAAGTGTAAGTCGCACTGTCCCCGTCCATTTTCCAAAAAAATCCGTCCAACTACTTTCTGGTCAAATACGCTTCCACCTAAAACAGGCGCTATTGAAAAGCTGCCATTATTCATAAAACGGCTAAATAGCACCGTCGACATCTCCCAGATGGTCCTAAAATTAACCCCTATAGCTCACTGGACCGAGTGCACGAGATTGGTTTGGGATTCTGAGCGACGCCCAGATTGTTTCTCACATTCTATTCCAGACCTTTGGAGCATTTTCGACGCACTTGTCCCTTTGTCCATGTAATGAACAGCCAATAAAATCTTATTCGCGTTTGTCGTTATTGCTGTTGTTGTTGTTGTTTTTCTCCTAGTGCAACTTGAATGGAGTTGTGTGCCAAGTGAATATGTCTGCCGTCCTTCCTACATAGGAGTCACTGTTTATAATACCAAATATGTCATCTCCGCGGTCCAGAAGATTCCTCGAGCAGTGGACAAGAAACTGTGAACAGTAGTGATCACGCTGTAACTCCCTATCGAATCAGATTGACTAAAAGAAAGTATTTGGACAGTTAGATTGTATTTTATTTGTTGGTTATTATGGCATTTTTTCTCATCCATGTTGGCAAACTGTCCACCCATCTTACGTATTCATTCCTTCACTTAAAACTTGCAACGCAGTGAAAAATGCTGCGGTAAATGGGGTTCATCTAGGCTGTCCAGGGCTCAGCGACGGTGATAATAATAATAATAATAATAATAATAATAATAATAATAATAATTTACACAGAATGATATGGCTTATTTTTTAAATGGCATTCTCCAACGCTGCTCTAGGACATTTGCTAAAAGTGCCCCCCCCCGTGGAAATACCACCTCTTGACGGCATGGTTTTCGGTTAATCGGAAATGGGGCTTCGAAGATTTTATCTGAATAAGAATACTTTTAGGTCCCTACGTGGGGTATTCATTCCCAATTCAGTGGTTTCGACGCGGTTACAAATAAAAACAATAATGTCTTTGGCTGGTCCGTTAATGATCGATGGTGTCACATCTAGAGAGAGAAAGAGACAGAGGTAACACTGTCATTTTAATATTTGGGCGTTTGATGCTATCCGTAAATTTGAAGAAGTCTTGGAGGCCGAATTTTACACGACTCTTGCGAAAGAGTTGCAAATTTGTTGACAGCATCTTAGCTGCTTCGTGACAGGGTGAGTTCGAAGCGCTCCGCTGACGATCACTTCTGGCTGTGCAAAATACTTTTCCAAGATACTCAAATAAATCACTGCAAATTAGCGTTGACAAATTTGTTTGCAGTTCGATGCCAATGAGTTGTGAGTGCTGCTCGTTTACTTGTTATAATGTCAATTGGTTTCTGCCAATTAGAAAATGAAGTCGACTATTCTTGTTGCGGACCCGTAATCCTCGACTCCTCCTAAGGTATTTTGGCGCCCGCTTTTTACACAATCAACTTCATCTATAGCTAACCTCCACGACCCATTGTCAGGTCCGCTTACTATGATATAACTAATTTTCGGCATACTAATCTCACCTAATTGTTGCCAAGTCGTGAGGTCACTTCTACGACTGGAGTACTTGCAGTACTGATAGCAGTTGCCCACCAGAGTGGTTTTCAAGCCTTCTATTTCGTCTGCTGACTTAAGTAGCGAATTGGTTGTCTAAAAAAGCCATTCTTCAAACTGAACTTCCACTTCCTAGTTTAGTTAACCTTTATGATGAGAGCACACCAAATCTCCGAGGACGTTTGTTAATGAAGTACTTCTGTCTATGAATACATAGGTCTACTTGTCATTTGCACCGAAAAATGTTCCAGTCTTTGAAGTACTGCATCTGATACGAGTATTCTCAAAAAGGTACGCGACACTCTACCTGGCTGAAGAAACAACAAAAGACTCAGAACGCAGGACGTAATCCCTTAGCCGAGTACAAATCTCATCTTCGTGAATCCCTGCACCCTTCGCACATTTCGATTGCTGCATTTTCACTCAATCTCATCTTATTAACATGGTTCCAGCACACCATCTCAACCGAACTGTGCATGCCCAGACGAAAAAGAACGTATGCAAATTTGCCATAACATAAAATCTACTCCATTAAACTCCCGAGTTATGTTCACAGATATAATGAGGTTTGCAAAGCATGGCATTTGTGAATCGAGTCAGATACTTGATCTATTTGATGCTTTTCACAATGGTCCCTATTAATCTTCACTGCTTGCTACTATCCCCACTAGAAGAGCGATTGCCATTTTGTTGCAAACACTTTCTGGATTCCCATATTATTTGACTGAATGATTTGGTTGGCTTTTAGATATCTATTTTATGTTCTATATACCCGCTGTATTTTCACCACTGAATTGCGTGTAGACTTATGTTTTTGGGATCTTTCATTCAAAACCAGATAATTTAGAATTCCCTTAGATATTTTGGTGTTTATAGTATGCCCCACTTACGGATGGGAAGTATAAGACCAGTATCGCGGTTATTGCTAGTCATCAGGTATTCGTGCCCGACACTCTCCTGCCTACCATCCTGGCACTTATAAACTCTTTTTGTTAGACTAGCACTAGAATCTCAACTAAATTGCTAGGAGATTGGCTGAATGCTGATTGCGTATAAGAATCATACGAGGATTGGTCGAGTGTTCCTTATCAGTTAAGCAAGACTATCATCCAAGAGACTACCGGACATGCACACGTGACGAGCGACAATAACCGCAAAACCGGCCGAGTATATCCGGGGAATTTCATTCGTCTACATGCAAAACAAATTATCGACAAGGAAACTCATACCTTAAGAACTTATGCCCTCTTTCTGAAGATGAGCTTTGCCTATCCGCCGAAAAACATATGAAGAATCACCGTGTGATTCTGACATCGATCTGCTATCCATTCACAATTCTAATGATTAGAAGGAGATTCTAAACCCTTCACAGTTTTTTGCAGTTGACTTAGACTACAGATTGGCCAGCGGAACCTTTTTTAACAAGAAAATTTGAAACCAATCAAACAAAATTATTCCAGTCGTTGTAGCCAAGGGTAATGACAATTTTCACTCCTAGCTTCATTAGTTATTTCATAAAGTGAGGACATTTTAGTTGAGATATATCCCTTGTATCCTAATTTTCAAGGCCGATTCTCCATTTTTGTTGCACGTGACTGACTCTGGTAGTAGACTTCTTTTTTAATTCTTTCAGTAGCTCAAGGCAGATTCAATTTCATTAGTCTCATTCTCATTGTGAAAATCCGTTATAGAAATCGACGAGTCCTACGTGAAATACTCACTAACTTTCATTAAACCAGTAGTTTTCAAAAAGAAAAAAGTACTGGTGAAAAAGAAGAACAAGAAGGATGTATGTGTTTAATCGGCTCAAGTCGATTTCATGTCATTTAAAGCAGTTGTGTACGTGAGTATTCCTAGTTCGTCGAATACTAGCTGGTGATGATGAGTGGAATGTCTGTGTCGAAAAGTGTCACGGAAAAACCTGGTACAGCTGCCCAGTTGAAGAGGAGAATTCAACGGTAATTAGTGAACTCACTAGGAAAATCTGAGTAAGCATCGGTATTGGTTGCCGTGATCGGAAGTATGCCCGCGTACCAGGCGATGGACAAGCGGCACGAAACATGTGGTCGCAAATCCAAGTAATTGATGAATGATAATGATGAACTTTTAAAATGTCGCCACAATTTTCGCCGATCTCTTACATTTCAAGTTGTCTACTTTATGAAATACTGTTTACCGCCTGGCCAGATGGCAATAATATGTGCTGTTTTACCGTTGGTACTCGGTGGGGACACTGTAATGTAGGCTAATCATTCATCATTTCCGATAAATTACGTGTGGCCAAGTGAACATTTGGCATGTAACTAGTTCATTTGCTTTTGATGAGACGCAAAAGCTTCCTTCTAAGATGAGCATCATAGAAGTCCGCCTTTTAGGGCATCAGTGGTCAGACAAAAAGTGATCCGTTTGTCAAGAAAGCCAGAAACCGCACGTCTAGGCATGAAAACAAGCACCCACACGTACGTTTCATGCAACTGCCGAAGCAAATTCAAACAAAGGTTTCCGATCAACCACGGCAATGACAACCTATGCACATCTGGTTTTGTCCTCCACTTCACCATTAGTTTACTGAGATTATCTTTTCTTCCGAAAAATCCCAAATTGTTTTTTTTTCAAAAACTAGGCTAGAACTCAAGTCTCAGGTACATCTAACGCTAACTGTCCGAGAGAATTTATCTGATTTTGCACATCGCTAACCATGATTAAAAAAGGATTTCGATATTGTTGTTTGCAGTGAAAAAAACAAAGAAGTAGCTACTAATTCCTCTTCAGTGTCTACGAAATCCCAATCACGTATTCCCCCGTATAATGGCATTAGAGAGGAAACGATAACTAGGGAAAACGAGGTGAACAGTTATATGATCCGATAAACAGGAAGTAACTAGTAAGCATCCAGAGCAAAAAGTGCACTAGAGTCGAGAAGGTAGGCAATGAAGATAAAAACACCGAGATTGGTGAATTATTATAGTCCCTTGTAAAGATTATCAAATAGTCACATAGCCAAGCTGCGCGAAGCCAGTATTTGTATCCCCAGTGGCTAATGTTTAAGAGATCAGTGTGAATTACAACTCCATTTCCTATCTCCAGAAACAGAAACATCGGAAAAATATCGACCTCATTCACCGTTATGACACTTCCCCCTTCCCTGCATGTATTTGCAAATACACTTGCTCCATGGTTGCGAATTGATTTCACAAACAAATTTTGGGAATGCGTAACCAAGCAACTGCTTTTGTAGAATTGTAGAAAATGTCACCACACCCAGTGTGAGTAGACTACTGCAATAGACCAAGGCTTCGATAGCCAAAGCAACAGAACCCGCTCGTCGAGGAAGATGCATGATTAGGACCCGGGGTTGTGGAATAGCACGTGTACCTTGACGTCATTAGTGGACAACTACTGATGCAATCATTTGATTCGTGTTCTTCGTTTAATATGGAAGACAGATGATTTTTCTAACGCTCACTTAACAACTGTTTCCAAAATGTAGATCGGAAATTTTAATTATTGAGTCGGCAATGATTAGGGAGATGGCAAGAGCGATTTCCGTTCTTTCACAATTAGAACATCAATAATTTGGGTTACCACAGTGCTTTTCTAGTCACGAAGCCCAAATAATTAATAACCTGCTATTAGACGAAAAGACCATCCTTTTTCCCAAGTCAACCGGAACAATTTAACTAGTGAAAACTTTGTTTCTTATCTCCTCTAATGATTATTCACTAGCTGTTTAAAATCTCAAGAGCCAGGGTGAAATGCAGACCGTGGCTGTTAAACGCACGATCACGAGCGATGACGGAATTCACGTTCGAAATAATTTTGGCTTACTGTTCATTATGATTTTAGTAAAGGAAAAATTAATCGTAAAAACCCAACAGTATCGAAGTAAGAACGAATGACATCATACCTTAGAATTCAAAAGGCATAATGATAGGGACGCCTGGAATATTATTATTATTGTTCCTTCGTGCGCTGTTCATGGGCAAGAATAGAAGTTTTCCATTCAATTGCTCAATAACGATAAGCTTTTACTTCAAAAAACCAGCCACCTTGCACCAATGAAAGTAGGCGAGATATCCCAAATCCGTGTCTAGAGTTCTTAGCATTTTTTGTTGTGATTCATGCACGAGTGTGGTGGAAGGAGCATGTGATGCAAACTAGAGGGCCCACTAAAAGACAAAGGCCGGAGACCTGTTACCATAACTGAAACTTGGACTGCCATCGGACCATACAAGGCCTCATTAAGTCAGATGTGGTAATCAGCGGGGAGGCACTGAATTTCTGCCTACCATCAAGATGACCGACGGATCTAGGATTCGAACCTTTGGTAATTTTTGAGTGAATTTATGCTTAATTCACTTTAGCATCACCGGTTTATGTGTTAGAAACAAGCATGGTACGTAATATGCAAAGGACAATCTACAAATGCATCAGTAGTTCATTTGTCCAACTTAATTCTCCATTACTTCAACTAACATGCACGCCTTGATACGTTGGGTTTTAAGTTTCAACTATTATGCTTGCGAATAACTATCATAACAATGTTCCTACTCACTCCAAATCATCGCGGGTGATTGTAAACTAACTGCTACTTTTAGATGACATCATCAGGGAGAATGAATATTGCTGGATCATTGTTGCGTTGCCATAAAAACAACGCGGCGGTCTAACGAAGTGGGCCAAAGAACCTAAAGTCAAAAGTCTACATTGATGTTGAACTAAGTTTCTCTTTGGTGGAGATTTTACTCCGGTCCACTGAGAGTTAATATTAATTAATATTAATTAACTTAAATTTTTCTAATTATTGAACAAACACATTCGGCGTGATTACTAAGGATTAACTCTGGCTTTAATAATAGACAAAATCATGAGCTCTCCTAATTGACTAACTTAGTTTCGCGATTGCAAATTGGGATAGACCATCGAGACGTTCTCACTAACAGCTTATCATTACCACATCCCAACACGTCCATACTTTCCATGCCTAAATGGCTATATCTAAGTAATCGAGGTGGGCATTCAAATAGCCTCAATTAAACTCGTGAAAAATGAAAAAAAGGAATTAACATAAGGAATTACTCAAAATGTCGTTATTCAAAATCAGAAAATCAACCAAAAAGTATTTCCTACGGAGGTGAAGTCAGGTATGTCGATTTCCGAGTACGTACACAAAAATGTATACGAATAGCAAGAACTAGGATAAAGATTACCTTAGATTGCATCCATAACTAGGAAAGAAAACAATGAGGGTTGAAGAGGAAAAAAAATCTGGGTAAAGTTCATCACACAGGAGTTAACTGGTCCACTCCTCATCTCCACACCACCCGAAGTAGGGATTTAAATCAATGGGTTACCCTTCGAGATTTTCATCAAAGATCTTAAGCCACGCGACTGTAGGTTGACAAACATCCGAATGCCTCAGCGTGGTCCGGGGTGGATGTCTCAGAACCCGAGTTGGCTACTCACCCTGAAATCCCCTTCCAATGTTTCCAAATTAGCTGCAACTCATATAATCTCTGTTGAAGAAGTCCTACACACTGCCTTCTTGTAATGGAGATGTTCCCGCTAAAGTGTGAGGACCAAGGCGAATGCCAGGCGCCCACCACCAGGTTGACTGCTCTTTCGTAATCAGTCCAGCGAAGATGGCTAAAATGTGATTCCAAATAAACCACGCCTAGTGTACGAAGTATACGATTGTATGCTGACCAGCGCCTGTGGCGAAGGGGTGTAGTGGACCCCCAGGATATTCAGCCCCATCCAAAGGGCGCACGAACTGAGCAGTCACCAGTCCTCATTCGGTTACTAGACTATCAGAACAACCAAGTGCCTAGTAAGTTAGACGGTTTGGTCAATGGCTCGGGGTAGGGTTCTTTAGGTCAACCCTACACTTCGGTTTGATCAAGAGGAATCATGGATCCTGATGGATAGCTGACGATGCGGGGAGGAGAATAAAACAGCTGACATGTGTATTGGACTCCTCTTCCACATTCTTGCTATCATATATATATATATATATATATCTGAAATCCCTGGAGGAGCATAATTTAATTTTAGAATGAACTTCCTGGCTGATAAAGGGCAAACTACAGAGATACCTCAACATTTTACCTCTCTGATAGCCACATCGATGTGGCACACATCAACATCAAAAGCACTGGCATCTGAGATTGGCTGCACGGAAAATTCAAACGTAAACCAGATATGAAATTGTGGCGCTCCTGGGTAAAATGCATGCAAATAATTTCTTGGCATCGATTTTTACGAGCTAGCGAAAAGATTCTCGCATCTCCACTTCACAGGCACTTGCCAAGCTAAAGGCAAGATAAACCCCTATTTACCATTATTTCGCACAGAATATTCGACATACGTAGACGATACACTGAGTAATAAATATGAAAAGCCAGCTAAAACATCGAAGTTTAGATGAAAATCAATCAAGATTATCGTGATTCAACCCGGAAAGCTTCATATATCAAATCCACAGGGTGCTCATGAGATGAAAACCTTTTCACGATTTCCATCCAAAAGTGATGACGTCAGTTGGCTAAAACTCCCATAGCATATGAGATCAATGTTAAAATAATTAAGATTTACGTCAGACGTAGCTGGGATTAAGTTAAGCATGTCACCGTTCCACGACTCTAGCGAATGAAAATCTCCAAACGCACATATACCGGAGCATTTAAATGCGAACACAACAGCATGAAATGGACTACACTTCAAGCCCCTGTTTGGGAGATAAAGATAAACCAATCGGATGGCGCTTCCAAATAGCTTTCACCCAATTTCGAATAACCACAGCATCCCGTTGAAATGAGTTGAAAAATGGTAAGTTCAGTAAGCATTTGAATTCAGTCGTCAAGTGTACACACCACGAGGCCGACAACAACCACATCACGGATGTTAACAGGATCCTAAGAGAAGTAGTTGCCCATTTTTTGGGGAATTACAATTATATCTACCAGTTCACAAGTGAATGCTCAAAAGGGGACCCACTGCGTTGCCGGACGGCCGAGCGTAATTCAACGAGAATACAAAAAGTAACGAGCAACCAAAACCTAGGCGTTAGCTCAACCAAATATAGCATGTGACCAAATGAAAAACATTGCTTAACTCCAAGCGCATCTACTAAGTTCATATACGGCATAAAATACACGGGACTGTTCTGACAACCCAAGGATCTTTAACAAATCCGAAGTGAACACAGTAGACTGAACTAGTATTGATAATCAAAACATGTATGCTTGTTGTTCTTTCCTTCCAACGTGGTAGTCGTTGTTTCCTTAAAACTTCTCTCATTATTAATGGATTATCCTGTTGGCTATCAAGCAATCCCACTGATTGTTTAAGGCACGTATCGGCCTTTAGCGAAAATGGTTATATTATACCGTGTTAGCTTACGTTTGGGACTTTTGTTATTGTGGTAAAAAGTACTTACCGGGTGATGTTCGATGCACTGAAGATGACCCAAACAGAGAATGACCATGTTCTCTTCATTCATACAGAACAGAAACAATAACCTACTGAAAATGGTCTTGTCCACTTCACTTCTTGGTCGACAGGACCTGCAAAAACGCCACCATTAGGTTGTTTGATTTGACCGAGCTCTCAAATGTGAACGATCAGGAGGAACTGTGACGGTAAGAGAAATTCAAAGAAATATTCGGCTCACTGACCAAATGTCCACTTAAAGAGACCTCTACAAAAGTGAGGAATGTAGATTTTTCTGTCAGGCGGATAGGAAATCTATGCACGAGTCCGAACACGATAACCTAAGTAGAAGACTGCGGAATGGGTGATCAGGACTTATCACATTATGTTATCTTGTATAAATGAAATAGTTTAGTAATTCACTTAAACACCCGCCAAACTGAAGATCAGGGCGAAATCCTTAGTGGGTTTGGACGGCACAACCGGAAGTGGCAAAATATAAATGAAAAATCCGAATTTCTTGCGCTATACTTTAGATAATTCAGGTCAAATTTTACAAAATATTATCCAAACCAATCGTGTTGATCCAACCGATCGTATCAAATATTGATTACGCTGGCCTGGAGTATATTTTCTAGTTCTTTGTTGCTATCTGTGTAGAACAGATAGGAAACGCGGATCTGATTTGAGTGGCCCGTGTTTTGGAACTAGTTCGAAGTGAGGGGATACACGAGAAGAGAGGGGTCCTAATGAGTAGGATTCAGTGCCCTGGAGCATCTCTGGAATCGACTAATTTTACGGTCTAAATAACCATTCCATAGTCGGTACACTTAGTCAAGGTCAGCCATAAACACAATAAAACGGAACATTATCATATAATAATAGATTATCTTGTATTGTGACTAACACAAAACAAGCTGAATCCGCAGAAATGCAATCAAAGTTTTTTCAATCGCGGTCCACAGACTTATTTCCGCCTCGGCTAACGTAGGGAAAAAAACTAATGCTTATCTGACAAGAAAACTTTAATCATAATTTTTGTACCGTCAACAAAAGAATTGGTGTGACCTCTTAACTCGGTCCAAATGCGTGGTTTTTCCCTACATGGATTAAAATCCTCCCGAGGTTGAAAACTTTTCATCGTTGGGTCAGTTCTACCGTCGGCAAATTTGTCAAATTTCATTTCAAAAATGGTAGTCCAATGACATCGCTTCATAGCGCAGGCATAGTGCATCCATCGTAAACTGTGGCAAGGCCTTTGTTCAACATGAACGATTAAAAACACGCCGCTCGAGCGGCTCGCTAGTTAGTGATTGATATTTTTTTACTTCACTATTTCTCAGGAAGCAAATTTATACCATTCTGTTGAATTTGTGCTGAGACGAAGGACATCATTTTCTAAATTACTGTAGGCATTGCTATTAAGCAGTGTGGTTGAATAAAGAAAGTCTCATGAGCATAGGATCGGTTTTGTGATTACAGGCTCTCCATAAGCTGTGTCCACTGCGAACCCCTTCGAATAAAAGTTAACACCAGAACCTTATTTATGGGACGGGATTTGGAATGGGTCAGTAAGCCATAGACTGACAATATCCTCTCAAATTAAATGCTATATCTGCGAGGTAGACACCGCAACAACCAGAACCTCAAAGATGGTAACAACCCTAGCTACACTAAACACAAGTTTCCATAATAGTTATCAGGTAGAGATAATAAGAGTCGAGGGCTATCAAGCATAAAAACTTTAAGACACCTCGACAAAAAGTCACTAATATGGATGATCCCAAGAGTAGAGATAATGAGCAGAAAGAAATTTGAGTGTCAGATAGGTAGAAGTATTCCATTTCTAATGATCAATGTTAGTAATGAGATGCGTACGACTGGATCGATGAAAGCCAACTCTGTGGTTCATGTTTTGTAGCTCAGTTGTGGTTGTAATTTCTAAATTGCAAATCGATCACCTAATTCACTTCCGACATCGCATGCTTATCAAATTCTAACTTGAAAAAATGGAACCCAAGGAGAATCATACTACAAACATGACTCTGTGAAATGTCTGAATTATGCAGACAATTCAGAAACTATTCAAACAAACCATCACGAATTTGGTTCTGTCGCGTTCTCTGTCACATGATTTTCCAAACCATACATTATTAAGTACAAATACTAACCGCATAATGGAGAAAAAACATTTCTATTCCACTTTCAGTAACCATTTGCATAGTTAACTAGCAAAGTTTTCTATTCACACTCCTTCTTTATTGATGAAAAATTTTGTTAGTTTATTGAGAACGTGAGAACTAAACCAGAGACTGTTGCACTTCTCTCGGGTGTACGAGCAAACGTGGAACCGCGCAAAACAATACGAGAATGAAAAAGCTTTCCTAGAAGCAAACAAGGACTATTAATCCATAATTTATAGGTGTTAACAAAATGCTTTTCTTATTATATAAACTGCATTATCACTTAACCTTGGAGTTTTCCGTCGATAAACAATCCTTTAGCATCGTTAGCCAACAGACCTTTTCTGTCACTTTCGTATAGACATCAAATCGTGTTTGGCCGTTTATTTCATCTGAATGAAGATCCAGATAGGTTGGAGGTATTTTGAGCAATCTTCAACCACGGCGAAGGGTGTTTGAGATACGTTTTTACCTCGAAATATCTCCGTATGATCGGAGGCTGTAGTTCCAGGCTCCTAGAGGGCTACTGGCCTGGAACACTTCTCCATATGCTCTCAAACGATCATGTTCTATTCGCTGCCATCCCGTAACGGGTGTTCGTACCAATATCTGAAGACAAAGCGGAATGAATGGCATCTGTGGCTTGAGAGTCTGCTGGGCGTTCAGGATGTCTAGCCTTGTCCGAACTGTATATAAGCCTGGCAGTCAGTTACCGCTTTTTACAGGGTAGCAAGGTCATCATATCGGCACATTACTTTCCAATTTAGACCCTTTATTCAAAGGTTCGGAGTACGGTCCAGTAAGTATTCCTCTACTCTGCTTTGAGTAACCAAGTAGTGCAACACCCACAGGTGAACCAAAGACGCAGAAAATTAACGGAATATGTGAGAGTGGATAACGGAAGAGCCAACTCTTTTGGTGAACTTAACACGGAATTTATTTTTCTTTCAGTTTTTCTTATTGTTGTACTCTAACTATAGTTCCGATGGCATCTCATACATATATATATATATATGTATATTAGAAGTTAGGTGTACACTGAGTTATAAGGTTTATTGTGACGCTTCGATTAAAAGTAGGACTCGTTGTCAAACGTGGATATATATATATATATATATATATATATTGTATATATGTTACACATTTAGTGCAAATCTCTACTTCTGGACTGGATTGGCTCGAAGCCTAACCACGTTCTGGAAAGGCGAAAATTGCGTGAAATAAATAAGTTTGACCTCCTAAGGAATTAAATTTCACCGAATTGTCGTTTTTTGTCGGATAAAGAAAAGATCAATTCCCGAAACACAAGGTCCGCATAACAACTGCCTGCCTAACCGGATATATATAACGACAGCTAGGTCAGCTCTTCCATATATTCGGATAGAGCTGTTAACAGCGGACTATGCGGGAAGACATGCCGGTTGGTCAAAAATGACTCCTTTATTGCTCAAGAAAGATTTACGGGGATGGATGACAGGGTAAGTATACAGATAAATGATCGCAAGAAGAAAATACTATTTCACTTTTTCCAATTCGAACGTCGAACGTGATTTGTGAATGAAGGTAAATAAAAAGAACCACAAAGCAGTTGGATGTACCGCCGAAACATTTCCGGGAAGATCAGAAGAAAACCGGTAAGACCATCATTAGACCTGGGGATAAACAAACAACTGTAACACGAGCCCCGAAGGCAATCCAGCATCTAATCAAACAAAACATTGTACATCGCACAATCGATGTCAACTGGATCTGTTAAATCAACGTGGTGGACAAAAATAGGTCTTATTGAACTTATCGTGACTTTTCTCACTTCGTTTTTGTTTACTCCCATCGGATTTCCGCATTTTTTCGGCGTTTGGATATAATTTTAATCTCAACCTCTTGTCTCTTCGGTACGTTTGCCGACCCATGCTAGTTACGTAGTCGTTTAACTGACTTCTTCATCAAGCACACACGTCCTGCCATTCCCCCTATGATTAATTTTCACACATTGAATGAATCATAATAGAGTAACTGACATTCAGTCTTGCATGGTAATATTGCAAACCGTCAGAATGACGAAACAACTGAGTGTCATAGGACAAGACATCCCATAGGCACAAATTTGTTTTTTAGTTGCCCGTGGATACCCGTGCATCGATTCCCAGTGTTCCGCGCGCAATACTCGTAGTTGAGGTCAAAGTTTTAAGCATGCGTTGGGTTTGAGCAGGTTATGCCGAATGACAAATGTACTGCAGGTCTACTGTGTAAACTATACCCTGGAACAGGTAACATTTTTAAGAAGTCCCCAATATATCACTCCCCATATCACAATTCTGACGCCACGAATTAGATTCTCGTGAAATATACCGACTCGGAATGCACAAGTAGAAGGAATTTAGGACAGATGCAGACCGGGTAGGTATAGTTGTCGAGTGGGAATAACCAAAAACCGGTGGTGTGCTTCCGGGGACATTCTTTTCATTTGTCCAAATACTATTTAAAACCATCCATTCTGGTGGAATTCTGTCCTCGTCCCTAACTTTAGCTCAGCCCAGCTGACAAAGAATTACCAAGGTATCACAGTTGTGTTTCTTCCGTGTGTTCCCAAAGAGCGGCCACTCCGATCGTACCAACAAACTAGACCTCGAACAGTTAACAAATCTGATTCGTCCCATCTGTGTTTCTGTAACGATTTCGGACATCGTGTGATATACCTAGAGCCAGTCTTCATTTTGAACTTATGTAAGCACTCAATAAGCTACAGAATAGCGTGGTTATTTAAGAAAAAAGGGTTATTTCTATTCAGCCGGTGAAAATACACAGTACTAAAAAACGACCCCTAAAGTGCCTGGTTCCCCAGTTCACTGTGACAGCGCTCCCTAATAATGTACCCTGAGAAGGTTAAGTGACATGCAAGCCTACTGCCCACCAGTTGACTGACGACTGTGACCGCGACTGGTGTTTCATCCCTAATTTTTGTCGGAAAATTCTGCAAACTCGTGAGATTTAAGAGGTTCTCCACAAGAATAGTCTTTCTTCCTGAACACCATGACACGTCATCAAGTGAGTTCACATAGGGGTACCTAGGAAACAACAGGAGAGTGGTTATTCCGCTAGATTTTAGCATGAACTAAATTGAGCTATCGTGATGGTTGGTCATAGTAGCACTTATAAGTAACCTAAATTACCATCTGACGGTCTTTCTTCGTCATCCACTCTCCGGATAAGATGCGAACTCTCTGCCATATTCACACGGTTAAACTCACCTGTCGAACCCTTCTCCGTTGACCTTCGGTATTACGGCAACGAAGCGCATGGGCATTCCCACTTTCCGTAATCCATAATCCTAACAGATGTTTTCTCCCGATTTCTGAACGGTGATATTTCATTGCCACGGGTCCAGGTCGGCAGGAGTACACAAGAGAACGCGACCCAAAGTGAATACCAACAATTCCACCTTCGCAATTCAGATCCCTTTAACACCTACTTGGAATTGCATATATACCGACTTTTCAGCGATGGAACAGAATCAATCCACTCGGATGAGCCACCTAATTAAAACGACGAAGAGTCATAACTGCGTAGCACCATCAGTAGAGCGATTCTGAAGAGTCACGCGACTTAATCGAAGGGCATATCCGGACGCTACGCGCTCTTCAATCTCTATGCTAAATGGTCTTGTTTTAGTGGGTAAACTAATAAATCCAGTATAACACAACGCTGGAAGCAGTCACTATGAGAAATTCACATTCCATTGCAATTTAATGGGATTTTGCAGACGTGATCAATGGTAAACTGATTTCCATGGTAAAATTCGTCTTTAGACCCATTTTTACTTATCAACCAAAATCCGAACATGCTACATGTTCGTGTTAGTCAAGTTGGCTACAATTGGGATTTTCGTTCGTCAATTACGATAAGCATTCTCGTTCCGGATGCCTGACGGGTGTTTCGGTAAACGAACCGGATCGGGTGGCACACTGATCTGTACTGAACACTTTCATACTTCTTCCTATTCGTGAGTAATTGTTTTTAGTCAAATCACGTTCAATCAGCTGATTGGCAGTTTAGCTGAATTAATTTCAAAACTGTGACTGTGTGCGGTTAATGGTTCCTGGCCCAAGACCCGTTTCGAACAATGGTGCATGGTGCGTTCATATTGATGACTGCCATTATCCACGAGAGACAAAGTCCAAATCTCCCGGACCAGTAACGACTTAGGATTATAGCAGTACTCAAAATTTCTCGTGGCAAAGGGCCGAGGAACATCCAGCCACTGAACATCGTTCTCAGCATCTTTTGCATTTTACAAAAATCTGATTTGGTTTTCTCCATACCCTTTTCCGGTTTTCGTAATTGTATGAAAAATCTCGGAATTTCATCCGGGTTCGGAAAATTCACAAATATTGCTTTTCCACGCTGCATACATCTCCCTGGTAATCATCCCAGGGGAGTTAGCTAAACCCTAACTCCAGATCAACCACGGACGGTGTGCGAAGCATACGGCTGTATGCTCACCCGCATTGGAAGCGAAAATGTAGTGGGCGTCCGGTAAGACTAGCCTTATCCGAACTGAGCAATCATTCAACAGTATTCAGTGGGTTACGTGACACTCAGATCATACTGCTGTCCAGTGGGCTAGACCATTTCATCAAGTGCAAGGTCCCCTAAGTCTGTCCAGAATCGAATATGCAGCATCAGGAGTGTGCATAGAAGCTGCTCGTCGAAGAGTCCACAGAAGAACGAGAACTGTGATTCGTTGATAATTGCTTGTCAATTGGGCTGAGCGAACCTTCTATTCAGCGAGAACCGGCGAATGTTTTCGACAGCAAGCCGCATGTTTTGGAGTTAACTAGTGTACAGGTGGGTTAGGGATTTAGGCGATAAGCCAGTTTAAGCACCAACTGTATATCTCAACCAAGAAGCTAGTTAAGAACAGAGTGAGATTAATTCACAACAATTTGCACCTATTTTGTCAGGTCTTAAGCATCAATGAACAGTGACAATCGATGGGCTTTCCTATCTTTCAGTGAAATTTGACCATTTCGATGTGGCATCCACTACCTTTAGTATGAAATTGCTTTTACTTCATACTTCAAAGAGTTTCAGAATTTCTAAGTCAGTATCTACTGGTTAGGTACCTCATTTAATTATTACACCACGCTGAGAAACGTTTTGCTTAGAGCCAAGCTCCTGGGCAGGGTACGATTTTAAATGCACCATACCCTCTACCCAGGTGTACTTTGACCAGATTTACGTCAAACTGAAAGAAAACCGCTTGCTTCAGGAAAGCACGTTTACCAAATTCCGGTAGAATGTAATACGGAGCTTCTTTCAGAGACACGACCGTTTATTTATATTAGTTACTCTATTAGCTACAACGACAAAATTCCCGGACTGGTTTCACATTCGATCCGCTGGTGAGGATCATGCTCAGACGCGTTTACCTAGACAACTAAGACCATTCATGTTTAGCTGGCCTTATCGCGGTTTACAAACAAATTTAATAAGGAAAACCTGCAAACAGATCCATGGTTATTCTCCATGCTGCTTTGAACCTAGCAAGTACTAGAGCCTTGGGAATATTGGTAGTGATTTTCAAATGCATTGCAATCGGCGGCACCAATAACCCACACTAACAGTTTGAATTCTGATGGCATTGTTATAGTCAACAACAACAAGTGACTTCTAATCAAAATCAGCAGAGTAAACAATGATGAAATCAATGAAGCTGTAGGTCGGCTGCTTGACTTCAGTTGTAATAAAGCTGTGCACCCTGGTGCACTACTGCGCAGTTCGAAATTTGGTCCTGCACTGCTCATAACCTCCCTTTCGAAATAAACAGCACAATAAAATGATCAGGCACGTTATCCACCTTTGACATTACACCTAACTACCAATTCACTGATTCATTTAGTTCTCACTGGTGAGATAAATGACATTCCATACTTTTTTTATCTATTCAGTGAACCACTCATTCAAAAAGTGGACGACATTTAATCCGCACAAAAATCCTACTTCAGGCAAACTGTAAATTCCATCCACAGTATATTATGGACTAACATTTCGATCGAGCAAACCGTGAAATCTGTGCGAAATGCCCAGGATCCCTAGGCGTGAAAATCAAGACAGTAACAGTGGTGGAGACAGCTTTGCTTGGTGGGATGAGGCCGGAAGACAATCTCATCTGCAACATCCTAGCAAATGACGAATACGTCGCAGAATTGTTTTCAACAGATGAAGGATGACATTCGTTAAGCTTTCAGTAAAAACTGATTTTAGACAAACCACTGTGTACGTACAATTTTTATCGATACAAATTCACAATCGACAAGTCCTAGTCTGAACCGAAATGTTACCATAAACTTTGAGAACGTCAGGACAACACGACGCGACAAAAAACGATTCATAGCAAGCTTCCTGGCTTACACGCACGCGTGTGCCCGTGCTCGATTTATTGCAATATAGATACTATCCATAATCTATAAAGCAACAAGACGGAAACAACGGTACACACACGATAGAACGCAAACAGATCGAAATGCCACTAAAACAAACCGATATGAAGGATAGGTACGTACAGACATGTACTCACACAGACGGCCACTCTCGTGTGAACAGAAAATAGCTGAGACAAAAGCGAATGCAAAAAGACGCCAAACAACCAAAGACAGCCGAACAGGTCTGTGGCGGCAGCAACGACGATGGAGGCCTGCGTTCGAGGGGGACTGCAACTGGCAGAAAGGCCGAACACCGAGTAGCAGAAGCGAAGATTAGGATGAGAATCGCACTTTGTGTTTGCGCATGAATATCGTTGAGGATAATAGAAAAAGACTGATAAAGAAATAAACTTCAACATGGCCTTGGTCTAATTCGAGTGGATTGCGGCCTCCGATAAACACCTACACGGGCGCGCACGTACGCATATCATCGCCCAGAGCATAATGCAAACGCATGGAAGGAAGGGGGGTCCGTTAAGCGAAGGGGCATACAAATGATATCTGTTTGTCGGGAACAAATGAATAGATCAGCGGAAGCAAACAAGTGCTTAGACCTGCGTATGCACACAAAATTGCAGAAAAAAAACAAAGTAAAAACAATGAAGCACGTATCAACCAACGTTTGGAGCCACTGGACAGGGAGGGGATTGATTTCGTGTATGGAACACAAGAAAAGAATAAGGGAACAGAGACCGGAAGTTAGGTAGGTACATAAGTGAGTGTGACAGTCTGCCAAACAGTCGTGTACAAACAGGGGCTGGCCTTGCAAGTTTAAGTATAAAACAATTTTGGAGCGTAGAATTTGGCGAAAAGGGATCTGGATTTTTTACGTGCGATATGGGTATAGGGAGGTGGGAAGGACAGGACTGACAGAAATGAAACGGGAAGAATGTGGAAACACGACGATGAGGATACGGAGAACCGCTCACAGGACAATCCACAATAATCCGTTTTCTATAGTCTACTTATCTGTTGCCTCAAGCAAACAAACAATTAAGGTCCGATCTGGTATACGCATCGAATAGGTATAGGTTAGCGAAGCAGAAGGGATCACACAAATGTAAACACATTCGGGGGACAGCCATGTGAATGAGAATGAGTACACCACCACAAAGGGCCATCGACCTTGGATCAAACGCAAGCGTTCTTGCGTCGCCAGAGGCAGATGCGGATACATCACAGAACAAACATCTACACGTCCAAGCGAGTGTACACAACTAAATAGGCGGTGTTTTTCAAACTTAAAGGAAAGTGTGTGGATGGTGAGATGGATGGGACGAAATGGGAGTAATTAAAATGACAGAACCGTATTCCACGGGATGTCGGGACTGCGGGATAGGAAGGCGGTGAGACGCATGGAAATCGGATGGGAGAGCTGAACTTAGACGGCCAGGTGAAGATCCGGGGCTGATTCATCCATCAGTTTCTTCTTCTGGTATCCAAATGTGCCTCGGAATTTAGATTCGATCATTTTTTAGGGTTGGGAGTGGACGGTAAGAATGATAAGCCTTACAGAATCACGCATCGTTTCCGTTGTTTTTTGCTTGTCACCGTCTTCGGCTTTTGGATGTTGGCCAGTTGGTATTGTCGGACCTCTCGGGCGGCTTTTTCAAAAACCTGAGGGAAGAAATCAATAGAGGATCGAAACACTAATCGATACGTCTAAAAAATCCGGTCCATATGATAAACAAGTCTCCAGACTTGAACAAAAACTGATATTGATAAACAGATTCACACAACTACAAGACCAACATGGATTCCGCGTGCATCGAAACAAAATTCCCGTGCTCTTACCATTCCTTTAGACTTTTGCCCAGGCAGGTCCATAAACTGAATCAAATACATTCGAGAACTCCTCTAAAAAGATTTAGTTACTCAATGAGTTTGAACTCTGTCAGAATATGGCATGCTTGTTGTTAAAGTTTCCACGATTAGTGTAGACAAGTAACGAACGTTGAATCATCCGATTTGGCTCCAAACTAGTGTTCCGGTTTCGGCTATTGCCTCGTGGCACCACTCAGGTAAAAATGGCGATCAATGGAAAATAGACAAATCGAGGAACAGCTCGAATGCAAGAATACCACCGTGGGGCTTAGTCACCTCCATCCAGCGGATATTGTGTCCCTAAATAAAAACATAACTCAACCTTCTCGGCCAGTTCCCATGTTAGACTTTCAGACGTTTTAGCTGTCATGAACTGGCCACCTCAATTCATCTAATAACTACTATCGGTCTCAAAGAGCAGCATAGACCAAGGAAATCTACCTGTGGACGTGCAAAAAACCAATGCCAATCTTCATGACCTGTTTAAGTCCAACTGTAATGTGTATTGGCTACTAATTAGAACGGAGCGAGATGTCCCGCAAGAAACAACAGCATTAGTCGATCCAGATCCGTGAACTATCAAGATATTCAAAAACAAATATGCAAGCATCCAATCACACCAGACTACGGCTACCACGACGGAACGTGAAGACCAAAGACTGGCTCCGAACGATCCTAGGCACTTCATGAATTGGCATCTACTACTCCCGATGAACGGGATAACAAAGAATATGTGGAGAGGGATTATTTTGAAGGACATAACGCTATCGCCGTTCAGGGACCAACATTAAAGACCAATGCGATTCTCAACCAACTGACTGTTTTGTCATTCGTCTAGAGTTAGATCTGATACCACTTAGAGCCTTCTGGGAAACAATATCCAGGTAAGTCAAATCGTGTGGATACTGTATAAACCGCGGGTGTATTTACGTACCATTTCACGACTATATTAATCTGCCGGTCAGAATTGTGCAAAAAGACATGGAAGGCCCATGTTGGCTCAACAACCATGGAGCAGTGCAAGACCAAGCAATGCACCCTGCAGAAAGGATGTATCAAGGGGCCCGCGCGGGCTGTGCCACTTATCAAGCCCACGAGAGTCGGATCTAAATACGTTAGTCAGATGACAATTCTGAGTAGCTCTGACATGATTCTAAAATAAAGTGAACAACGATAGTGAGCTGAAACATCGGTATGATGAATCCAGTTGCCCAAGTAATTTGGTTCCAAAGGACTTATATGAAACAATATGGATTCAATAACGGTATGTGAACTATGTGGAAAACTTGATTCATCTAGTTCGAATTCAGTTAGAAAAAAGAAAATCAATCACAGTATGTGAGAAAATATTTCAGTGCACCGAATGCCAAATTATCACGTGTTAGCGAATATCCGAGTCGACAATAAAGGTCAATAGCTAGCAAGTGTCATGGCGACCAACACAGTATGCGAACGCACACGTAGACGCACGTTGATACACGAGCGCACATAGATGCACACACATGTGCCTCCGAAAAACTGCACGTCGATTCCCGTCGATAGACTATCCAGAAGTAACCGGTAAACTAGATGTGTTTTATTCAGCCACGCAATGACCACAAATGGTTGGAAATCCACCTATGCAGCAAGCCACAATCCGCTGACCCATTGAAAACCAGCTACAACAATCGATTGGATGTATCAGTTAACAGTTCCACCCAAAAACTGTTCTGTAATCGAGGTATTGCGGTCGCTAACTCTAGCAACTTTACTCGACCGTCTCGATTCTAGCTCAATCCCGCCTTGCGTAATCAAGCAAGGACGGTCAAATGGCCTCTGACGGGTCGACACAACCCACGTTTATTTGTCCCTATCGAAAGATTTATGCAGGTCTATTTAGCTCAAAGTTCACCGACCGATTGTCTCCAGTCTCCCGGACTTATTGACTCTTCTCTGCTGTTCATTCCGAGGAATCCTACCAGTCGCCTCTGAATTCGTCTCGAAAATCAGACTATTTTCACTCTGACCGGGAACTAGGAGGATCTGGACATACTCTTAGGCTTTCGTTGATCAGATTCTTGGCCGTGCGTCATTCACTTGATGTCAAAGAGGTCTGTCAGTCAGCCTTGTTTCCCGAATATACATTTACGTCGTTGCAGCATGACTCGTCTAGCAGAAGCAAAAAGGTCCTGGATCTTTGGCATCCCCTAGATTATGAAAGGTGTGAGAAGCATCTAACAGACTGCATTTGAACAGATAAATACATGCAAGACACAGAGATCTTGGAATAGCTACTTTACTTTCTGTTTTGCCGCTTTCATCGCTCGCATATATTTGGATGACCTTTGAAGAAAACTATATTTACGAGTGCCCGCGGTTGAACAAAAATACTTTGTGGGGAACCACGCTGTCTGATAATTGGACAAATCGAATCACCTATTTAGGGATTTCGGTCGATCCAAGTGAACTTTTAACGGTAGACAGTAGACGGATTTGTGAGAGTGAAAGCAACAACAACAAAAGTGTACCTATGCTCAGTCAGTACTAAGTTGTGTAACTGGATAAACACATTCGAAATAGATCAACAACTGAGAGGACGGATTGAAAACTGGGATTTGATAACACTGTTATCTTTCACCCCAATGACTAACAGCGTACGCCAACACAGTCAATTACTTGTTATTTGCAAAGCTAAAGAGTTTTCTATCGGTCGTATTTCATTCTAAAGCTATGCGATTAGCCTCATTCAGTCTGAAGTGTACATTGAGTTTAGTGCAACAATCAGCAAACCTACTATTATTGGAGCCAATGTAGGCGTAACACGGAGCCACTGCAAGGTTTTCTAGTCGATTAAACTATTTTGATTGATTCAAGCCTAACCAACGGTTGGAATATAAATCACCGGAAACCTGTTCTAAAATGAACCAGATTAACGCAATGAACGAATGAAACAATCGATCGACAGGTGTCAGAAACAACATGATCAAGAGCAGTGATGTTGAAAGACACTCAGAAGGAATTTCGACAATGGTTCATCTAAAGTTTTTGCCGATCAGTCAAGACAACCGGTTTCGATTGTTGACACAAACGATGCCCGTAATGATGAGGATCAAGTTTCGTCAGTAGCGCATGACGGTTCGGGCAGAATGTGCCTTGAAAATGTGATCAAAACTAAGGAATGCGTAGAAGCAAAACATCGCCCACAAGAAGGTCTAGTAACTCAACGTGTTCTCTGATGGACGATACGAGTTCAGGTCAATGATGAACACAGGCAGTCTTAATAAACCAACCAAAGGTCAACATCCCGACGGAAAACTTATCAATGAAAACCACGCTGCAACATTCCTTTGCATCTAACGAAGAGAGCAAAATGAAGGAGAAGAATAAGCCAAGTTTAAATGAAGGAAAAAAGCGCCACATCGAGCAAAGGCGTTAATAAATTGGCAAGATATGCCCGACTAAACATGGAACATCGGCAAAGAAAATTATACAATAGCAGAGTGAGTGCACGGGCGATTGAGAAGGGACAGTGCAGAACGGATAGGGAATCAACAGTATTTATTCCATAAAATGCAATACGCTTTCCTCAATAAATGTCATAAATAGTTGTCACAGCCTCATTTCGGACAACCAATAGGTCTCTTCTCAACAAAACTGTCATCAATTATTGTCACCCTAAACTCCTGTGTCCAGAGCTGGTTACAAACACGACTACTGAGTGCTTTTGGTTGAATTCACTCACTTCTTGCTTCGTCTACAGCAACAAGGTTATCTGCAAAATCAGCCAGTGAGTATTCTCACAAGAGCTTTACTATTATAGCATACAACTCGGCGTTCTAACATGCCAAATGCTTTGAGTCAGACTGACCATATCGCAGTTAGCTACCGTTCGCGCAGTTCTGTCCAGAACTGTAGATCATACTGGACCACGTACGTCGAATCGGACCATGCGTTAGTTTTAATGCGAATTTTGCTACAGCTCAACGACCATCGACGCAGGCCACAAACCCGACTGGCTGTCGAATGTTTGGCTGACTCGGCTGTTCGCAACAGCTACGAACAGAAACTATCCGAGGGACTAAGAACTGCGACCAATAGCAATGTAGACGATCGGTGGGATCAAATTAAGCAGGCTGTGCATTGGGCAGCAGATATCGCCTGCGGTCCGAGATCTAGCGTTCATCAAAAACACTGGATCTCGCAAGCGTCACTAATTCTAATGGAGCAAAAACGCCAGCTTCCTAACTGCAAGGAAATGAATAAGATGCATCGGCAGTTGCAGCGTCAGTTGACGATGAGCCCTAAGAATGACCGCGAAAACTGGTGGGTTAAGG
>LUCM01004875.1:92043-107235 GCA_008360955.1 Fasciolopsis buskii
CACGGTAGCCCATTGCGATATGACCAATCTGGTTTAGATTATCTTTCGATTTAGAGTGTCATGTCGCTGCCTGACGCGAACTGTGTCGGAAAATCGGGCTAAACAAAACTGGAGAAGACTTCCCCGTTATCTGTCCGCTGAACAGACAAGGTACAGCGCCCACCTAAACGGGCTTCCGATGCACTCAGTTTTCCAACCTGCTTAAAAATCACCTGCTTCCACTACAATGTCAGAGACTTTGCTGTTCCAAACACGAGTGATGAGTTCATCATAAAACCCGTCTTTTCGTATGTCAGCGATATGGTCTGTTGAGGAGTATGCCAAGATCATAAACCAGCTGCGCTTAACACAGCTGTCTTTCCGGAAGAGGACTGATCCCTGCATTATCACGGCACGCAAGCCACTGTTAACCGGGATCCAATCCAGAAGGTCCGCTTCGGCTTTCTCACTTGAAATTAGTCTTACACCGTGTTCACCCACAGCTTGAGCTACTTCGTCTCCCTAGGTGTGCGGGAAATATCTTGATGAGATATTAGGCGTCGTTAGTTGAATTACACTACTCGAATCCTGAATTCGTGTTTCACCGACTCCGGAGACATCAATCAAAAGTGAATCCATAGTCAGAGCTAAACACCCCTGTTGGCCAGCCTGCGTGAGAGTGCGCACATTGACGGAGCCGAGACTCAGAGGCTGACAAGGCTTAAGAAAATGTCAACTAGCAGATAGAAAATTATTTACAACACTATTTGATAATAAACGGTCGCGAGTATCGAGCGTGTTATCAGTGCGGACACTATGGGCAGGTAGAGGAGCAATGCGGGACGGTCACCGACAAAAGAATGTTTGAGTAAAGAAATAAAGAGCGACCAGTAAACACAGACGGATTACACGAAAATGGAGAAACATGGCAGAATGAGTGGAAATGTCAAGGAGAATTTGACGGAAGACAGCTATCATATAAAGATTATTGCGCACTCAGAAGTAGAAAGATAAGGCTTTTTATAATCAAGCCATTCCGCTGTTTAGTCTGTTGATGTGCAGGTACCAATAGCGTCACACGGACAGACAGCTGCCGTACTTACCGTAATGAGGATAAAACTTGGAAACCCTCCTGATCGTTGATAGCGTAAACCAAGAGGAATGCTTCACCTGTGCGGAAATAGTTGTCTCGAATTCCCACATAGTCCTCTTGACCTGTATTACATACATACCCGAGACGGAAAAAAGCGAAATAAAAGAATATAAACACATAATGCAGTGATCAGGAGGCACGCATAGAGTTATAACGCTTGGACACAGCTTAGAACTCAATGGAGAACGTTGTAAACTGATTATATATACATATATATATATATAATTATATAATCACCACGCTACACGTTGAGAAAGAAAGAAGGAATATACGAAGCGAACATGGAATGAACGAAAAACGGCAGAAAAGCGGATTGCAGTAAAAGCCAACACACGGACTGCAGCCTAAATGTATGAACGTCTATTTCCTTAAACATTTTGATTCGACAGAAAATGACAACACGGCCATCGCTATTTACGATTCGCTGCTATATCCGTCAATGCTTCCCGCCAACTGGTCGACGGATCTTTTGGACCCCAACCACGGAGGCACGAGAAACGTATATAATTTAAGTTCAACCGTTTTCTTGTTCCCCTTGCTAGGTTAAGTGCTGAAATCCACACGAATTTTTCTACCATGAAAGAGGGACGGGAAACAGAGCCACGGTACGGCAGGTGTGACACGTGCTTCAGCGAATTAACCTGGACACAGCAAGATGGAATAGAGTTTAACCAGAACTTACTACCCGGTTTCCTGGAAGGTCACTCCATCTGATCTCATCGATACTACCCGAACATTGATGGTCAAAAAACCTTCGAGCAACGGACATCTTCAACATGCAAACTCCACATTTCGCAAACATACAACAAAACTGGGCGCAATACGACACAGCAAACTCGACCTTCCAAGTTCAGCGAAATATCAGGTTGCTAACAATAGTATTCCAGGCCAGCGTACGCCGCTCTGACCCTGGATACACATGCGCTCACTTATAACAACGTGCAACCATCCTCAGCCAAGCAGTGTGGAATTCAGTACTACTAAGGTCCAACAGTGCAACAACATTCTATTCTCTGAAGATGTATTTTGTACGCCGGCTGTAGCTACTGCTCTCGCCAGTACGTCTAATCGATCCTGCTAGTCCACTTACGTAGAGTCGGATTGTATACTAGTGCTAATGCGATTTTCACCGTAGCTCAATGGTCATCGACCCAAACGGTAAACCCAGCTAGCCATACAACGTTTGTGTGATCGATATGCTCCCATTAGGTATGGACAGAAACCGTCATATCAGCTAAAACCTCGGTCGAGCAGTAACGTAGATGAGTACTGGAACCGCACCAAATGAACGATGTACCCTGCAGCAGATCTCGCCTGCGGTCCTGGGTTTCATGTTCATCAAGATCACTGGGTTTCTTAAGGGTCGCTAAGTCCAATGGAGAAAACAAGCTCTCGAATTGGAGGGTGAATAAGACATGATGCCATCTACGAAGCACAATTGCACGCAGTGTTAGGAAGGGTTGTGAAAATTGATGGCTAAAAGTAGCCAAATAAATAGAAACATCACTTGCTTCAGGCAACAGTCAGAGATCACTTAGACATGCGATACCGATGAGCGGTTAATTTCGGTCGAAAGCAGCATTCTTCTGGAAAGACAAGAGCGCACGGAGAACTATCAACGGTATTCGATAAGGATGTAACATCTAGCCATTCTTACACACTCTCGTCGCCAACAAGATAACAGAGGATTCTTTAGGTCTTCAGAATGCGGGCATCCAGCTGATAAACGGCGATAACCTCCTTGATCTAAATTATACAGACAAACTTGTATGCTTGTCTGAACTCGCGAAACATGCGCAACGTGCGCTAGACAGACAGGCAGAGTAGCAGCGGCATTCGGCATACACATTGTAAACTCAAAATGCAAAGTACAGTTACAAAACAGAGCTTGATACCCGATGAAGAGCAGTCAACAACTGTGGACCGTTTCACTCTGCCAATCGGATGGTTCGATGGGCTACTGCCCTTCTGCGTTACGACTTTGATACCTAACACAGATGTGCCATTAAATTCGATTAGATATATTGTCTCGACTTTTTCCAAACAGACAAGGAAACCATGACTGCATACTGTAGACTTGAAGGCCCACTGATAACCGACCGACACTATTCAATCTTTACCGATTAGCCCCGCGAGCATTGGTCTAGCAACTAGCCATTCAAAATTAGTTCCATAAAAACCACCCAAAGATCCAACGCGTGAGAACTTCCGCTTGTATTTATGCTTATTGCGCAGACGTAGACATCGAAATAAGGGCTATTATTCACCAGTGCTGCAGATTTCGACCAGCCAAGAAGCCGTCTCCACAAAATCGCCATCGCCGTGCCCCCCCCCCATTTCCTCGCTCTCGAAAGTCCTTAATCTCGCATTCGCCTAGATTTCGCCGGGGTGATCGACGGAGTAATGCATTTGATTTCCCTGAGGAGTCTTGCGAAATGCCATCACTATGCAGCTCTCAACTGTCACTGCATTAGCAGCAAACAACCTTTTGGGCACACGATCTTTGTGAGGTTAGGGGAGCAGGCAATGGCTTTCAGCTGGCGCTAACACTGTTCGACTAAATGTACCGACTATATGGAACTCGGCACAAACGCTCACCATCGACCCATGGGCATGCCGAGCCGTTCATTTCAAACATAGGGAGGCGAGAAGACGTAAAATAATCTAGACATTTATGTTCAAACACAACTGAAACGTCCATTCACAATTCTGTTAGAGCTGAAGGTGTTGATTCGGCACAAAAGAACAACCATACCGAGTAAATAATGAGTACTACTGAAGACCGACTGACGGTACAAAAGACAAAATATACAGAATCGCAATGCTGCTCAGTTTGCAATGGGCCGCGTTTAGGTAAATGCCTGTCCCCGCAACATCTCTCTTCTCCTCGACTGTTACAGAACCACTCCAAAACAAGCTACTCTAGGCGGCCAGTCGCCAACAGAAGCCTTGATGAACGAGAGGATACAAACAGCACATCAGAGACCATTCATCATAACGATTCGAACGGCAACCCCGAATGAGAAAAATGAACTAATGCGAGAGTCGATACGTGTGAGATGGGAAACCCTGTGTGCCAAGCAACCAACACAGGTAAAACATGGTAACGCTGTCCATGTACTAACGTCAAACAAGCAGGCCTTGCCATCCGCTTCGCTTTGAGTGTTCAGGTCTCTTCAAGGAAAGATATATTTATCAATGGGCGTGCCTACGAACTGCGTACTGCCAGTCGAACAACATCCAGTGGGGTATCATCAAGGGTTTTCATACTCCTACGTCAATTCACATACCGGGAGGTCAGATTCAACGATCAACCCATTTACGCTTGGCTTTCGCCCAGAGGTGCCAGTAACCAATCTCCTTGGATTTGAACATTACCAAAACCGATCTCGAGTCGAAATCACCTATGGTTCATTATGAAACGCATTTATAAATATACCGAATGAAGCAGAAGTTTGTAGCGCATGTGCACTTAACAAGTACCGCAAGACTCAGGCCCGGATTGTTCACCATCAGTTGCATTCAGAGACGTTTGAAACGACACAGTGGATAAAGTAACGCAGGTTATATAAACATTCAAATCCTTCAATATGTTCGCAGATGGGTGTCTCAGAACTCGAGTTGGCTACTCACCCTGAAATCCCCTTCCAATGTTTCCAAATTAGCTGCAACTCATATAATCTCTGTTGAAGAAGTCCTACACACTGCCTTCTTGTAATGGAGATGTTCCCGCTAAAGTGTGAGGACCAAGGCGAATGCCAGGCGCCCACCACCAGGTTGACTGCTCTTTCGTAATCAGTCCAGCGAAGATGGCTAAAATGTGATTCCAAATAAACCACGCCTAGTGTACGAAGTATACGATTGTATGCTGACCAGCGCCTGTGGCGAAGGGGTGTAGTGGACCCCCAGGATATTCAGCCCCATCCAAAGGGCGCACGAACTGAGCAGTCACCAGTCCTCATTCGGTTACTAGACTATCAGAACAACCAAGTGCCTGGTAAGTTAGACGGTTTGGTCAATGGCTCGGGGTAGGGTCCTTTAGGTCAACCCTCCACTTCGGTTTGATCAAGAGGAATCATGGATCCTGATGGATAGCTGACGATGCGGGGAGGAGAACGGAAAAGTTAGCATATGTGACAAACTATGCACATTATTTCTTCCTGTTTCTTCTTAACAGTTTATTATTTTCGTCTTTCGGGATGATTCTGATGGCACATGATCTGCATACAGAGTTGGCAGAGTGATATGATAATAATAATGTTCCCTAAAGTGTCGGGGAGAGGGGAGCTGCCCTTGGATTCAGAGGAACCGATTGCGGTCCACGTCTCCCAAGTAGATCCCAGGAAACCAGAGCCAGCTAATTTTAAGTTGCTTTAGAGGTTCTGATGTTCACTGTTCTCAGCAGACTCATCTTTACGGGAACAACATGTCCGTGAGAAGCACGCAAGGTTTTGCCATGGCCAGTCAGTCACCCAAGACCAATTACTGGAGCACCAGTACACTTATTGGAGACCAATCATCGCCGTACTCTGAGATATCAGAACAGTTTTTGATTTAGTTGACACCAGTGTTCTGAGTGAATGCTCTTTGAAAAACATCAATCATCAAGTCCGTCTATCCCCATATTCCAGAGAGCGTAAGCACTTGCAGTAAGGTCCCAACTTCTGTTATCTCCAGAAAAGTCCGAAAAGAATGTCCGATCCCACCGTTTTTTTAGCTTCGTGATCGATGGCCTTCTTGAAAAATCGATCGGGAGCTTTGGAGATGGTGCAAAAGAACAGATAAATATTACGATCCTACTAGATAACATTATAAGTCTCGAAGAGGCCGACCACATCATCCTGCTCTTTTCAAACATTCCCTTGAACCGCATAACAACTGAATCGGCTTGGTATGGGATGTACTTTGCACAAGCAAAGAGTATGGTATTACTTTGGGTTTGACGAGAGTCTGTGCTTGCGCTTTAATCGGGCAACAAAAGACCGCAAAGTGCTGGCATTACTGGTCATCCGGACAATTTCAAAAACTCGACTATTTTAACTGGACCTAAAGCACCAACACCGCTGATATATAAGTTGTTCCCTGAAAGGCCGAGTGCAAGATACTGTCGTGCAGCGTAATTGCCTAATTGTGTTTAACATCCACAGTTTACGTGGCATTATACGTGCTTGATGAGAGCAACACGTTAGTATGGATCAAGTACACAGCCGAGTATTTGGTACAACAGACTCCTCTCTAAAAAAGAGAATAGTGCATCACCATCTCCACTGACTCAGTCAGTACTGGAAATGCCTGTTGGCAACTGCTGCTCCATTAACCGTTTGCCTTCCATTGCCCTGACGGAAAAAAGATTGCTAAGGACAAAGTGACTGACAGAATGTCCATCACGTGTAGGACTGCGTCGGATGCTGGTTTGGAACAGTGGAGCTAACGAGGAGGATGCATGTCGAAGTGCAGTTCATTGACGGGAATGTATTCATTCTAGTCGTGACCAAAAAAAGTGACAAACAAACTAAGCATGCCAATGTAACGGCGTGATAATCGCAATGAAATGACAGAAAACTGAAGTGAAAATTTAGACGAGAACACGCAGAAGCAACTTTTGTCTTCAATTGACTCTACTTTTTCATGACATGCTTGACTCATGAGTGCCACTAGGGCCCACTACGTGGGCGGGAAGGAACGGACCATCAAAACCCCGGAACTCAGAATGGCATGGAACTACATAAGTTCCCACTAGGTCAGGTGTGGTAACGAGCCGGACGACAGCGAAGTCCTATCTACTAGTAAAGTGACCGGCAAAAGTGGGATTCGAACCTCTGACCTTTCTGAAACGAAAGGTGCTTAATCCACTTGACCACCACCGACCTGTCAGCTTTTTTGTGCCGTATGCATCAAAGTCTCCCACCGACGACAGTCAATATCTTTGGGCTTTAACCAAAGAAATGAGAAGCACCAACCGACGACAAAACCGAAGCCAACTTCTTCATACCTCTAAGCCAAATTATAGCGTGACCGCCGCGTCGTTTTCTCCAACCTTGTCCAGAATGTATGAAAACGCAGACGATGAACGGGCGTAAGTAAAACGTGTCCAATTTAACGGAGACGATGTAGAGCGCTTACCTCAATCAGAGGATAATAATCTGCACCGAGTCCATGGCGATGCACCCCGTCACTGCTCACCTGATGTTCTCATCAGACGTGTGTAACGCTTTCGAGATATCGGTGGTCGAATAAAGGCACCCGCCGAGCATACTCAACGCGGAGATGAGGTACCGCAAAAGTGAAGAACACTACAAACTATGGTACTGTATCTGATTATATGCCGGCATCACAGTTGGTGCACATTCACGAAATCTGCTCTGAATTTTGTAGTACATGATGTGACCTCATCTTCAACACACCCACCAATTGTAATCAAGTTCCAAATCTGACGTCCTTAGATATTCGTCTCAGAAGTTAGGCTTGTCAAAGCAGACTAAAATACATGAGTCGGAAAAGCTGTAAGAAGAGCTGATGGCACAGTGTAAAATTTGTCACTGTTGATTGGGAATGGGCCAACTGTCCATTTTGCAGCTTGTTTCGAGGTCTGTTGTCAGTCATACGAATGGTATTATTCAGATTGCGGGAGTTTCCATAGCACCAGCACGTTCTGTTCCTGATGCTTGATGAGAATATCTCAACTTTTTATATCTACACGGGTTTAAACTAATTTTAAGTACTGTCACGAGCCGTACTGGGTTATGCTCACCACCGGTCAAAATGGACTGGTGTACGTCAGGAAAGCCGAGATAATGTATAAATCCAAGGTATAACAAAATGATGGGTCAAGCTACAAATTGCGTTGTTTTATTGGGCTTCTGCAAACATAAACCTGCAGCTTAGAAGAACGCAAGGCCCTCTTGATAATGGCCAGTACTTTTTGTCACAGCAGAGGAGTAGGAACCATGGCCGAAGATTTGAGGTAATGGAAGAAAGCATGAGGAACATTCACACAAGAACTAGTTTCGTGATTTTCATAGAAAAACGGGAAAGGTCACAGGTGGGGGGAGAGTTAAGTGGGAGTGTTGCACAATTTGGAATCCTAGCTTGATGACAGATAGCTCCGATCCGACTTTTTTAGCTAACTTAACACAGAAGTTTGACAAGACACACTGATCAGCAGCATCAGGCGTTCCAAGCAATCGAAAAAGTAAGTCACCACCATCACCACCATCACCATCATCATCACCATCATCATCATCATCATCATCATCATCATCATCATCATCATCATCATCCTTCAGCGTTCAACAGCAAGGCAAGCGTCACCGACGGCTTCCTTGCACCAGAGTTACACGTTTCTATAAAAAGAGTGGATATCAAAGGGGAACAGGGAGTGGACCTACACAGGCAGGAAAAGATAAGATGCTACTGCAGCCAACACAGAGAATACAGTCTAACTGTACAAACGCACGTGTTTTCAATCATTCCGATTCGATGGAAAATGACAACACGATCGCCACTGTTCACGGTTCACTGCCATATCCTTCAGTGTCTCCAGCCAGCTAGTTGAAGGGTCTCTCGGACCCCAACCACGGAGGCTTGAGACACCTACTTTACCTAACTTCGCTGTACACTTTCTCATCCCACGTTGCCACGTCATCTGTTGGCCTCCCACAGGGCTTCTTCCATTCCTTAGGAGGAACACAAAATAGGGCACGGTATGGTAGACGAGTGTTCGTCATACGCAACACGTGAACCAACCAGCGTGGTCTACTAAGTTTCATAAGCTGAAACAAGCTATTCTCAGAAGTGGCACCCAATACCAGATTCCTAACCTTTATATTACTCACCCGGTCCACTCCATCCAATCCTAGCTATACTACGTGGACATCGGCGGTCAAAAACCTCCAACCGACGAACATCTCCTACACGCGTACCCCACGTCTCGCAACCGTACAACAGAACTGAACGCACTGCAGCACAGTACACACGACCTTTCAACTTCAGTGAAATATCAGGCCGATGCCACAAGTGCTCCAGTCCAGTGTACGCCACTCGAGCCTTCGGTATACGCGTGTTTACCTCTACTTCCGTGCTGCCATCGTTCGACATGCAGGTACCAAGGTAGGAGAAACGGTCCACTATCGTTAGTTCTTCTCCATCCAGCACTACTATCGTCCGGTCCTGCAACAGCACTTTGCACTTTGAAGGTGCAAAGCACATCCCAAACCGAGCTACACACCTCGAGTCGTCTGTCTAGTGCGGCTTCGAACAGACACACAATGTCATCTGCGAAATCTAGATCACACAGCTCCTCTCCATTTCCCAGTTCGAGTCCTACATCCTGGAGACCTAAAGCATCTCCCATTACCTCGTCCATGACGAAGTTGAACAAGAATGGAGAAATGGGACACCCTTATCGAACGCCACTAGTCGTTCCGAACGGACTTGATAGTTAAGTAGCCTCCGAACCTTGTTCACTTGTAGGTTCACAGAGCATACACTAGACTTCCCTTATCTTGGTAGCGACAGAAAAAAAGATTGAATATAGGGGAAATACTGATTAAACAATAAATATAGAGCAGTAAGGGAAACGGACAGTGATTCGATGTCATTTCTAAACGCAGCATGGACCAAGGTGTAGACCATGGTGAATAAGGAGTCTGACTGATCCAACTAATAGTTCTTCATTCCAATGTTATGATTTTAATTGGTACCTCGGAACACACTGTCCTACAAACTGTAAATGAACAGCACCCAGACAATTTTACACATTTTAAAATTACATCAAAGCTATTTGAACTGACTCATTCGAATTCCATTTTATGTGCTATGAAGTGTGATAAATCTTACCTCGGCACATTTGTGGATGAGCGCTGATGAGGATTTGTGTTACTCATTACTGAAGCAGATAAGAACATGACAGTTGTTGTGAAAGACAGGCTTGTTTTCACAATACCGAACCTTCTCGACACAAATTCGAATAACAACATCGAAAAAGGATTTCAAACACAAATAGGTTACCGGCTGAAGGCAATTTTTGCGTCGTTCAAGCTCATTAACTCTGCGGTAAACAGATCTCATAAACGTAAACTCCACGCAGTAAAGAGTAACGATCACAGATAAACAGCGATAAACATTCCCTCACTAACTTGCCATGAAAGGGAAAGGTCGTTGAAGATAACAGAAATACCGGGTTAAAAACTTACCTCTGTCTGAAAGGCACAATAGAGGGCAGTCAGGAACGGATGATGAGCCGCTAGGACCAAGATACGTCTCTCAGTCAATGTGCACTCGACATCTTCGTCCTGTAGAATGACCTCTTTTTTTAACACCTTCACCGCGAACACTTCACCCGTGGCCCTCTGTTCAGCCAACATGACTTTTCCAAAGCTTCCTTTGCCCAAAACCTTGAGAAAAATGAAATCTTTGAGCACGGGAATCCGATGCATTTGGAACTCGGATCCGGCATCCGACTGGATGTCATGAGGGTCCTATTATGGAGAAACGAATGAGATGTAAGACCCAAAGAGAAAAGATGTTTTGTCGTAAACACGGAAATCACCAGAAACGAAAAGCTTTTGAAATAGTATCACAAAGAAGCGATCAACGACTGGATCATGATAATCATCCATAAAAAGACAGAAGCGGCAGTATTGAATGAATCTAACGAATTGGGATGAGCCCAAAAACAAATTCGGTTCCAGTGGTACGAAGTTGAACCGGTCTTCCGTACATGCCAAAGCCTATCCTTTAACAAGTTGATAAGATATGGCTTTTTGACCATTAAAGTTTATTCACCCTAGATTGTTTTCACCTTGAATTCAATTTTATACTCTGGAATATTTCCGTCTAATAAATGTATCTCACACTTCGAATCAGAAAAACAAACAACGCTGCAATAAACCTACTGCACCGTTCTTTCATATTTGAATGAAGTCGAATATTGTTGTTTTTCTATAGGACGTTTGATGCACGAGTGTAGTGGAAGGAATATGTCTCGCAGCCACTGGATCTCACTACACGGCTACCTTTGACCCTGCAACTTGGAGCGACATAGAACTACAAAAGGTACCATTAAGTCAGGTCTGGTAAAGGACAGGACAACAGAGAATCACCGTCTACTACAAGGCTTTTGCGTGATTTCAGCCAAAATGAGCTTCATTGCACGTACGAAGCATGGGGGCTGTGCTCTTTGTACAGCCCCCATCGCTTCCAGAACCCACAGGACCTGAGTGAAGGTTGTAGTGGCACAGAACCACTCATCGTTTTCGGTGACTCATGCATGGCAGCGAGCTGGGCGATTTAACAGTCTCAAAAACCACTGTATTATTTGGGACAGCTGGCAACTATGGCCTTGAAATTCTGAATTTTCCTGGATTCCTTAGGTTCCTGCTAGGTCAGAATTGATAAGAAACGAGAATACCTATCATTAAAATTATCCACAATGTAGACCTAGAGTAAACCACAATTTCTACGACGATAAGCACCTTAATTCACTCAACCACAACATATCACTGTCCATTTTTCACATGTTTCACGCATGGATGTAGTACAAGAGGATATGTCTAATAACTTACATGGCCCATTACAAGGTGGAGGATTCTGAAACTTCGAGTGGTGTGGAATCATATGGGGAAAAAGCTGAAAAATTACGAATTCTTTTCGGTGATATTTGAGATGCTAAAAAGTGGGACAGGTTTCTCATACATAGCGGATTCGCTAGAGAATATGCGCCGAGACAGAATGAGTAAGAGACAACTTAGATTCGGAACTAACCTGGAGGGAAGATGGACGAGGAACTGGGACACCTTGTCTCCCATAGATTGGGGAGATTGCACCGGGGATATGTAAAGCCACATCATCTGTGTCGCTCATTGTTTGGTTTAGGGCAGTTGGAGGTAATGGAATAGGTGAACTTAGCGATCTTTCGTGGGGGTTTATCACACCAGGGGAGGAGCTGGAAGAGAACAATGCGAATGAAAAATGGGCGACAATGAGGAACGCGGAATCGAACTTTGCAGACGAGCATCGACAAGAGAAAAGCATGCATAATCATTAGAAATTATGTCAAATGAGCCTGTGATCAAACGGCTGTAGGGTCAGAATTCACGGATCAAGTATGGTAAAAGGAAAAAAAACAAAACACGGCCACATAATTGAAGCGTTTTACGTATAGCTCATTGACAGCTGGGTGTATCAATAACATGAGTTCGGAAGAAACGAACTAGTAACGTTCAGTACTTATGCCGAACACCTTTTAATAATCGGAATCCCGTGAAACAAAATGAGCTGCCCAACCGTAGGTACACAAATCATCGGTCACGATTACCTGGAACTTAGAGGCCATTTCTATAAATCTGAACCAGATTGACATATAAAACACAAAAAGTGCGATATGACAAATTCGCAATTTGAAACGTACTACTTAAGGACTTATCAGTGTGCAATTTAGCGTGAACTCAAACGACATCACGAAGATTTAGTATTATTGCTCATATCTACGCACATTTGTTGGATTGAGTCACTGAAAAATAAAGAGATAAACTGAACAGGGTACAGGGAGCAAGCATATAGCACCTACCTGAAAACAAACATGGTGCCAACACAACGTTTAAATAGAATTATATACAGAACAAATGCAAGGGAGGAATAATAAACTGCAAAAAACAAGTTTACTTCTCTGTTCCTACCGCACGCTAATTTAACGAGAAACATTCTGAATCACTGACGTTATATCCCCTAAATTGTCACCAAGAGATCAATCTGATAGAAGTGTACCGATCGATGAACAAGATTAATCATAATTAACCAGTTTCGGTGGAATACCGGTCTTTCTTTCCAAACATTTTAGGTCGTTCTCCAGTTTTCACGGTAAGATTGTACGCCCATGAGGAGAATAAAGCTACTGATTCTTTATAACTCCAGTCATATTCATCCTAAAATGACAAGTGGAATGGGTTTCGTATTACGAATAGTACTCGATCTCCATTTTTGAAAATACTGGTGTGCTGACCTCCGAAGTCGAACAGTGCTCGCAAAAGGCTGCCGTGGGAAGTTTAAACCGATGATTTTTCACAAGATGACGTCACATCATTTCTTAAGGATCTGTTTAACTTATCAGTCTTCTAAACACCAGTTTTGACTGGCTATCCTAGAGTTTCACTCTTGCTGCTGTCGCTTTATCAATTTAAAGGACTTGCTTTTCATTATGTGCGCTGTTCGTCGTTATCCACTGCCGGATTTAATCCTACTCAAACGTTTTCCCGAAATTCCACCCCGTTTGGAGTTAACTACGCACGTGCATAACGGGCTTCCCACTAAACTGAAAAGACTCATTCTCAGTGGTTTGCAGGCCACTCTTAACTGCACCCCACCAGCCAAAATATCTGTTCCACCTCCACTGAGTACTAGCACATGCTATCTGTTCACAAAATTACCGGATCTATATCTTATTCTTTGTTCTAGATACATGTTCATACTTGTGTGATTTGCATTCAGGTCATGGCTGAATTGACATGTTGTGGACGCCCTAGTATCCATCCCAGGCTTTGACGTATACCGATTTGACAGACAACACAGCGCTAAGAAAACCGGAGGTTGTGTGACCACATAAATTCCTCCTAGTCAAGCAACTCTGAACCTGCCTGGTACTGAATGCCCAGCTATTTAGTGTCATTCTAAGTTTTTTCGGCATAGGGGCACAATTATAACGGACCCGTACGTAGCTCCGCTCCGTCTTTCCTGATCCCGTTGCTGAATGATAACTCACGAATCATCGTAGATGATTTTAATCACCCCTCGACACTCCCCCTTAATGTGTTTGATTTGACTGATTTACCAATTGCCCAACCAGAAGTAACTATAGCCTAAATCAAATTAGTAACAACCATTCCGAGTTATTCCGTCTTAAACTACGCGCTCCAGCTTTAACCAGTGATCACGAACTTTTACAACCCAAAATTTATTCTGAGAGCTTTTCGACCCTTCAAGGGGTCTAGTCAAATCAAAATATGACGACGTAATTTTCTCGGAAAGACATTCTCTTTCTCTAAAGATCTTTTTTATGCGAGTTCGTGGTTTTCTTTTGAATATCTAAATAGTAATGTCAACCATTTTGTAGATAAACCCAATCTAGTTTTTGGTATTTTTTGTTCTCTAGAAACACTTTTTCCGCTGTAACGGCCGCATTGTTTCGCCCACATTGAAGGCCTTAAGGAGACGGGAAGAACACTTAAATAAGCTGCCCGATTCCCAGAAAATCAGATTCCTTTTATCCTTGAAATCAGAATAAATAAATAAATAAAACGAATCGGCCCGTCGTATGCAAGCCAAAGCCGGATCGGTTGCAATAGCAGACGCCTCTGGCTAGGAATTCGGCTTTCGTGAGGAAAGAAAACGAAACCAATTAGCTGCAGATGTAGGAAGTATCAACCGAGTGTTCATTTGCCCACATTTTGATGTTTCCCGGATGAATGCGTTAATGTAAAAACTGTTTCAAGAAACTGTTCAAACTAATTACGGGTATAGGTCCTGATTGTATGTGTTCACTTCTAAAGTATGGTGCAGCTTCATTCGTTGGTGCGCTTCTCTTCTTAATGCCTCCGTCTGCAAATATTCCATTCCAGGTTTTCAGATATCAGTCACTATTGTGACCATCCTCAGTTGTGGAAATTCCAATATTCCCACCAAACGTTTTCGTCCCATCGCTCTTACATGATGCAGTCTTAAACTAACTAACTAACGCACCGTCCTGATTCGTCTAACTTCTGTTAGTGTGCCTGATGACCACCTTCAGTTTGCGCACGAACTAAACAGGTCGACTTTAGATACTGTGACTGGGTCATAACACCAAATCCTTGGATGCGTCCCCCAAATCTGTTTGATGTGCTTCGTTAGATTTTTCCTCTTCATTCGAATCTGTTCCACGGTCTTCACTTCTTCGTAAACTTGAACGGTTCGGTTGTCCCAACCGCCCGCTGCGATGGCTATCAGACTAATTCACCAACAGAATTCAGTGCAAAAGACTGGGAAGACAAAAATCCATTCCGTTAGTAAATATTTTTGGAGTACTT
>LUCM01004876.1:3486-23222 GCA_008360955.1 Fasciolopsis buskii
GTGTTTTCCCACTCAATTCTATTGTTTCCCTGTCACTTTTGCTGGTTTACTAAAGAAAGACTTCACAATGCTTTGTCATGGTTTGTCAATTATCCGTGGTGTTTCCTGCATATCACTGAATGGACTCTGCACCAAACTGTGTGGCATGCATCTATGAGCGTGCGAAATATGTGCACATAAAAATTCAATTGGATCTGTCCCATTCATAACATAATGACCTTCTCAAATGCCGTTCTCATACCAGGACACTTCCTACTTCCGCGTCATACACACCAGTATAAATATTTATAGGAACTGAACTGTTCCCTAGCCAGCCCGAATTCTCATCATCAATTGAGAACAGGTGATGGCTGATTTTCTGCACAATCTCTGGTGAATTCAAAATGTATTATTCTTCACAACGCTTTTTTCAATTTTGTATTCTGATGAAGTGACGAATGCATCCTTTTTGACGGAAATGCGGACACCTATGTACGCAAAATCCAAACACCAGAATGCTGTACTAGTTCTCTCTCTCTCTCTCTATATATATAGATATATATATAAAGGGAGTTGCTGACGAAATACCTATAGGTCAATGACCGTCCTGGAATGTTTGCTTTTCAGTCTTGTGAGTTGCTAATTTTCTGAATGACAACAGCGAAGTTGTGCCGAACCGTGTCACTTGGCTTGCGCTTCGTGTACACACTTTCGGGAACGTATTTTCACGTTTCTGATGGTCACGGTAACGCCTCTTTAAGTTTTGCTTGGTGAATAATGTTCCACAAGCAGCCACTTTCAAGCTAACGCCAATCCAGTGATTGGCAATGTGGCTTTCTCAGGTTCGAATTGCGCTACCGTCGATATAGTTATCATTCACCAGGCTGTTATTAGTTTCAGCCATCTTATCGTTAAATTGTAGGATATCGTGTTACTAGTAAGCGAGGTAAAAAGGGAGCATCTATGACCAGGGCTAGCTAAGCTTCGAGAGTTAGATTTCATCAGATCCACTTTCAACATTACACGTCCCTGGTGTTCATGTTTCTTCAATCTTCCTGGAGCAGCAGTGATCATTTGGCGAAGGCCAAATCGGTTCAGTGCCTTGGTTGTTGTATGCGGAAAACTAACCCAATTTTGTTTCACTGTGTGTGTTTGAAGTCACGTGTCCGTTGCGTATTGTCTAAAAGTAAAATGTGTTGACAAAGCGAACTAGTATTCCTCTGTTTGTCTGCAAATGTGTGACGTTTATGGGTAATTGGCCTTCCTTCTTTTTTCCTAATGTTGTAGGGGTAGATGCATTTGCCTCATTTTTGGGCCAATATGAATTGTTTGAACCGAATACTTGGTTCAGGTCGACAGATGAATGTGTTACGATCAAGAACGACTTAGCATAAGAGTATTTCATCGTTTAAAATATATGATTTGGTAAGAGAAACAACTCAGGACCTTGGTCACCCACTTGTATGCACAAGTTTACCTTGGCAACCAAGGTCACAAACCCCCAAATGACCACAGGGCAGACAAAGAAAACATCGGGCAGAATCGAGCTGAAAATAATTCATATTGATTGATATTTTGACGACCTCATAAAATCTGCCCTAGACTAAATGCATGAGAGCAAAATGGTATTACCTATTATACAATGGCTGTTCTACCACTATATGGGCAGAAAATTCCGTTGCTGCTGTGGTTGTTACATGGGGCATACCATCAAATATTCGGTCGACAGTAGCACCGATATGATTCTATCCCAAACAATCTCTAACATCCATCTGTGGAACAAGTGGCACAACCCAGTACATTTCTGTGAGGCCTTGAAAACAGAAAACCATCAACCAGTACCATTCGACCACAGAATAGCACTTCGTCGTTGTGCTGTCTTCAGCTAACGTCGTTGTCCTGCCCTTCTTCCTGAGCGGCGGACTTCGAATATACACTACACGCGACCTCACTGTGGATTCAGTGTTATGCTTTCTATCGCGAATTTCCTTCAGTGAACTCATTGAGACAGGCAGGTTTAACTGTTACCACCATTCATCTCTTACCACTGCATACTGTTTCTGATTGGTTAGTAATATCCTAAAGATCACACACTACACCATGAAACGTGTATCCTTAAAGGCACCCGTAGAGTAGATCAAAATAATGATAACTGTCCACTGTGTTTTCTGTTATGGTTTTGAGAATTCATGGGCAGACAACAAGAAATGAACCATCCAATGTTTCCTCAGATCAACATCTCATAAAACAAGATGAAATTACAACAAGGGGCTCGATGATACTTAGAGTACTTTGTTGAGGTAACCTCTACGCATCAGCCCCGAATCGTGTGAGGATGTCATGCTCGCAGTGGTACATGGGCGGTCTCTTTGAATGGATCACGACCGGTAAACGAGGCTACGCCATTGACAGTTAGCTCTCTCAGGTATTCATGGAATGACCGTTTAAAAAAACTGCTCAGTATAAAATACAGTTTGTGATACAATTTATCATTCATTTTGGAGTAGTGGGGGCCCCTATTTGGGTACACACTGTACTGCGGACCTAGGAAGGGTTGTTTTAAAAGCAAAGCTGCAGTTGCTCAACGTTCGGCGACAAACTTGTCCCGTGTACCAGATATAAATGAATATCTTCAACAAACCGGACCACTTATTTCGTTATGGTAGCCATGGCCTCATCATCGTTCTGTTGATTGTACCATGTGCAATGCGTGGGTTGATTTTACACGTTCAAGTTTGCGTTCTGTGTGAATATTTGAATTTTGAATTCCAGTGTAGCCCTGACACACAGTCGACCATGTCACATGACTTGATCGAATTGTTTGAACGCCAATGATTGGACGTGTATACATTGTTTTAAATTGATACAGCTCGGGAATATACGCTAGGTGTGAAAACATTGACTTTTCCACTACACATTTAGGACCGCTGCAGTCCCTCTGTGTTCACACAATTTTGACTTTTCTCAGATAGAACAATCAGGATCTCTAAAATACTACTAGGTATGGAAAGAACATCCATCCCGTACACCGAAACAACTGTCAATGGTTTGATTAGGCGGAAAGCAATTTTATGGTGCTATCATTATTCACTTGAGGGATGCTCTCAGTGCGTTGGAAAAAATCCGTGCCCAGATTGACATGGTTACCCTAAATGTGTGAGCGAATGAAGACACCCAAAAAGGTGAGTAGTAGAGAAAGTCGAACATCGCAGTGAGCTTAACGCATACGAAAAAGTACTAAGTTTCAGACAGAAAATTTTCGTTGTCTAGTGCAGGCACTTTAAACAGCTCAAATCTTCAGAATACTCGGTATTTCAGTAAGACCCCTAATGTTAGTATGGTTGAACTGTTTCGGAATAATGGTAGTGCGAATTTGGTGGTTGCTGGTGTACGATGTCAAATTGTCCATTAACTGACCCTTTGGAATACTGGGCGGTTGATCGTGTGATGGTACCCACGCGGACAGTGTTCTTACTTCCATTAAGATTTAATGAATTTTCGATAGACACAGCGAACTGTGTTCATCTAGTTACATAGAACATCACAAAATGCTCTTTGTTTGGATGAGTGAATTAAGCCTAATTCTGGCAATAATGTCAGCGGAGAACCAAAGGGTATCCATATATTTTTAATAGGGGTTCGCGAAATTAGTCGATAACCTATGCGGTGTCCTGATGAATTCCTTTAATTAGTCAGACTACGGCTCACGAATTCTGTGCCCACGGTGCGTGCCATTGAATCATGGTCATAGAACTAACAGTATGGCCTTAATCTGAAGGCCTAAAATTTTCGATAACCCATTTTAGCCTCGATAAGAAAAGTCCGACTGGCACTAACTAAGGGGTCTGGTTAGGGAAATAAGTGAAACTGTACAGAACACAAGTCAGGTGTCCTGAGCCTCGGACCCAGTGCTTAATTTGTCTTATCTCTTAAGTTCTTGACTTAGTTTGCTGACCTGTCGCCTCCCGGCCACCCTCCTCGTCATCAATTACCATAGTCTTAAAACATGCATTGTACACTTAAATAAATGTGACCTTTATTCGTTGGTTTTAATTGTCACTTTTGACCTCTGTCATGTAATCGGGCCATTTATATGAATTCTAACCACTACTCATTAGAATTGTGAAATTTGTACTTTGATACCAACTTATTCCCGACTGATCATCGTCCTCATCTTAAAATTATTGGTCCCAAGATTGGTGACAAAAACTGGAGGTACTTTTGCTCGAGGTCGAACGTAACCTGAAATATTGTGAACAAATGGATTGGTCCTCAGCCAGGGAAACATATTTCACCCCAAAGGCGATCACCGTCTTCCGAGTCGTCCGTTTTCGTTCCGCACTAGTACAGACCTTTGCAAGCACCGATGTCCGCACGTCAGTGGGGGAAGTCACACTCATCATCACATCTCAACGGGAGCGTGAAAATAGTGGGAGAGTCGTGAACGGTTGGTGAAACACTTAGCCAAGATGCAATCCAGATTTGTGAGGACATGTGTCATTTATATTCAGCATTCCAAATCATATTTAAGTGTTCGACTTTAGCAAGCAACGTCTTTGCCATCAGCAAGAAGCATCCTTCCACTTTCTGCTCCCACCAGTGCTTGGCGGTATTGCTTGTTACGCGTTTATATTCTGCTAGTCTGGGTGTGTGTATGATGTACTGTTTCCGTACTTTCTCCCCGATAATAGTGATAAAATTAGGTATTATCTTCCCACTCCATCATGCTATGCATAATACGCATTACAAACAGAGTGGAACCAGTTGTTTCAAATATGAACGAAGTTGCAACAAGACCAGGCTCTGAAGTCGATTGGAGTTACAGCGGGGTCACATCATTGGAACGGGGGTTGTGCAACACCGGGTGTTCATACGCGGAATTCGTATTACGTAGCTATGGTTGTGGTAATTGTGTGATTAGATCACCTGGGGGATAGGCGAACGATCGTTTCTTCCATCCTGGCTGCAAAAGTTTATTTGCGGAAGGAAAAAGTGAAAAATCCAATTGCATCATAGATACCATCCAGTGTAGTGTGGCTTAAAAACGGTCTGCCTTGTCCCTCCACTGATAACAGCTACCTTTAATCGAACCGTAATTGACCAACCCTTGCTTGCTGCCGACTGCAGGAGTATGGTTCAAATCATTGATTTCATCAATCTGTACTAGTATCAGATTCGATAAGCAGATCAGTTAGTACAATTACAGTCTGATTTTTTTAGTCCTGTGATCTGTGTTACCCTGCTTACGTGGGTTATTTATACCGCGAATGGTTTTCATCTGGTTTTCCTCTCCACATCGAAAATTCTATTATATATATATATATGGCAACTTGTGCTGGCCATTAAAAATTTTGGAAATTAAGCTTAAGAAGGGAACATTAAGAAGAACAGTTTTAAGCAAAACCTCACTAATACGAAAGAATGACCGAGAAATCCAGCATCCTCACAAATGCACTGTGGTCACACTTCACCACATTCCCTTAAGGCAATCAAAAATCCAGTTTGATGCACAGTGCAGTATAAGTGTAGTGTCTGTATTTGAAATCGGTATGCGGAATTCAGTTAGTTCCAACAACGAACAGACGAATTACCAACCAGCACTGGTCTGATTCCGACCCAGACTACTGAATTCAAGGCAGTGAGAAGACCACAGCAGCTGGGAAATACGTCCAAGTTTATATAAAATACTGGATGTTTCCTGATTCGGTTGAATACACTCCGTCTAACGGCATTCTAGGAGTGTTTGAGCGTCACGACAACCTGGCGCCGTGGTTCCGATTGGCTGGTTGTCTACGCAGGCTAGCGCAAAGCTGTACCTGATGGAATCACGTGACTTACGCGTAAACTCACCACAATGTGGTTCGATTGAGTTTTTTAAGCTCTCAGGGTTGTACCATCTGTAACAATAAATTGTGGGCATCATTCAGTTAGTTCATGCGTTTACACATAATCACAATGATCGTCACAGTATGGTGATCCCCGAGAATAGCACAAATGAACGGGCGATTCGCCTCCCAATTTATCCATATTCATCTGGCAGGCAGTTGGTTAGCCCACGGAAAGATGCATCAAAGCACCTTTGACATTGAAGAAAGCAATTTATAGACGGATACTTCTAAATGTTTGGTTTTCGATCATTTTTATCATTCGATGAATCGCAACATTTCAATTTTAAAAGCGGTCAACGCAAACCTGGTTAGAAGTACAAACAGCGCGCGCATGAATATGCCATGCGAACTTTTGCAAAGGTTTGTCGAAGGACAAAAACGTCTTATCGGTGCGGCTTCCGGCTTTTTATCGTCTGTGGAATCAAAGTTGAAAGTTTCTGAAGATGGTGGAGAAGACAAGGTCAGATTTCATGAAAAACATCTAAAGGAATTTTTAAAAAAGCATAGCCACCAAAGAATGCAAGCAAATAGTTCCACAATCTCCGTGAGAATCGCTAGAAAAAATGCTTGAACTAAACTGTTTTCTTTTGGACTGAGTCTCAAAGTTCCGCCAAGAAGTACGAATACGCCTCAAACAAACTTCCAGTTTGACAGTTTCCTTCATCATGTAAACCATATGTGATCCCTAATACACACATATACACGTACGCACAAACAGACGAGATCGAATGTTTTAGGGACAAAATTTTGGATCATCCGGAAGAATGTCTCCGCCCCGCTTCACCAGACAATTTGTTTGACTCAAGAACCTTTATTCCTTACCTTTTTGCCTCTTATTTTCTATTTTCTACTTTTTTTTATTAATGCCGCCACAATGGGGAACATGTTTTCACGAAGGGGTTCCCAACCAACATAGGGTTTCCAACTGAGGTAGATGACCGACGGTAGGAGGATCCAAGCTCGCAACCTTCAGGTTGAGGCGCCGGCAGTTCGAGGGCTTGACCACCACCTGTCAGTCATCGAGCGAAAGACAAACCAGATGAGTTAATGTTTCCCCAGCCGACCAAAAGTCCGGATATGGCAACTGAGAGAAAGAATGACTATATTACCAAGATGAATACTATTCTCGCAGATAGAAAAGAAATATCATATCGGAGAAACCTATATGATTGCAGAGAGGTAAATCTGGGGACATACAAGTTGCATTAATACTTAGTTACTTATCAGGTCCATGAAAGAAAGTGAAACTAGACGGTACACAAACACGTCACCTAAGGATGACATCAAGGAGTGAGAAGAACTGAGCTCTACTGCAATCTATTTTAGGCTTGCACAATTCAAGGTATCAACAGCTTTCCTGTATGGAATTTTTTATCACGTCAAATTGAGTCTTCACATATCGGTGTTCACCGGACTTAGTTGAAGTTGCAAATCGTAATAGCAATTTCACACCAAAATCACATACCATTTATTCACTGGGCGTTGAAATATTTTCATCTGGAATGTCGGTTAAAGAAATCACCTACTGCCTTCCTAATTTCATTTTATTCAACAATATTTCTCCAGCAATTTTCAACAATCACCTAAAACACCCTGCTAATTATTTGTTATTTTGAACTCGGAAAAATAGGTAAACAGGTTGATTGCATGTTGTTAGGAGGCCGTCGAAGTCCCGCCCTAACAAAGACTTTTGGTAATGGCAAAAATCGATTAAATGCTCTTATGTCCTAGTTACATCTGGACAAATGGAATGCCAATAACATTTTATTGCTTTTCAATGACGATTGCTCCAAGCGGTTTTATGGTATCCGCCATTTTACGCTGACTTTAAACGCCCTGTAGTCGGGACGACAAACCGTAAGTGTCCCATGGACAACAGCGGTTAGGAATGACTCAACGGACCAGAGTGAGCGGGCTTGTCGCTGTGTATGCTCTTGGTCTGAAGCTGTCGCGAAAGCACATCAGGTTAGCCGGACCCGATGGTCAGCTCAGACGCAAACCGGATAAGCGAGTCGTTTGACCCTTATCTGCATCAGCTAGAAAACTGCCTCATCCGGTGAATATCGATCGGCGTCCAGTTTTTTAGGATAGAAGGTAGACGCAATGAAGCCAGAGAGAATTTCGGTCGGCCAACGGAGGTTAACAAAACTGCGTCATATCGGATGTTAGAAATCAACAAAATGGGCCAACATCAAATCGGCCTGTTTTATTTTACCATGAGTCTAGTGAAAAGGGCGTATTTCGAACTATAGAACAAATAAGCAAATCAAACACCACATGAACTGTGAAACAAGGGGACGAAATAGCAATGGTGAACAGAAATAGGGACTTGATCTAGAGGAATTCTGTAAATAATTCTGTGACGATCGCATACTCGTTCATCGGTACACGACCAACTTGCACCAGGGAAAAATCCATGCACAGAAACGAAATCGGCAAACCGAAACGTAACCAACTATTTTATGCCTTAGAATGGGGTTAGAAACTATGATGAGTAATTTTCCATATTCAGGTGAACTGCTACATTGTCGTGAAATTAACATGCATGAATTTTAATGTTAAAGCATTAATTACCATTGGGAAATTTATTATTTACTTCGGACAATAATATTCGAAAACGATGTTGTCAGAGAACTGCGTAGTTATTCGGCTGTTCTCATACCGTGAGTGATTTTTCAATTTTGACCAACAGACAACATTCTGTTTGTGTTTGATTGAATTTAGACAAACAGTTAACGATTTATGGGACGATATCAAGATATAATTTTCCGCTGCTTTTGCGTTTCACTACAAAAATAACCACTGTTGTTCACACTGATTTTTCTATAAAAGGACTCCCATATTATACTAGGTGATTAAATGTTGTCAGGAGTTCTAGTCACATGGAAGCATTCGGTTTAGACATTGTTTTTGTTATTTGAACCATGAAATACTTCTACTCGTGCTATGTTACCACTTTCTTCCACAATTATCATATCCAATTGTTCCAATGATTGTGGCCGTTATGTACTTCAAATGGCCTGCAAAAAAAAATCCGGTTGGATGATATCTGGTGATTGTGGTGGCCATTCGGAAAGACACCTCCACGGGTGATCTATTTGCCGAAAAGTATCTAATCTACTTATTCTCGTACAGTTATTGCATTATGTGGTGCGATACCATTCGGTTGAAACCAAATCCCCAGGTGTTCAACAACGAAACATGTTCTTCCTGTAAAATTTGCTTGTCAGTTATTCCTGCAAATTGTCTGTATCTGCATATATTAATTGCCTGTGGCAAGGCTGGCAAAAGAAACCTGCCCAACAGTTCGTATACACAGAATTCCAACCCATTTGATAAGCTATTTTTTTTGTCTTACTGGCTTCGGTCCACTTAGTCGGGGAATTGACATCAGCCCTAGAATGGCCGTCCACGCAAAAAAATATTTTATCACTGAATAAAACCCAAAATGTGATGTCTCTTTCAGTAAAAACTAGGAGTAAAATGGTCGTATTACGATGATACCGGTGCACTCCATTTCCCAAAAGTGAAATTCGGAAAACTGTCTAACGCTTCGCTCCGTCGAAACGTGACCGACGGCTGCGTATTCGAACCATGTCGAGCTCACAAATTTCTATTGGTTTCTCAGCCCCCAGTCTATTAATTGGTTGCAATGGAAGTAAAAAGCTACGATCTTACCATCACCAGCCTAGAATTTCGATTTGTCCGGTCAGCAATCACTCAAACATCCATTTGCGGTCACACGCTCCGATTAAGTCACATTATTTGGCCGATGTTGTCGCAGGAATGTGATGGGGTTCAAAATCTACTTGTCCGGGTTGAGTGAAAAATTCGACGCTCACAAATGAATACATACACGACAATCTTCTGGAAACTAACTGAACTACAGTCCACTCTACATTTGAGTATTTTAGTTACCGAGTTTTCAGACAGCACAACACAATAAGTTATTTACAGACAAGCAACTTGAAGCAGCCAACATGTGCAGTCCTCCGGTTTTACTGCATTATCTTCCTAACAGCTCGATGAGAACACTCCGCACAGGACCTGTATCATTTGGATTCCATACTAATCGTAAGGAAAAGAACAAGTCACCAAGAAAACCCATTAAGCTGATGGTTATTCCGGGAAAAAATGTTGAAGACCATGTTAAGGATGACGGATATCAGAGTCCGTGCTGACTGCAGAAGAAAAATAAGTTACTCTATTTAGTTGTTTTCTGTTGGTGATCACCTTAGTTTGAAATTCGCCCCAAGTCCAATTAGGTAATATACAGACCCCAATGGTTGAAAGTTACATTCGCGATCTGATAATAGTGTTGGTCGCAACACCCCCACATGTCCAACAGCACCCCAGTAATTACCCTGATAAGTATCAAGGTGCGCCGAACCGATGCTTGGCACAAACAGTCACCGACACACGTTCTGAACTGACTTTACCACTCCCTGATCCGACTGGTCAGCACCAAACCAACTCTGGGGAAGGATACAGTATCATTTATCTCGACAGATCATCGCGTTAACATGATCCGGGCGTTCATATCGCTAATACGTAACCGGGGGCAAAGCTGCCTCCCGAGACAAACCACAACCCCCCCTTCATGCGTAAAAGAACAGCTGTCGTAGACCGTCTGCTTTCACTGGACTATTCAGGCAAACTCGAATGCGTAAAATGTTCATGAGCTACTTTTTTACTGTTAATCATGAGTGATCCACTATGAACAAACATAGTCGGTCGACAGAAGTAGATGAAATGAAGACAGTTGGCATTGTTTCCATACTGAAATGGAGGGACCGACTGTTCCAAACTTTTGACACTGTAAGACAGAGACGATAAGAAAAAACTGAGTGACTGAGGTATGGCGGTGAATAAGGATAGGAACAGATCACATTGTTTTCGGGCTATCCGTTTTGATCGCGTAACTGCGACAGCATCGTAACATTGGGAAGTAAAGTGAGAGTACCGAGTCAGACGTGCATGTGAAAAATTTGAGTCACAACGATGCAATATTGAAGTATTTGTCTAACGCCTGGAACAAACCACAGTCCACTGAATTTTCTGATTCACTCCAGGTCAGTTACCTTCGTGTGATGTTCGATCTCCAGTAGGATGGGACCAATCCAAAATAGGAACAATACTTGACATAAGTCGTGACTTGCCATTTGTTACGCGACAAAGTCCTGGAGAGAAGTTGAAAACCATGCCCCAAGATATTTGAACTAGGGATTTTGCCACTCGAACTGTGTGAAAAGCCTCGATTAGGTAGACCATGGAACTGAAAGCACGCTGCCCATATCAACGGTAATTATATGTGTAAGATCAGTGCATTCCGCTCTAATTTTCGTCGACCTGGGCACTATTCCACTATTCCACCCCCCTCCCGATGGGCAGCAGTGTTTAAGCCTATTCGAATCTCTTGAATGTCACTCAAAACATTGGACAGAACAGACCAGAGAAAGTCCCCGATACTTGCTATCCACATTCAGTATCCGAGGTTTACCATGTGATTCCTAAATGGACTTATCATCCATTCACGCTCCTAACGATTCAAAGGAGATTCCAGTGAGAAACTAAGAAAGGAGTGCACCAGTATAGGGATTGTTGGACAGAATAATACCGAGTACGCATGCCTGAAGAGCGGCAATAACCGCGAAACCGGTCTTGTGCTTCCGGAGGAATTTTCTTCATCCATCCGTTTGCGAAATCTACTACTGAATAGTAAACGAACTGGTTGTGCTCTTCACTGGCTTGGATTCACTTGAAAGTTTGACGGCTTTTGCGGGCAAACGTGAGCGACGCTGATCAGGAGAGCAGTGGACAAGCATGGAACAGACCGGACCGGCCCAAAAACAGTGCGCAAGCTGCAATCGCGTGCTCCGGCTGTCTAAAATCGAGTGCGAGACAAGAAATTTCGTCTGAATGTTTAATGTTTCAATTGGTTACTTACTCTAAGTACGTGATTGGCCGATTTGGATCCTGTCGTACACGCGTGCGTCTGTATACCCGAGCTTGCTCATGTGCACACACGTGTTGAACCGACATTGAACACCACCGCGGTCGTCGCCGCCGTCATCATCCCCGGTGTCGTGATCGCGATCACAACCGTGGTCGTGGTTATGGGGAATAGGCGTCTCTCTCCTTTTCTCCTCCATTAATCGTCGTCATCCTCGCCGTTCTAATCATTGGTGTTGTCCATTTCTCGCACTAATGCTTAGAGAGGTGCCCATATACCTGAGGTGACCTAGATTAAATATTTACCTAAACAATGTTTGTTCGTACGTCTGTGCCTGCCTTCGTGCGTACGTGTGCACGTTGTTTATTTATCGAATTAATGTTTGCTCGCTCGCTACCTCGCGCGCGCCCGTTCGTTGGCTGGACTGCGCGCGGCTGTCTGCGAACGTAGACACAGACACAGTCGCGCGTAAATGCACACACATGAACACACAAACGACCTTCGGCGTTTGGCTAACTGTCACAATCTTGGACATGCACACATGACATGTAAGACGAAACGCATGTGATAACTCGTTTTCAAATCTGACCGCATTCTTTGGCACCTGTGGTCGTCGCACTTACAACTGTTTCATCCCCGTTGGTACCATCTCTCCTCTTCGGACGACTTGTGTATGTCCCCTGGCCGTTGTATACAAGAGGTTCACGGCGAAGAAATTGACAAACAACTCTGTGCTTATTGTGTGTGTGGTCGCGCTCGTTCGCAAGACCACGTGCACGAGATTGAGGTTTATCCTCTGACGGAATTACCACACACCACGTGAACAAATTCATCTTGTTTTTTATCATCCGACAAAGATCAGCGGCGCATGCGCACGTATACAGTGTTCGCTCTCAGATCATGGGACGTCAAATGAAAGCCAACGGTCTGATCAGATCAACGGAGCGAATCCCCTCGACGGATGAACTCGCCTTGAATATGGGCAATTTTTGTTCCCCTCCAAGTCGGGACGAGCCCGATTTGGCCATGGCTTACAGGAATGGTCTAACCAGTGCTCTCCTGTCCAATGGTATCAATACCAATTCGGGGACAATCGCGGACATCTCGGAACCCGGTGCCCCATTGAATAGCTGGGCCCCAACAGTCACGACTGAGTCCATGCTAGCACTGTTACGGCCACATCTGTTAGCCCAAATTTGTGCTGCTGCCGCAGTTCTTCAAACTCATCCAGATGGAAGCGATGCACAACCTCTGTTATCCCCCTGTGATCGCGTGTTACTGGATAGCCACAAGCCCCAGAAACCCAAAATATTGGGTAATGGTATTCCGCTTGCCTATAAACAGCTGACATCCGGTAAGTCTGTTTTTAAAGCCACTTCACTCCCAGCCGGTTTTCCGCGCCTCGTAATCCACAGCCCCCGATGGTCCTTCGAGTTCACTATTTCATTGTATTACTCGCAGCCCGGTTGCAAGCCGTTATATACACGGGGCAGTGCTCATGCACTTCACATGTTCTAATTATGTGTTGTTCCGTGCGGTCACAAGTTGCATTAATTTTCCCGTCGGGACAGGTTTCACACAGTGACTAATTTGCTAGAAATTAAGCTTTTACTGCGAAGCTCGCCCGGCGGGATCATACCGTGAATGTTTTATTCTACCATAGTCGCAGTTTTTTTGTAATTTGACCGGTTTACACATAACCTAAGTGTACATACAGCTGGTTAGGCAATTAAAGGTGTTCCGACATAATCGGCGTTGTGCTTTCTCCTGGGTTGGCTTGAGTGACGCTACCACACAGTCGTCGTACCGTTTACACTAGTAAAGGGTTCAATAGGATTTTCAGAGGATTTGTCGTGCAGTGTCAACACCCAATTTGCCATTCAGAAGCCTTGGGCGTACAGGTGTTTCATCCTTTCTAAGGATCATCACGAGTGCATATCCACCGCCCCCGTGCAGGGAAGCAAACTCGGGACGGGCGATTGAACCAACCTAGCGGGCTCTCAATGGCTTGTCGGGCATCAACACCACATGACAGAGCGTCGTTATTTGTCACTGGATGCTTTTACAGCCCAACAGACCTTTGCTCGTCAGGTGTTCGACCTCTAAATCATGGACTATTTATATTCATACCCTGTCCGGTTGGCTTAATGGCTAAGGTGTTTGGTTCTTAGTCGTTTTTCACGGTTCGCTTCCCAGTTCGGGCACGGCGGATGCGCGCTCCCGATGATTCCTAACACGGATGAGACGACTGTACAGTGCTTTCATGGTTTCTTAGTGGTCAGTTGGACGTTACACAATATGTTGAATCATCATGATTTCCAATGCAGTACTGACCGAAAACAACCAACCCCAGTACACTAATTAATAGGTGTAAATAACGTGTACCGTTAATTTGTAGTGCTCTTAAGTTATTTTAGTGGATAGCACACGAAATAAGTGAAAAAAACATCGAATAATGAACGAAAAGGGTTTATTAGGATTTGGTGGATCCACCTTCGTTCGCGATTGGACGTGCAGTTCAGATTTTACCGCCATCAACTTTATACCGATGTGCTGTAGTTTTGGCCGCCACCTTGAGGCATTAATAATAGTGAGAAAAATTCCAAGATCATAAATCATATGAACAGCAGAGAAGCAGAAACACTTTGAACGCATGAATGTCGCCGGCTGCGACGTTTAGCCCTAACGCCAAAGCTATCTAACCATCGCGTTGGAGGTTCTCATAGACCCCAACCCAGATATCTAACTCGGCCAGTTCGAGGCGGTTCACTGACTAGAGTTTCCATGCCTTTTCGGCATGTCATCAGCTGAAAAACTTCGCCTGCTTCGGAGAACAATTTGCATCGAGTGTGTCTATCTGAAGACATGTGTAGTAAATGTCCCAAACACACTGTCCTACGCAGATTCGGAGCCTCTTCGACCGACTGAACTCAGACCGAATACCGCATGTCTCATCCCTGAGTTAATGGTGCAATTATCTCACCATATTCGATCGATAGCACGAAGATATGGATGCTCAAACGTAGACACTTCACATAGCTTATGTTCTCACGGCCATTACAAGTGCAGTCGTCCTCTACGCTATCTGAAAACTGGTCCTGTTATGTCGTGTTCCGGAGTTGTGCAACAGACATTCAGTTGTAACGGTGTTCATAGTTCACGTATCCTGGGTGTTCCTCGTCGAAGGTAATCAAAAATCTTGTCCTACTGGGTTTCGTTCGAGCTACTTGGCTAGTCATGAGAGTCACTGGCATAATTTAACCGTGTGAATGAATTGACAATCAGAAGATAATGCGTTGTCGTATTGAACGAAAAGCCCTCGAATTCGTGAAATTGCCGTTTTTGTCTCATGTTTCTTTTCGAAATGAAACAACAATGTACTACATTTGTAGAAAGCAGTGGGCTATCAATGAGGAACGGGGGGTTGGTCGGCGGCGGAAGGATTCGAGCTCGCTATTTTCAAGTTAAAATACCGTGGTGTTAACCGTTTGACCCTCCTTCCCCGGTAATAAAGAAAGTACTTTTGACTGCCTCAAACATTTGTAAAAATGAGATCCGATCAGTATTCATGCAATGGAACAGTCTTCGGCTACAGGGTACTATTACTAGTCCTGACGGATCACCACATGATCTCCGTTCGTAAACTGCTATTTGGTAACCGCTTTGCAACTTTTGAACAGTTGCTCCTTGGTTCATCCAAATTTTGAGATATCACGTTTGGAATCTCCAGTTTTCCGAAGCCATACCGCTTTCCGTAAATCTATCGCCTTAGAAGGCGGCGTGACGAATGGATGCGTTTGGAACCATTATGATGAAATATACAGTGGCAAAGTGTTGACTTCACTACGGGCGTCGTGTTTTGTGGGTGATAACAGCTTGAGCTGCTCTACCTCAGCTATGGACAATAAAACAAACCTTTGGCCATGGATCGCATACAGTTGAGAAGCAGTGAAATCAGATTTTTCAGCCGTTTGGCCAAGTTCCAACTACCGTTCAATCGCCACGGGTTGATTTTAACAACAGGGACTTGAGTTAGGATAAATACACATTTCTTCTATGGAATTACCCCATGGGCGAAATTCATACCAAGCTATCAAGTCACATTATTGGGTCACTCAATTCACACGTGACATACACGATTGCAATATACGCTGTCCAGAAATGTGTGTTTATTTCAACCCAGATTATGACTGGCAAAAACAACTGAAGGCTGTTAAATAGTGGCCAGAGTCTGCTAGGCGACCGAAAACCTTGTAATCTGGATAGGAAACATCACAGTGTGATGTAATCAGAGCCCTGTTAACATGTGGTCCATTCAGTTTGATTCCATTCTCATCGCCTAATGGATAGAATCTGATTGATCTGTCTCAGTCAAAAATAATGGTTCACGTATACCGTAATGTTCAATTCACATTGTGAACTGCATGCCAGTCAAACACGACACAAGTGGGCAAAATGGAGTGAATGGAATCGGGACTAGAGAAGAACAGAGACCTTGCCCATATTTCGTTGTTTGTACGTTTTTGTTCTTGTCATTTAGGCTAATTAAGAAATCAACGAACATGCCCCTTGCCACTGAGTTATGTTTTCAGTTGCTTTCCCGCTGTTATTTTGTTGGCGTAGTGTTGTTAGGTTATCCGGGTCAAAACAGGTGACTTCCTGAGGGCACCACAACCATGTGGCAATTGAATGAAGGATAGGGTTCGTGGTCCACTTGAGGTTGATAATTGGTTGTACAATTCCTAAATCCTTCAGATTATGCTAGGCTTTCCGCGACAGATTCCTCTGAACCACTGTGGACGCGGACTATCAAAAGATAATTTGTTCGGTAAGCGAAAGATGACCGGTTCCATTCCGGCTCGCTACGTCGACGTTTGGATGCATAGTTCGTAACATAACATCTAACCCCCTTGACACTCCAGAACAACTGAAAATTTCGATGACCAATAGTCCGTTTGTTTGGCACGCCGCCCGTGGTTGGTTGGAAATCAGAATTTGCCCAAATCCCCTAAATTGACGACTAGTGATCAGTCAATCCAGTAGAGAGCTCTGGGAATTCGCCTGTTTTTCACTTAGGCAAAATGCCTCCAAGACAGTAGTGAACAGGGCCCCTTCAGCAGTGGCTGTTTGAGTCACAACCACCTGAAAGCATTTCAATAGGCTTTCAGGATGAGTTCAGTTTTAGTGTTTACAACCGTTAGCCTAGCTCTAACGCATTCCGATTTTTGCTGTTTCGCTGTCTACTTAAAACGGGAACGAACGAAGGAGAGTGCATTATTGGCCACGAGATAAAAGGTAAAAGAGTCATGCAGATTTAGCAAGATTTCAATTGCAAAAACTTCACCGTGTGCCAATTTCGTCATGTCGTCTTGTGTTTCCGTGTGAGGATCTCGTAGACCCCAGACTAGTTCCCTAACTCGATCTACTCAAACCACTACACGGTTTAGGTTCTCGGGCTTTTCGCCATGCCCAGGATTGATTACTTCTACCCATCTTAAAATCAATAATTGCTTCGGAATGGAACACAAATCGAGGGATTCGATTTAAAGAGACGCAAACTGCGTCCTAACCACCTTAATTTAAGGAAAGCCGGGGAACCCGACCATCGTAGAATAGCCACTGGAATCAAATCTGACCGTATCTGGCTTGCGCAGTGAACATCTTTTGTGATACGCGATTTTGTGTATGCTTCGATAGGGAATTTCATCCTCATTTGTAGATATTTAAAATAACCAACTCATGAACAGCAGTTGTCCCCCAAGGGAAGTCGCACATATCCATAATTTTCCCAGAGAGCTTCTCGGTTAACACATTTTCCTTGATATAAAATTCAGTTTTTCACACCTGGATGTAAGTTCGATGGAACAATAGTTATCAGGTATTTTGGGTGCAGCGATTTCCAATTTTGAGAGGTTTATCCAGTACAACCGGATTCCGTTTCCCATATCATTTCGACTCTTGGGATTCAATGTTGATTGTGTCATGTAACATGCAAAGTAGGCACTCCTGACGCTAGAAGTTCGTAATAACAACATTGTCGAATGTAAAGTGGTTGAGTCAATACAATAATACAGTTTCTGTTTTGTGTTTACGCTTCAAGCAGATGACTTCATCTGCAGGAAGCGGCAGTTGGATTTATTTAGTGAAACGAATATGGAATTCACGGTAACATTAGTTTGGTAAGATCACGAACCAGGGGCTCAACAGTAGTTGAAGCACCACAGGAGTAAGAAATGCGAAATCATTCTTCAAAACTACATCAATTGGTGAGTGATTCGTTTCACTATCTGCTTGTTCTAGTAATCCTTTATTAACGCCTAGAATAGAAGAAGACAAATTTAATGGGCGATCGATAGTCCACTGTTAATCACAGCTCAGGTCGTTCGGAATAGTCAGTTCAAGTCCCCTTTCAGGTGGTTCACACACCAAAGGTTTGTTGGAATCATTTCCCAAAGCTGCAACATCCTGCGTATTCTCCCAAACGGCAGCTTATCATACCCTCCGAAACTCAGTTCAGCTCCGTTTACCCATAATTACTAACGTTACACCAACGCCCTCTATCTTCCATTGCTACTGCAAAGCACTATTTACTCAAAAGAAGAAAAGAGAACGAGAAATAGTGAAAGATTAATCCCAAGGGGGAGCCATATAAAATAATAAACATTTGGAATGTAAGAATGGCTGTGGAATCAAGCCATATCACTTATCGTGTCCAGTTATCGCTTGGGGCCTCGTGGATTTCAATCTTCCTCAATACCGCAGCCAGTGGTCTTCCCGCATTCAAAATCTTTCTTCTTCTGTCTAATTCTCCAACCTATTACCTTGCAATTGATTTCTCACTATTTCTGGTTCTCTTTTTCTTTTATGAGTAAATAGTGCTGTGAGGTAGCAACCAAAACCAGAACCCGTTGGTGGAAGGTTAACCGTTGTGAAAACAAACTGAATCCGATAGTCTAAGTGGACCTACATGAATCACTCCACTGGTTAAGATTTTCATTCATGTTCCCCATGTCATCAACCACCCATCTCGATCCATCCACCATTCACTGCCTGGTTCGGAGAACAACGTAAAACGAGGCAATCAGTCTGTGGGTATTCGCGACGCATGTCTCATCCGCCTCAATCTGTTCACACTCAGTGCCTTTTCGAAAGCTTGACTTCTAAAGTCCAATAGCTTACACCCAATCCCAGAGTTACTGGGAGAATTCTTTCACCATATTCTACCAATAGAACGAAGACAATGGTGTTCAGACACTCAGTCTTTGCACGTCTTCAAGACCGCAATCTCTAATGAAATATGGCTTTTTCAAAACAGTAAAAACGCATCGTTTGCACTGTGCCTTGATGGAAGTCTCGTGGAAGCTTGTGAAACTTTGTATGCCGTTGCTGCATCTTGTCATCCGCGTCCTTGGTAAACACCAATTTTTTCTGGAAAGTCTAACTTACTAGTTCGGCTGTGATTAAAAACGCACTGTCAGAAATCTCAGTAACTGTTTTCATTGAGTAAAGGAACCGCAAATACAAGGGCGACCACATGATTACCATTCGACTTCCTCCAATCAACGGTGGCTCGTGCATCAAGGTGCTCGGGGCTCGGATAGGCCATGTGTAACTGTTGACATTTTCAGCATGAAGTATGATTCGGTGCACAATACATTTCATCATCATCATCATCGTTCAGCGTTAAACAGCAAGGCAAGCCTCACTGACCGCTGCTTTTCCCCAGAGTTACACGTTTATATAACAAGAGTGAATATCCAAGGCGAACAGGAAGTGGACCTACACAGGCGGGAACAGATAAGACGCTGCTACTGCCAACACACGAAACACAGTCTAACTGTACAAACGCACGTGTTCCCAATCATTCTGATTCGATAGAAAATGATAGCACGATCGCCACTGTTCACGGTTCACTG
>LUCM01004876.1:25689-46923 GCA_008360955.1 Fasciolopsis buskii
CTGCAGTCTCATGGCACACAAGCGACTGTTGACTGGGACCCAGCCTAGAAGGGCTGCTTCAGCCTTCTCACTCAAGACTATTCCTGCACCGCGTTGACCCATAGCTTGAGCTGCTTCGTCTCCTAAAGTGTGAAGTCATCATCATCATCATCGTTCAGCGTTAAACAACGAGGCAAGCCTCACTGACCGCTGCTTATTCCCCAGAGTTACACGAAGTGCGAAGGAAATATTTTGACAAGACACTTGGCACAATTTTTTGAATTACTCTACTCGAATCCTGAATTCGTGTTTCACTCACGCAGCAGACATCAATCGAAAGTGAGTCCACTGTCACAGCCAAACACGCTTGTTACCCAGCCTGCACATTGAAGCAACCGAGATTCAGAGGCTGACGAGGCTTGAGAAAATGTGAGCTAACAGACTGAAAACCACCTACCACACTACTTGACAATAAACCGTTGCGAGTATCGAGCCTGTTACCAATGGAGATACTATGGGTAGGCAGAAGTGGCAAACAGATTGGGTTGGAGACAGAAGAGGCAGGTTGAGTACATTTGCCAAATCGTAGCAATTGTGGCCGTAGTTGACTGTTCAATTGAACTTGTTATTGTATTCATCGGAATAGTCGGATTATGACAGGAATCCGTTTTGAACCTCAGAGGATTTCAGTCATGGGATTAATGAAATCTTACGGTAGATTTGACATAGCCGACTAATGCATCCTCACTTGAATGCCAGTTGTCATAAGAATTGACGATTTGGCTGTTTTACAGGTTTTCTTTTTCTTGTACGGACACCATCGATGAATAACTGATGGAAGAACTAGCATGTGTGGTGAACTCCCCATATTTTCTTTTCCTCTTGTTTCTCGCTCATTGCTCTCGTCATTCGGCGTGATTCCGCTGGACGTGATCTGTATTCAGATTTGTGCAGCTACCACCTTGATTGTCACAATTCCCATCTGACGTACACGTTTGTGGTATACGGGGTTCGAGGCTTTGTATTTCAATCCACATCTAGACTCATAAAAAGTCAGTGTTAAATGATGACCACGGGCCACTAACTGGTGAAGAAGGCTGCTAGACGACCCGGTAGTGTCAACCTACTCAAACGGTGCACCTCCAACATTGGCATTCCTCGCCTACCTTTTGGGCGGCAGCAACCATGATTATGAGCCGATCCTATCGTGCCCTCGACCATTCTGGGACGCTTGGATTTTGTCCTAAAATGTTCACCTAGAAACGCCTTATTGACCTTCAAATTCCAGTAAGGATTATGTAGCGTTGGAGACTAGATTATTCTGCGTACGATTTGATGCTAATTTCCTGATGAGGGAGGGGACTGTATTATCTAGTTTTCTGGGGGTAGAAGAATATTATCAATCATTTATAATGGTAGATCCGAGTGAAACAGAATGAACCAAAAGGAAATGTTGGCCTGTGCGATGAGTCATTATTGAAATGTCGATAGAAGCAATATTGAATCGGGGTTTCGGTTCAGTCAAATTTGATCGAAAACTGTCCTTGATAGTACACAGACATTTCATCAACACTGTCCGAAAACCGCAACAAGGCCAACCTACTGAATTTGAAATTCAGAACAATGTGGCATACTTGACCTCGACCTCGTGTATCACTCGACGGATTGTTCGGACTCAACTTTGTCTTGGCCACCCTTCATACTTGATGACGTAACCATGTTTTTGTCCCTGTTTCTAGTACAGTATTTCTTATGCAGCTACTGGACTACGTTAGCGGGGAAGAGGCTTGAGATTTTGCGCCCATACCGCTCACTTGACCGTTTCTGTTACATTGGCTCGCACTGTACATATAAGTAGACAGGTAGTCGAACGTCCGTTAAGCTCTATTCGGTTTACTTGGCGTATGGATCTTGTCCCGAAGGTTGGAGACGATACGTAATAATTGACACAGTGCTGTAGTCAGTGGCTTCCTTGCATTCGAAATCTGTTCTGTATAGTTGTTAAACTTATCATTTCGTTTTCTACTCTTTAAATAGGTGTTATTAGGTAGTAACCAAATCCAGAACAAATTGAAGCAAGACCAATGGTTACACAAAATGAACTGAACTGTCCCGACTTATTTCCTTCTTCGATTGTGCTTATATGCATGGATGGTCTTTCATTTCAACAAGTGTGCTTGGTTTGGCATTTTCACCATCACCAAGTCTGTCAAAGCTTAACTGTCGTTTGGGTACTTTTGACTTTGCCTGTACTTGGTACATCATCCTCCCGAACATCTGGGTTTGGGCCATCGTATCATCACTTTTCAAATGGACAGTGCAGTGCTTACATCAGGACGTCATTCTTTCTAGGCGATCAAGTGGATTGAGCGTCAGTCACCAAAAAGGTCAGAGGTTCGAGTCCCAAATCTGCCGGTCACCCTGGTGGAAGACGGCAGCCCGCTGTCGCCCGGTTCGCTACCACATCTTACCGGCTGGTTTTATGCCTCTCCATGTTTAGAGGTCACGGTTGCCGGTCGTCTCCCTATGAAGTGGACCCTACTGTCAAGGCTACATGTCCCTTCTATTGCATTCATGCTTCAAGCTTGCCACAAAAAATCTATTTTTGTTTTTGATTCATTTTCCGTTTGGCTAACTCCAAAAGGAAGTAGTTGAAAAGAGTTGCAATTAGCCAGCTAGTCTATCGAACTGCACTGATGTTCGATATCATTGACATGAAACCAACCACTTGGCCAACTTGTCCACACCGTGTCCGGACATAGTCAAGAAGATAGACTACATAGAGGAAGAGGGCATCCTTATTGTCATATTGTTCCGCAACCTTAGTCGAAAATATCATGGGGTCCCAATTTCGCAATTGTCACCCGACCTTTTGTCTTATATGATTAAAATGATTTCCCGTTCTGTTTCATTAAATTAGATGTTTTAGATTTTCGCACCCCTTTCCCCATCGGATTTATTCTTGCTCGTCCCATTCCCTCATTTGTTTATCAATGATTTCAGGGTTATTATCATATCCATTTCAGTTGTTTCAATATATAGTAACCGTATTTATGTCCATCGGCTTCCCAACCTTATCGTCACCAAACGCCACAATTTACATTGGACTTCCTCTGGTGAATATTAAACTGATGGGACTATGTATTATATAGAAGCAAGAATAAGGAACACGAAATCTCCCACTCTCTAGCACTCGCCTCGTCTTTATACTCGATCCACAAGACCGTACGCAATGCCAAAATTGCTTCCGTTATAGAACTGCTGCATGTGATCTGACGTAGTTTTGGCTTTTCACATCATTACATATATATATATATATATATATATATATATATATATATATATATATATATATATATATATATATATATATATGCAGGTCATATGCGGTCGGAATTATGGCAATGAACGAAAACAACGGGCGAGAAAGAAAGAAAGAAAAGGAAACAATGTACGGTTCAGCGCATATGACAACTTCTCCACGTCCACTTCATCAGTTATCAGTTGGGACCCATCATTCCTCAGTGACCTTGTTGCTATCCGATTGTTTAAACGAAGCAATGGGTTGACTCAGTGGACCTTACCCCGAGTCTTTGACTAAATGGTTCGTTCACAAGGCGGCAAAACAATCTGGGAATCACCTAACCCACCGGGGACTAGGGATTGTACTCAATTCATGCCTCCCTCGGATGGGGGTGGTGGTGGTAACCAACCTGGGTGACTAAAACCTTCCTCCGCCACGGATGCCGCTAATCACCCAATCGTATCCCGCTCATGATTGGTTTGGAGTCAGGGTTAGGTCATCCCTCCTGGGCTGCCCATCAAAGATCAGTCAACATAATGGAGGGGGTCGGGCATTATTCGCCTCCGTCTTCGCACTTTGGTGGGAATACCGCCACGAGAAGGCAGTGCGCAGGATTTCCTCATCAGGGGCTATGCGGACGCAGGTCATTTGGGAGCATTGCAAGAGGCGTTCAGGGGGAGTAGCTGACTCGGGGCCTGTGAAACCCAACTCTATCATGCTGAGGCATTTGGGACCATTGCTGATGACGAAAAAATTCGGTTGACCAGATGGGGTTAGAAACATGGGTGGATTACATAAGGTATTGGAATGTTTTCAAATTTGCTCACCGCAAATAGGCGCTTGTTCACACCTGAGCAATGAAGCCAATGAAATATCCTACTGACTGTAACGCGAGGATACGAATTATCAATGGTGTAGACAAAGTCCGAATTGATTTACAGGGATTTTGTAAGTGATTCTGGAGTGACCGCATATTTGGCCGTCATTACACGAGAGAGGCCAAATTATGCACGATAACGAATCAATAGACCGAGATGAGGCTATATATTATTTACACTCTAACTGGGTTAGATACCTTGATGATAGTTCGAGAAAACTGTGACCTTAAAATGAATTGCGTGTTTATACTAGGTACGCGAGGGCTTTATCACTCAGGTGAGAACAGCTAGATTTCCGTGGACATAAATGCTTATTCCTCTTCATGTTGAATTATCATTAGAAATCTTCTGAAAAATGTGGTTTGTTATGTTTATTTATTAATTGCATTGTAAGGAATAAATGAAGCTAGGTATTGATAACACTTCAGTGGATTCTGTCGAGGTTATTCATTTAGTCCGGCTAGTAACAACTCGAAGTTTCTATCCTTTGATTTGACCGTATTATTAGTGCTGGCTTGGTGATTCGACGGGCATTAGTCGGTATATTCAGTCTAGTGTTTTCATACGACAGCGAATGGGCTAAGGTGAATCACATTGTGTAGTGATGTGATCAGATTTGCTAAGCAGCCACTTTGGAGTACCAAAAAATCTTGGCTTGGCTAGATGTACTTTGTGAAGTTATGATATTGAAAAGCACACCGTCCTCCGAAAAGTTGCTCATTGTTGGAATAGTAAATGACTCAACACGCGCGTGAATGGTAAGGTTGTGAAAAAACAGTAATGACCATACTTGTGGGTTTGATGGGAGGAAAATGGCGAAGTTCCTGAAAAGCTCCTTTTTAACGTCTGTAGCAATTTTCCTGTGGTTGTATCCAATTGTCGACCGTAAACAAGACAATGCATCAAGATCAGCAAATGCGTAAAAGATGGATTTAGTGTTGCTCAAAAGTAAATTCCGAAGTCGTCAGAGAGTCGCTTAAAAAATGCTCGCAAATCATTTTTTATTTACTATCCGTCTCTATTATCTCATCTTTTTTGTCACAGTTTGTGTAATGCTGAATTAGTTTAGTTGCTCTTACGTGAACGCAGTCCTCACGGCCAAACAATAAACGGCTAGTTGCCGTGACCAAACGCGAATACTTTCCTGATTTAATGCGGCCTTGTTGCTAACTGCTTTTGGTCTACCGAAGTCCTCTCTGTCTTTAGCACTGCTGACTCTTTGTTTTCGAATAATGGTTTCAGATCGATATGCATCGAATGGGGCGACCATAAGCAGCAAACGGCTTGCATATCGTGTTGACGTCTGTGCTGACCATCTTGTTCGGTTAGCTGCATTTGTTTACGGCAAACAGAACACAAAGACCAACTCGTTTACTCAGGTCGGGTGAGGCTTGCTGACTCGTGAGCTTTCGAGGCGGACACATTTGTTTCTCTCGGCTGTGATCCATGCGAATTTTGTGCGTGAACTTTCCTGGTGGAACGGCCACTTCAGGGACAACGGGCACTGCTGCGCGAATAAAAGTCCTCAGGGCTGGACACATCTCTGAATATGTACTCTATCGTACGACAGCCTCCAAATGTATTTCTTCTTTTGAGCTCACGTGATGCGCAGGAAAATGTCTATCGCCTGCGTGGAATCGAAATTCAGCTATTAAGGGAACCAAGTCGTGAAGTTACAACGTATGGAAATTTGGATCTTTCAGTAGTATGATAGGAAGAAGTTGAATCGACTGGACCAAAATAACAGGTGATCATCGACAACGCCCAAAAAGATTCGATGGTGGTTTAGTGCTCCCGAGCTTCATTGGCCCTCTCTGATGGCTGGGGTTTATAACCTATTGCGTCATCTGCACTGTTTCGTTGAGTAAACGGACGCAGATTTAGAGGCAATTGTGTGAACTTTTGTTGATTGATTATCACTAGCGTTTGCATTTAGAGTGAGCTTAGAGATGGTGTGTTCGAAGAAACGAACAGTGGAAACCAATCGGTTGTACTGGGAATCCCTATTTCGTAATGCGCGCAAGAAAGCTGGTCGGAGTCGTCAATACCACTCTCCATGGGAGTAGCTTACTGCTTCAAATGATGAATGAGACCATATGCGATGAGTTACTACCACACAGCTAATTATCATTGGCATGGTTATGTAGACAGCCGTATCCTCATATGTGGATGGTGCCACCGATATTTGTTCAGATAACAACCTATCTGATTTGAAATATTTGGACGACGTTGTGACACTGAGTGGGAACCGAAGTAAGTTGCAAGTTTTTCTCTATCATCTGAACGATAATGCAGGTATGTGTTGGGTGTGCATTTTGTACTTTCGAAGTGCAAATGCTGTTGCAGAATTGGACTGGCTCGAAGCCGAGCCTTTTTCTCGTAGGGGAACAACAGATTTAGTTACTCGTGTAGTTGCAACTCACCTGGTGGCGTTTTCGCGCATGAAGGAGACTCGATTGTTTTTGGTAATTCGAGGCATCTGCGGGGTCGGCATGACATCCGGTTATTGATCGAAGGTCGAGTGTACGCGGCATCAAGGAAATTGGCAGCGCTCTACGGATCGCAAGCATGGCTCGTGACAAGAGAAGATATGCGAAGACCTTAGGTGTTTGAACACCGTTGCCTTCGTAGTATTGTTAGATTATGGTGGGTGGGTTTTGTAATTAACTTAGAAGTTATGCTTATAATAATGGGTCCAGTCTCTCGTACAGGCACTGAATCAGAATGGGATGAAGTGGTTGAGATACGTTATGCGCCTGCTCACAGAATGACTTCCTGACTCGTTGTAGTTCGAACCAGGCAGTCTTTGGAGGATGGTTCGCGGTGTTCAGTCGATATCATGGGTAAAACGTATGGAAGATTCAATCAGTTGACTAATTGGTTTGTGTAGATTCATTCAGACTGCCGGGTTGTGGTCCATGAGATCCCCAGAGCTAAGGGTTGGAGAAAAGTGTGCGACAGTCAGTGGCATTTTTGTCTTCAAAACCTTTCGTCTTCTTCTGTATAGTTCTTCAACTTACTATTTTGCAGTCGATTTATCATTACTTCCCATTTCTCTTTTATTTGAGCAGATAATGCTCTGAACTGGCAACATCAACCAGAGCACGTTGATGCAAGGTTAATGGTTGCACAATCTGAAACTAAATCTGAGCGGCCATAAATCGCCAAGCGAATGGTGTAAAGTCATCCAAAGGTGGTTCAACCATTCACTGCTTTTTATCTTTTATCTTTTACTCCCCTTATTACTGAAGCACATCCGACAGAAGGCTGCCAAGTGAAGATGATCGGCAGTGGAAAATCTGTACCCGTGGCCTTCAGATTGAAACGCCACGATGTTGGCCGCTTGTCTACCGCCGGTCAGTTTGAAAGCGACCAAACTGTTCTGTTGTAATCAGGGTTGAACTAACGAGGAGTTTTTTATCGTTTCTGTGAATGGTATTTTTTGAAGGATAGTGCATATTCCATCAATTGTGACTTCAGTCAGCGCACGTCAGAATCTGTTGTTCTGCCGGTTTGCAAACTACTGTCTCCTGATTGTAACTCGCAAATTCTCAGTAATCTTATTTGCTCGGATCCCCATCAAACTGTACGTCTTCTTCATACATGCTTTGTCGAGTAGATATTTATGGAGTTTTATACGTCTCCTGACTATGCATCTTTGGGTTCATGGGACCACTGCATGGACTTGGGTTCACTTGAGTTTGTCCCCACCTAGAAGTTTCTTAGCTGTTTGTTTTATTTCTTGTTTCATTCTATTTAATTTCCCATTCCAGCACATTGTGAAGTAGTCGCGTAAACCCAGGGTTCTAGTAGAAGCACACTTATTTCTACTTTTTGATTAATGACCTTGGATGTTGGTACTCATAAAAACCTCGAAAATCGCTTAACACCTGAAATAACAACCGGATCTTGTATCGTGTATCGAGTCTTTCAGTTTTATCCTCTTGAAATTATTCCGTCCTACTTTTTCCAGTTGCTGGTATCGGATATGCTTGATCACCTGATCGTAAAAGGCCAAGACCCAGTTAACATAGTTAATGGATCTTTATCATGGGGATTCTAGTCAAAAGACATTCACTTGTTTCCGCATTTGCACCATCATCACAACATGTCTGCCCCTAGACGTGGTGCCATTGCTTGAGTGCCTTGAAGAGACCCAAAGAGCTATGCCAATTGGCTTCCCTAACCCGAAGATCTAATCAAGCCTGACAAATCAGTTGGTTTATTTCAAGCGAATTCTGCTCAACGAATAAACCGCTTGGGCAACATCTGGTTCTTTGTGACTAAATACTTAACCCTGGAGAATTCATATCAGTAAACACCTAAATAATCAAAAAAACCTCCACGAGATGAATGTAAGAGTAGAATATCTGGGTTTCTTTGTGTGATAGAAGTCATCACAATTCCTTGAGCGCTATTGTCCGCCTAAGCTAATTAGGTTCTAGCACAAAGGGTGCTACTCCGTTCCACTGGCTCCGTCATGTCTGTGGGGCGAAGAATATGAACCGATGGCGGTACGTTCGTCCGGGAACCAGGTAAAGCAAAACGTAGAATGATCAACGGCAAGGTCTCATATGATTGACTTGAGGAAGCTTTCCCAAAGTGCATCACTTGTGTCCCACTTCTGGTTAACGCTCCGTTGTCTCACCTTTCGGGCTTGTTAGCCAAAGGATCTGGTTAAGGTTCTGCGGGGAAAACCCTCTGCATTGTGGACAGACGCGATGTATCGCTCACCCAAACAGCTCCAGCACTCCTTCCATGGGAGATCCCGTTCCTCCGATGTAGATGCCGTGCTAGATTCCATAAATAAATGTGCCCCCGGTAGATTTGTCTGGTAAAACGGCATTACTGAAGATACAGGAAATAAATGTTCACTGCACTTGGTTACCTTCAACACTCACAAACCATATTAGACAGGGAAAAAATCTGTCTTAAATAGCACTCCTGAAAATTTCAAAATAGATGTCCAGTGCTTATCCGAGATGCGCATATAGGACCCCGATTCTGTAACGACCGTAGCCCAGAGGGAAACTCGATCACGCGCTTAACTCTTCGTATGCCAGGTGATACGGTTTGTGGTATTGGTAGTTGCACTGGCGTCGGAATAGCTTCCAACACGACAACCGGACGTGCATTGTTAGACTGGATCCCAATCAATGGCCGCTTTTGTACAATTTGGTTAGACGAATCTGAATGTGTCAGTAGTAGTCACCTCAGGCCGTTGTTTGTTCGTCCTGTATTTTCTTTCCTCCATTTGCTGTAGCTCTTATAAGGCTAAGGACTTATTGTATCACGATTTGTCTCGATTTCTTTGAAGCGTTTCTTTCAATAGAAGTTTTGAATGTTGCTGGTGGGTTCAACGCCCAAAATGGCTGTTTGAGAAAAGCGAACAGGAGACCCATTTTTTGTCCCACCCGACAAAGCCGACAACGGCGATCGCTTCACTCAAATTTGTTCCGACTACAGTCTATTTCTGATGAACACAATTTTTGTCATATAATGCAACATCGACCTACTTGTAATCTTACTTCTTCACATTTTTGAACATCAATTAACCGCACTCCCATTGGTGAGATGAATCAGTCGTCTTATGTTTGTACCTGGGCTGAGATCGCGCTAACGAATGAAAGACCCATTGTGTACAACTGTTTCTAAACGTTCGTCGCCGATTTTCAGTCAGTTCTCAAGACTACTGGTTGCGCTGCATCCGATACAATAGTGGTCACTGACTGAAGGAGCCCTATGCACAATGAAAGACGCCACGCAGGACTAACGGAAGATGGACGTTTTCGAACTTAGATGATCTGTTGGATGGCTGTAGATTCGCCCCTTCGTATGCCACATACGGTGAAATGCGAAAATTCCAGAAGAATCAGTTTTTCAGAAAGCTACAAAATGATCGCGCGCATTGGTGTATTGGGGATTGAGGATGAATGGGAAAGGTTGCGGCAGTCTATATCGACTGATAAATTAACCAAGGAATTTGGCAGCTCATTGGTTCATTCTCGGGAAAGTCTTCTAGCAGCGTTGAGCTGAACACAAGGGATCAGTTTAGTCGACTTACTTCCGCAGTAGATCTTCAACTTGTACCTGGAACTGAAACGATGCAGCTAGGAATAGAGGTCATCGAGGAGATAGGCTTTCTGAAAAGGTGTAAGGCTGCTGGACTGAATGCGCTATTTCTATCCCTTTTGCAGGTTGGTGCGAGTATTTTAATGTTTAAATCATCAAAACTTCTGAGGTCGATCTGGAAAAGACCAACTACCTAATAGCTGGCGTGAATCGGTGATTGTGCTAATTTACAAAAAAGTGGTATATCTTGCTGCAAAAATCATCGGGGAATTAATTTGCCAATTAGCAGTGCATCGTCCGCAGATTATCTGGTGCCTGCGAAGGGCATGCATGTGAGAATCAAACCTGCTCCCCATCCTTTCGGGGTTGTATCGATCACATCTCCATGTTACAGGTGCTAAAACACGGATGCTCCCTTTATAGGCCCACGATTTCTGCCTTTTTTGATCGGAATGCGGCATTCTACTCCGTCGATCTTGCAATTCTCCGGCGCTGCTTCATATTCATTCGTGTGCCGGTGAAATTCATTTAAGTTTTCCAACCTTTGTCATTTGTCCAAACGACGAACGGCCTGACACTGAGTATGTGGATGATGTTGTGCCCCTTGAATGAAGATCCAGTTTAGTTGCGAGTGTTTTTCGCTTGTCTGAATAGCAGTGGAACTAAGTTTGGGATGTGTCTTACACCTTAAAACTGTTCATTGAGGGAAGAATCGGACGAAGTGGGGTTTTTTGTTTGCCCATTTGCACCTCATCAGGATGGCCGCATGTCATAGGAATTGTATTTGCACATTTGGAGGACTCGATTGATGTTCGTCACTTCGAGACATCTGTGACGTAGGTGTGAATTTCGCTTATCGATCGTTGCAGCGGTAAGATTGGTCCTGCTCAGAAACATACTCGTTCAGGGCAGAAGGCATTCAGACACTTGGTGTTTCGGCATCTTTGTCTTCATACCACTGCTAGAATGTTATGGGGAGATTTTACTGGCAATCTTAAGGTTGGTTATGGGGTACAAAGCTGCGTCGATTGAGCAAGCACTGAATTGGAACATGTTAATGCGGTTTGGAAATGAATTAGGCATTCCAGCTTATCGACACCCTCGGTATTCACTGTTCTCCGAGGCATATGGCGGTTAGAGAGTTGGCCAGAGTGGTCATTTCATGACGTACCAAAAGGATATGGAAATCCTAATTAGTGGTCTGTCTCAAGTAGATCGATTTGGTTTATGAGGCTCTCGAACGAGGTGATTGGAGAGCTTAAGCGATATGGCTGAATGCTGCAGTCAGTGGCACTCGTGCATTGGAAATGTACTTCTCTGTAGTTCTAGTTTTCCTACCTAACTGTTGTTTTTTCTCCATTGTTCGGTGTCATGTGGTAACAACAGCAGTACAGGGTTGGTGGTCGTGGAGTCTGAACTGAGCTTATGTATAGGCAGTCAGTCGTGCATATTGTCGAGATTACGGTAACGAGTTATGTTCATGTTTTGTTTCAATTAGTTATGCGGTTGCAGAAATAAATACTCAGATTTCGTAAATGAGGTGTATATACACGTTCCTTCCAAGCTTCTCTTCTGATCAGCTGGACAGATAGTTTGTTTCATGTTGGCATCACAGAGACGAGGAGTAAACAAAGTGGCTCCATTCGCACACCGAGACGGCACGGGGGCTGGTGCACAACATACCCAAGTTAGTGATTTCTCCGACTTAGGACATAAATACAAAGCGTGGGACTGTAGAGCAGAATGCAACTGTAACAGATGAGGGGGTAATCGGCTCAGTGGCACGAACTAATCAGGGCCAACTGTCCGAAGAACTGTCAACGACCACGTCAAAAGCTTTCTGCAACAAAGGCTGATTTGTCAACAAACCTGCGCAGCAAGGCAACAATTCAGGTAGACAACACGAATCCTCTATCTGAGGACCACAGGTTAAGTCGTCACTCAGGCCAGTCGGACAAAAACAATCAGAGGAAGGCACAAAAGAAAGAAGACAAGGGTGTTCAGCACTGCCAAATCGGACCGAGACTGCTCAGCTAGAAAGAATATGAATCTTGCAAGAGAGTGGTCTGGAAAATAAACAATATACACGGCCGAGTATAAGACCTATGAAAGGTAGATTGCTTCGCTGTTCACTGAAGATGTGAACCACCCGCTTACCTTGTTGCCTGATCAAGAAGGAATGCTTATATTTGAAGGTGGGAGAACTGTCTAAGCATGGAGATTATCGCCATCCCGCCACTCGACAGTCATCTCAGCAACTGTAATGATGCACCCCCTCCCCGAAAGAGAGGGCGAGAATAGTTTGACCTCTCGTTATGATGATACGCAGTAAAGTTATTTACTATTATTACTACAACCGCCACTATTGATACTACCACTATTACTACTTTTACTACTATCACTACTACTACTGCTGCTATCATTGCTACCGTATGACTTTTACGTCGTTCGCTGGAATGTATTGCGTAGTGTCTGGAATTGGGAGAAAAGTAATGAGGCGCTGCGTTGCTATGATCACACTACTATCAGTTCCATTATTTTGCATTCTCCACCATTATTTTGTTGTTTTGTTATTGTTTGTGTACCCGTTGCTGCTCCTACTGCTGCCCAGGATGACGCTGTCGATGATTGTGCTAGCCAGAGTGGTCGTCGCTATGCCGGATATTGTATCGTTCATTCGGATGCTCTCATTGTTTTCGTTGTTGTTTGTTTGTTTGTTTGTTCGTGTTGTTTTTCTTTTCCTGTCCTGCTGCTCATTGTTTGTGTGTTGTCTGGTTTTTTTCTCAACCAAGGGGGAGTATAAGTCAGGGCGACACAATATATCCGATTGAGGGCACTAGCCTACCAGGGAGCTCGTACAATATGAGGAAGTAGATAGATAAACAAAGGGACGTAGACAGACGGACAGGCAGTTTCGTGTTTAGTCAAATGGGTAGCCTTCAGGCATGGACATTAAACGACTACATGAGCAGCAGACATTGTGGTGGTGATTACGGTAATGGTACAGAAATTACTACTACTACTACTACTACTACTACTAATAATAATAATAATAACAATAATAATTATAATAGTAGTAGTAGTAAAGATAACCATGACCATGCTAATCTACCAAACCTTGTCTTGCTATTTCGTTGACAAACAGCGACATTCATACGAGTGATTTTGCAAGACTGTATTGCCACTCGTGAATGCTTATTATGCAGGGGGCATGTATAAGTGATAAGCCGCATGAAAATAGAGAGATGTACCCAAATCCCGATAGATGAATAAATTGATAGTCAAATAGGTAAACGAGTAGATAAGCATGTGGTCTTTTGCTCCACAAAATATTTTGCTACTCAACCAAGTGCTCCCACTCGCTTATCTGCCCATAAAAAGTAGGAACCCAAACCAGTGAACACGTCATCACGCAAATACACATGCAAAAACACGAAAACGGGCAACTGAACAACGGGCGATAGGCAAAATGGAAGAGCTATTCATCGCAGCCACAGGTGAACGGAGTTTGTTTGAAAGATTGCCGTACTGCGGTTTACGTGGAGGGGATGCTGGATGATATGCTTTCAATATTGGAAGGTTTTACAATATTAGAGGAATAGCAGGCAACAGTGACTGATACGATCAAGGTTGATTGCCTACCGGGTGTATTTGCCGATTCGTAATGCGGACCATTGGTGTAGCGGTGACAGTCGTGGTGTTTGGGCGTGAATGTTTCGAGTTCGATTTACATTCCTCCCCATCCACAGATCACTTCCTCCACCTTTCTGAAATAGTATGCCATTGTTACGTAAGCGACAATGGAAGAAGAAAAACAAAGATGTAGATGGTAGTTGTAGCATCCATTGAATTTGGCGCCGTTAGGAATTCATTCATCCAGTCAACCAATCAGTCAGTCGGTCAGTTAGAATGTGGACAGACAATCCTGTTGACAAAGGTCAATGCGCTTTGTTCTGCGGTTTAATGTATGATGCATTCATTCATTCGGACAACCACGACCCTCCTCTGTGGTGGTGTGCTTTGTACCTCTGGCTAGGCCCCTAACTTATCAGGCTGTGCTAGTTTAATAAGTGCCAATTTTATCGTTAGTTTGTCTCAGATTTCGAAATTCTAATCTGAAGTCTCAACAGACCTGTTGGTTGAAAGAATTGGTTCGAAACAAGATACTCAAATACAGCCTCGTTTCCGACAGGTCACTTCTTACCCCAGTTTCACTTTCTCTCAGTGCAGTTGTACCTACCATTAAGCTTTGCGTCAGTGTGCTATGATCTTGGTTGCCAGATCACAACAGCAACCGTTCAGACGAGGAGTGAGTGATAACGTATGGGAAGATTTCAGATGACGAGTGAACGTTGCGTGCATCGACGAGGGCTGTCTATGAACCCTAGTCGTATCTCCTGCTCTCCAGTCTTCTAGTGGGAGGATCTCACGAACCCAGCGCGAGATAGTCCGCTGGTCAGGGCCTTCACAACTTTCTACCAAAATGCGGTTTAATTCCCTCGATCGATTTACCGCCTCGGAGAACTGTACAGCTGCATTTGATGGCGTTGTTCACAAAGAATATGCCCAAACTCTGTTAAGTGAATGTTTCGGTCGCTTGGTGTAATCCAACTCGTGGGCAGAAAGTGCAAAGTAATGTAGGAATCTTGGTAATGCTACGCAGAAATTGCTTGATACGACCTGAAATTTTGAGGCACACCTGACTTGGATGAGTCCCGGTTACTCTGCTGACTGAGATTGTGTTTGTTTATCTGTTTGTTTGCTCGTGTTGATTTACTTATTTGCGTGCTTTTGTTTGTTTATGCTTGTTTGTTCGTTTGCGTTTGTTTGCTTGCGTTTGTTTGTTCATATATTATCCACGTTGTCCCTTCTGTATCGGGAAAATCGGGATGTTGTTTGTAAAGCTAAACAATACCTGCTGCAGTCATCGCCAATTGTCAGCGCAGAAAATCGATTTCGTTGCATTCGAATGAACTTTTGTTGTGTCCGTCTGACGGTGCTTTCTTCGTTCGCCTTTTAAACTAAAGCGGTGAAGAATGTGAGGAGCTTACATTATGTTGGTTAAACCTTTCCGATGCCCAAATAGGTTTGTCTGGTCCTTGATACACTTCGAAATTTGTCATTCTGTTTGACCTCCGAAGCTTGTCGCATAGTAACCAACGCTGATTGGAACTAGGACTGACATTTTCATATGGGATTGGCGAGAATTATTGATTTGTTTGTAAAGAGTACGCGTATGGGGGGAGCTAAACATTAGTGAACGTACGGATGATGGTGTTTTCCTAAATTCCTGTTGGAGACACTCATATTGAGCTGTCGCTTAAAATTAATCGTGTCAACTGAAATGCTTCTTCAGTTTCTCTGGAACATTTGAGCGAAAACCAGGCGGTACGGGCAATCCGCTTGCCAAGCTTGATTCCTGTCTGGAAATCTGCCATGACACAGTTTCGTGTACCACAATTCGCCCCACCTTGCTTACCCGTTGTCTTTATCGAAATAATAGGTCTGATGGAGGAAATGAAGGGGAAATTATGCCTGGATCTGGAACCTGTAACACGTGATCTTAATGCTGGTTGACTTAGTAGCAAGTTAGAAATGTCGAGAACTTTTGTCCCGATCGAAACCCATTTTCGGGATATTTTGATTCCAATAATGAGACTTTTAAATGAAATGGGGCATTAAGTAGTAACTAAGTTTGCTGAGTTTATCCGGTGAAAATAAGATCAACAAAGCAAGACTAATCTTCATGAATTACGAAAATATGTGGGCTGCTAGGAATGTTTGTTGTGGAGTAGTGTGGCCTGTCTCGGGAGTTTGGTTAGTATTATCATATTCCGGGACATTATATTTGATAACCAGATTGTGGCACTATGGCTGTGACAAAGACCATCATTCTAAAACAAACAGCGTTAGATGTTGCTGGTGACGGTAAAACCAGAAAGACGTTATTTCACTTTTTCTGACTAGTTCCCTTACTTACCTCGGTTGCGGCGATTTGTTAGCACCATAACAATCGTAATCCGCATGACCCGTAGAGAGCGATCAGACGGTCCTTCCGGTACCTTTTGAAGTGAATCACCCCCATATTGAGAAAGCAAATGTTTCAAACGGTACGGGGTTTTCAGTAGGATCCCTTGCTTTATCAGTTACCGAATGAAACAAAAATTACATATCTGACCTTTGTAGTGGATGAATAACGGAGACGGAACTAATTCCCCAGTCATAGAAAAATGTCACGAAAATGTTTTTTCAACTGTCGATTACCAATGTCTTGACAATAAGACGATATTTTCAAGAAATACATAGACATAGCTAAAATACATGCACAAGTTGTGTGATCATGCTGTGGTGGACGTTGTAATGTGGTTGGCACGAAAACGCTTGTGCTCGTTGTTACCACATCGAGGATGATAGTCCCAGTCGGTCCCAAATCGCAACCAATCGGTCAACACGACCTCCCCTGAAGGGTATCGAGAAATAGTCATACAAATAAATCAAAAATGCGTTTACACATGAAATACAAGTTCCGAAGATACAGTTCTTTCGTCATTAATGTGAACAATGCGATCCACGAAATATTCTGTTGCTAGGACAGCAGATCACACTTGATCTGTCATCGGAGCTCCGGACTTGATACTTCCCTTTCGTTCATAAGACCCATGTTCAGTTACCCGTGTACGGATATCGAACCGGGACGTCAAAAGATGCATTTCACCACGGTTGTAACTGGTTTCACAATGAACTGCTTTCCCATGGTCTTCATCGCCCCGCCCCCCCCCCCGCCAACAAAGTCATGTGATTAGGGCCGAAATGTGACGTGTCCTTGTCCATGCTACAGCCCATTCTCACGATGGGCGTTGGGTGCCATATTTTTACAAGATGCCATCCAATGCATCAGCTTTATATTTATTTCTGTTGAGGGGGTAAAAGCTTATACAGTTCTTTTTTGATTGTTTTTTCTGCAGTTGGGTTTCGATCGAGGATGGAAAGCAAGACAACTGCTTCCTGTTACTTTTTACAACTATAAAGGACGAGAGGTTTTCTAATTGGTTCCGTTAGAGCGTGCTACCGTAATATCGTTTGTTCAACTGCGTGATAAAGACAAACTGGATGATCAGGCAAAGTGACTCGGAGAGCTCAGTAAGAGGATCACGGGGCCAGCAAACTCTCCAAGCATTGTTACGGTAAAATGAGACACAACTCTCGCGATGTCCGGAATATCAACGAAATCTACCGAATGAAGGGTGGTAAGGCTCCCATGTGTTAAGGATATTGAGGACATTTTCACGAGCGAAACTCTTCCGCTGCCTACGCCACAGACGAATAGCAACAAAGACCTGAGTGGCTGTAAGTGGCAGTAAGGATTGAATCCAGGACAACAACGAAATTGGAACAACTCAACCACAAAAATAAATGGCATCGATAAGACTGCGATCAGAGTCGTCTGCCTCTTATGATATAGTCCTGGTGATGTATTACATGAATCACGCTGTAGGATCATGGACAAGCGTTAGCTGACACTATGATCTTGAGTGATGACGACTGCAGTAGAAATGTTTCGCGTCAACAAACCAGAGAATACAGTCAAGTTAAAAAAAACAGTCAAAATGACTGTTTGGCCGTAATGCGGGGATAGGAGGGGGTAGACAAATATGATGCGCGTAGATCGACTAAGTTACAACCGAGATGAGTCCGTACCAAACATCAATTTACGCAGTGGCGAAAAAGCATTTATAGTGGTCGCTTGGCTATCATACATTTTGATACGGTTTTAGCCTTCTAGGTGTAGGAAAGATGAAAATTCCGTCTGTCGACAGTTCTGCGTCTGCTATTTCCGCCAATTTGACCGCTGGTATATGCCTAGGCTTCACATCAGGTGGTTCCCTCCCATTTGTCTGTGGTCGAGGCAATCCTGAAATTAGTAAGCCTTCTCAGTAGAATCGGTAAGACCGGCGTGAGCGTCGGACTCAGAAAGGCCTGGCACAAATTACTGCGTTCATGATGGGAGACCACGTGACAGTTAGCTCAGAAACGCGCCAACGGATGACACCCTTGGGGATATCTGGTTAGACTAGATTTGCAAGCGCACATGGACGAATGCGTACCTGCATTATGTGTATGGACGCAATGCCCCTATGGGTATTTACTCAAGGATGCGTCGGGACAGCGTTGGATTGCGGCTGCAGTCGTTTGCTGGCTTGTCTACCTGCCTTGTTTGTGATGGCAATAATGTCGCGGGTATAGACGAAAATTGTGCGCGTCACGTCAAATAGAGAGAAAGAAATCGATAGGCAGATAAACAGATATGTGGGTAGATAGGTAGTCAGTCTGTCCATAAACTGTGCCTCACGCGCTTTATCATCCCGACGGCGCGTCAACAACTGGGTCTGAGGCCTTTAGTACGCGCGCGCGCACCGACGTACAGACGGACGAGCGAGCCGGTGTGTATGAGAGAACGCAAATGCACAAGCATGTTTGCGCGTACAAACAACTAGAACAAACAAAGTCACACCGCTCAGCCGAGAAAGTGAACCAGGACGAAAGAGGCACGAAAAACCGACAGCACGAAAATAATAACCACAGTCAGGCAACCGCAACCCAACTACGAGGGGGGGGAAGAACAACAACGACGACGATAGCAACAACAAGGTCAGCGACACTAAAAGCAGCACTAACAACAACAAAACAACAAGCCCTAAATAAGCCGATAACACAACAAACCTCGTGAATCGGTCTTGACACGCAAAATGTGCGATACAGTAAAAGGGGCTGCGACAGGATGAGGTGCACAACAATACAATGAATGCAGACGGCGTTAACCAGGTCAGCCTGTGTGATTGGCATTGAAGGAGTTCGCGCATTGGCGCACAATCTGCGTGGCCCGCCATGCTCTCTTTTCGTCCTCGTTTGTCTACGGCATGAAGTGTCTGTATCAATGCTCGCCTGTGTGCGATCACTGTCGGGATGCTTGTCAAAAATGGGGACAACAGGCATCAAAGTCATGCCCTCTGACCACCTGGTGGTTCGGTAGGGTGAATATGACGGGACTGGGTGCCCGACGTAGATTTCATCATTTGGTATTCTGCAACAGCGTGCTGAGGCTGCATGTTTCGTGTCTACGCTCACGTGGTCTGATGGACTGTAATCATCCGTTAGACAAGCATATGCGACTCGCTTCTGCCTGTCATCCCACTGGCGCAACAACCGAATTTGTGCCACCAGAACGCAACCTTCAGGTGACGAGAAATCGCAAATCGCATGAATTAAGCACGAATGCAGTTTTTATGCTCAGCATTCTCAATGCATCATTCGAGACAGTTTGTCGGTAAACGATGAGGTTGATAAAGACGCTGGAGGTGGCAGTTGGTAATTCACTATCGTTCGGATCGTTACCACGCCTGACCGATTGAGACATGTGGTTCAGTTTCCAGGTCATTGTTGCCGGTTCTGCAACCCCCCCCCGTGTAGCGTGCTATGAGGTACGTCCTTTCCACTACACTCATGCAAGGTCTACTTAAAAAGAAATCGAGTCATCAATCGTTCCAAGATTAGATTCTGTGTCCGGATCATCGTTGGAGCAGATATATGATGACATTGGCCGATCAAACGGCGGACATAGTGGGGGTATTCGGCCTTGTATAAATTGGTGGGAGAATATTCACTCCTCTCACTGGAACAGTTAAGTTAGTAGCCCACCTTGAAATTTCACTGCGGAGACATTATTCCACTCAATTTCTAATTGTCCGTGCCGACCAAACCGTTATTGTTTTGTCCTCTTTTACCCGGATTCTTTACAATTTTGTCCAGATTTTTTTGCGATCGCACTATGCTTGTTTTTAAGCCTATATATGTTGTATATATTATGTCAATGTATCTAAACACCAAACCGTCTCGAGGGGATTTAACAGTGAATGGATTCCGCCCTACCCGCTTATTCTATTTCAAAATCCGAAACCAATGTTATGACGTAGGCGGTGCATCTTTCCCGCTTCTTACTCAACACTTTTGACTAATGTTTCTCGGCCCCACCGGTTGGTTCGGTAGATTAAAGTCAATGCGTGAGCTTAGCTTGTTGAGACTACCATTAATCGGCTAAGAGTCAGGGACCTCTCTCGTTTCACTCACGTGATACTGCACCGTGAGTAGTTCGAAAACATTGAGACGCGCAGGTGAATGCTTGTGCTGAATTAAACCTATCAAAAGTTTGCAGTTTGGTCGACATGGGTAACAGAAAACTGGATTCATACATGAAAAATTATTCACGGATTGTCAAACCTCAATTCAGCTGTGTTAGGAATCATCAGCAGTACATATCTATCGCTCGCTCACAGTCGGACCTGAACCCATGATGAAGGGTTGCGAATCGAGTATCATATCTACTAGACTGGCAAGGATGAAATAACTGTGTACTATTTCCACGGTATTTAGACAGTGAGTTGGGTTCTGATAGTGTGTTTATTGCAGTCAGGTACAATCTACCGAGGTATTTTAGATGACACGAGAAACCAAGAAGAATATGAAATGGGAAATTCACTGACATTTTTCACGTCCGAAACTCGACGTCGCTAACCGGAAACCCATTAGCAATTACCTCTCCCCGCCCCCAAGAACGGGTGACTTTGGCAACGAGCTGAACAGTCATTATTATTATTATTATCATTAATATTATTATTATTATTATTATTAATATTATTATTATCGTTCAACGTTAAACAGCAAGGCAAGCCTCACAGATCACGGCCTTTCCCCAGAATTACCATTCTCTATAAAAAGAGTGAATATCCAAGGGGAACACGCAGTGGACCTACACAAGCGAGGAAAGATAAGACGCCGCTGTAGTCAACACGTAGAACACAGTCTAACTGTACAAACACACTCTTTCAGTCATTCTGACAAGATAGAAAATGACAACACGATCATCACTGTTCACGGTTCACTGCCATATCCCTCACTGTCCCCAGCCAGCTGGTTGACGGGCCTTGTGGACCCCAACCCCAACCA
>LUCM01004876.1:52094-62789 GCA_008360955.1 Fasciolopsis buskii
TCCTGTATAGCTCGTTGGGTCATGGAGGCACGCAAGCCGTCACACCACGTCAAGGTGCAGCTTCGTTGTGACTATGGCTACCTATGTGATCATTCAGCGCTGCGTAGCCACCAAACGGCTGACACACACCAACTAACTTGGCGGTTCCCAACCCATTTCCGGGGGTGATCAACCGAAATGGTCACAGATAAGAGCCCGAGATCCTCCGGTTACTTTGGTGATTGACGGCAGTTTGCTTCGCTCGCCTTGTTACCACACTCGACCTACTGAGACCTAATGTGGACTTATGCCATTTTAAGTTTCGTGTTTGCCATTGGCCGTTCACCCCCCGGCTTCGGATGGCTTAGTGTCTATAGGACATCCTCATTCTTCTACACCAGTGCTTCAGGTATGTCATAAAAATTTAGTTATGACATCTACGAGGTTCTTGGGATTTCATCGGTTCGACGGCGGCTCGCTGGAAGCGATTTCGAGTATATTTTTCATTGCTTGATTTACAGTTCGGGACAACATATTATATCATTATGGAGGGTGTGGCGGGATATTAGGTTTGGGAAATGTTATTGATGGTCTCTTGTCGTTTTTTAATTTCGATCTGCTCAGTAGTACAGTTTTGGGAGTTTTTTGGATGGCTTGATTAACTGGATGATATTTTAATTGTGGTTTATTAGGCATGTTTGCCTTCCCGAATAATAATATTGTATCTAACCCCTACCCTTTTGTTATTTTCCGCCAAACCATAGTCTGACACAACGTTTGGAAAGACACATGTGGTATCTGGTTTGTGGAACTTACAGTGCGAAATGCAGTTAATTTTCCTTGAACCTAAAGCCAGCGAGACCGTTTCGCGAAGTTCTTCACTCTCGGGAGTAAGCTTTAATAAAAAATCGCTATCGGGACTGAGACATCAAGTTCGCTTGAAGGTAGTGATTAATCTGGCGCACAATGGAGGGGGGGGTCACTGTACTGATGGGCGAAAAACCGTGTGAGAAGCCGTGACTGCTTTGTTCTATCGACGGGCCCTTTTATGGGCCTTCACCATGGCTATTCCGTTCGCCAATAGTTCGAAATGACCTCTCATTTTTACGTTATTTACATGTATTGATTACGGATTTCCCAGTTTTTGTTTGTTCCATTTCACTGAACCTCGGCACCTACCGGCCAAAATTCTTCTGTGCTTGCAAACCCCGAAAGATTGTGTTCAGACTCAGAGCAATAACGTTTCGAACAGGTCCGCTTAGGGCCGTAAAATCGTTCTTACCGTAACAGGCATTAATTATCAAATTTTCCACCCAGAAATATTTGGAAAATTTAGTCCTACCAGCAAGAGATGGGCGTCGATGAATCGAAGTTCACCTACCTTCTTGATATGCCAAATTACAAAGAACGTGAGAAAACGCAAAACGTATATCTCTGAAACATACAGGTAGTGTTCAAGCTTTAACGATAGCATTTATATCCTTTTTTCCAATCCGGAAAGAATAATGAGGAGCAATGACGCTCGAGCGTAAGCACTAATGAATTAACAAAGTGCCAAGGATAAAAGGGAAGACCTGCGTACCTTATGGAACACAGATTTGACGTTTTTGGTTCAAGACAGATTGTGGGCTAAGTTTGTTTCTACGTGGCTAACAGGTTAATTTTTTTTTTTGAATGCTTTCTTCGTTAACTGATAGCAGCGGGAAAGGGAGCTGAATGCTGGGAACCTCGCTGGAGATTAAAATGGAACACTGGCCCATTTCAGAACATTCAACGATACGGAATATACACAAATATCAATCACTGCGTTCGTTCAGATTATCTTGAAGATGACTAATTCTTTCACCAACATTGCGAAAACAACCAAAATCCACATCCACACAGGACGACCGTTTTCAAAGGCCTTGCAAGCGCATTTCTCAGTGGGTAGACACCATGAGGGTATGCATCTCAAACCGACTTCTGGGTTACAGATCTGCCCATTAGCCGTCACATTGTTAGCTATCGCTGTAACATTCGAATATACGAAGAAAGAGTAATATAATGCATTTTCAAGAGGGATAATTGGAAGCGCTGCGACTGATGCCCGACAATGCATAATGTGGCAACTTCCATCAAGCGGTATGATTTAATGGAGCACAGTTTAGTTCACTCGTTCTCATAGGAGAGAAAAACGAAAACACGGTACAGCTAAACGTGTTACTCCGCAATAAAATGTAACATTTTATGCGGGCTTCTGATGTTCACAATAGAAAACTTACAAATTTCAAACTCGCTCTCGCCTAGGCTATGCCCTCACTAATAACAGTTCATGTTCCTTTTCACCACAAAATGCCACCAGTGTATTTCACTTGGTACACCTAGCTCCGTTCCGAAGAGTGATGAATATTAGGAGATTCATTAACAGGTGGTGTCGTCCGAGACTCACACGAAATTCGGTTGCACCGAACATGAATTTAACAACAGAACAAGGAACTATTTATTTTGATTAGTTTTTATTTCAGAATTAAGTAAATTCTCCCGATGTTTCTAATTAGGTTCTCCAGGGATAACGTAGAATTCCGCTGATATTACGTCCATATTTTGTGAAGTATAATCGCCTAAACAGCATTGTAAACCCAATGATGAACTAGTCACGTTGACTTCATTCGTCCACTTGACCAAGTGGTTGGATTTTGCAAGCTTAAACACGTGAACCTGTGTTTGACCGATCAGATGGCTCCCTTCTGGTCGTCTAATTGACCCTCGGAGCGAATTTAAACTTCTGTTCGGTTCTGATTGTTCAATGGACCAAGATAAAATGGCCGTTGAAGTTCAGGCTCGCGTGCTATCAGGTTCATGATGTAAGCTTGATTCCATTAGTACAGCCTTATAGACAGTTGATTCAACATCCAGCCTGAGGCTGTCAGTAAAACTACAGTTGTAGTTATAGTTTCGAGCTGGCTGAGTTATGAACAGCTCAAAACGAATTCAGTCAAAGCCCGAGACGAATTCGAATCAAATGGCATAGTACTACTACAGAAAACAATGAAACAATATAAAAGTACACAGTCCTCTACTGTGATCGATCACAGAGGTCAAGCCCTTGGGACCGGCCCACGGTCCGATAAACCTTCAAGTTTTGAACGCACCTCCCAAGCGGGGTGCCGGACAAAATTGAGTTTTGTTGGGGTGATAAAACAAACGGTCAATGAAAGTAAAAGCAAACTGGCGTGCAAATGCGTCTACTGGTGGAACTGCGACAAGCCGGTTAGGAGTGGAAAAAGTGAATATGAACAAAGGAAGTGGAAAGGGGAAACATCAGTGGCACTTACGCTCCCAGTAGACGCTACAATACCAGTATGACAGTTCGGTTTACTGATACAGTATTGAAAACGGGTTTTTGTCGCCTACACATCTGAATGAAATGAGTTGGGTAATGTTATCTCAACGGCCCACTAAGTTCTACGCAATCAAGAACGCGATAGAAATGGAAATCGGTAGATATTCCTTCATGCAATGTCATCGAGTGTGAATTCGGCATAGTGGACCACGTGTTGACGAAGCTTAGCTGACGGGTGTTTGCAGGCGTTAAACAATGTCGGGTTGGGAGGACTGCTAGGCCTGGCCACCGGTAATCCTACCGTATGGGGTGCATCGAGTCGATCTATAATTATCCAAATAAAATCACCTGGAGCTTTGTGAACAACCTTCGAGACAGCGACAGCCTGTCCACGCATAACCTGCCAGATCTCAACCCGCTCATCTTCAGGCGTTTAAAGAGCAGTGGAATAGGTTGTACGAACACGAGTAATAGAGACAACTGTGCAACTTTTTTCCCACAGTGATTTGGATTTGGGCTAAAACTATTCGAGTTTTTATTTGGAGTATTCGGAATTAGGTGGAGACATTTTTGCTTCACAAGATTTGGGAAGCCTGCTTTTGATTACAAGTCGTACACTAATGCTCAACCTCTGTCAGTGCACTTTGTAGTGCGCAAACGCAAACGTGCTCATGGGAGACATCTTTTGTTTCAGACCCGTGTGGACGAGACATTAATAAACCGGTTGTTTAGGCTGAGAGCTGGTGGGCTAGAACAACGAAGACCTCGGGAATCGATACTTCGGACGCCGACGCTTACAATTCAAATATTTGCCTGATCACATAATGAGGACACGTGACTGTTCACTTGGGAACTAATCAAAACAGTACTGTCTGATATCGATCGGTTGATGCAGTGTCGGAAAACCATTCAACAAAGGAAACATCGTTTGTCACATGTTTGTATAATTGGCTGTGTAGTACGGGTCGGATATTATTTCCGAATAAATTTGGTATAATTCGAGAAATATTTATGTGATTCTGAAATAACGAGGGAAGCGATATAGTCGGATGGAAATGCTTCATGAAAAAGCACTGTTTTGATTCGAGGTCAAAGGTCGGAATCTCCATGTCAAATCGGAACACGGTAAATTTATCCAAACATTTTTTTTATCACAATCGCTCTTTTCAAAAGTGACCAAATTCGGATATTTCTGGTGTGTATTACAGAGATCACCATGTCATCGACGTCGCCATCGAGTTGTTTCAATGAACACTTTATATTCCAGTTGGTGACACAGGGCAAATGTGTCACTTTTGCCCCCCCCCCGGTAAAAGCCCCGGTGATTGGTTTCAAAATTATCCGTTTTCGAGGGGTGGTTGTGTCGGCGTCAAATTTTTTAAACAAAAGATTCCAGACTACAAATTCCTAACATTTGAGAATTTACAATTCAAATCACGGTACTGTGACAGAGTGGATAGTCGCGAGAGTTACTGTTTGATTCTGTGTTCACACGACTTGTCATAGTCAAAAGCCGTTGATTTGTTCGAGATCGGTCAAATTGTTTAGTTACATGAATATGGGGGAACTTGCGCAGTTTTCGTTTGTATCCACCTTCCGTTGGCTTTGTGGAAATGGGGAACCAAATTGGGCCATCGTTCTCCTCTCTCCCATTCCGGTCAAAAGGAAACGGACCGTCTAACAGTATTGTCAAAAAGATAATGTTATTCATTTAGTTTGAATCTACTCAGGCTGTTTCCGCGTTAACCAGTTTTGGTGATAAGGTTCGTTGTGTTGTCATCAGCAATTGTTTTCGCAACTGTCATTGTAAAACTTGATGATTTTCTGTTCTTCACGAGTTGACTGAAATTCTATGTGGTTTCCTATCACAGAAACTCTACATGGCCGTATCTTGGCTTCCGAGTTGGAACAGTTGCGAGCTTCGCTCGTCAAACGTGGCCTCATTATGCATGATCCGGCCGTGGTCATGGTAGACCACAATGAAGATGGACGATTTGGTCTGGCTACGAAAGGCGACGGCCACCCGACGGTGCCCAAAGCGGACACACACGACACGTTGCTCATAGCTGGTCAAGTTTGTGATTGGCCCGGTTGTGGCGCTTCTGTCGATCCGGAGAACTCTTTCACTGAGTGGGTTCTGAAAAATTAATACAGTTAGTAGTATTGCTATTTTAGCTGTTATTATCCTTCTCTTGCCCATAATCATCATCATGATGATGTTAGCGTTATTTTTCCCTTCGTATAACGGCCTATGACCACCAGTTGGTGACCACTGTCTATAAATTAGTGATCTTTGAACATCGTTCAGGAGCCTCCGGCCACTTTTATTAGACGCATCATAGAGTAATGTTAACACACATTTTTGGAAAGCGCATACCACAAAGAGGCACATCACGTGTGAACTTCGCTACCCAGCCGCCTGACTAGACAGTCTAGTGTATTCAACGAAAACCTGTTTTTATCCCAACCCAGGTTGTGAGTGAAAAAGTAACCTGAGCATATTAAGTAGAGATCAGAAGCTGATAGACAACGGAAGAACATGGACTGTTAGTCACCGTTATAACAACTGTTGCAGTACTAATTTAACCATGAGCCACCGATTTTTTTCGAATTCCCAAGCAATTCCTCTGGTTAGGGCTTACTTTTTCAAACAGTTCTTCGATTTTCTAGATGGCAGATGGATATCGGATTAGAGGTTTTTTTCTATCAACGAAGCACTCACTTTTTTGTCTTGCAGCAAACTCCTCAACAAACATCTGAACCCTTCGCCAATATTTGTTAGCCTTAATTTAGTATGGTTTCCCTGGGCCATTTCATCCCTGTCGTTAGCTTACGATCAACCATTGAAGACCCGTGGAAGAATTTCGTTGGTGTCTTTTCTTCAAGGCTGGGTTGGAAAGGAAATGGAAGTACAACAGAGATTATCAGTTGTGCGTAATACATTTTTACGATTTCCTAGGGCAGTACGACAAGATACAAATTCACGGAGTCTTTGGAGTGGGAAGCGGAGAAAACAGAGGTTTATGATCTATATCTATTATTGTAATCAGCATCCACGTTGAAGCTTGTTGGGCGACAGGATGATGTTCATTTCCGCTGGTCCTGAAAGGAGAAGTTCTTTGGTCTCAGAATCTCTCATTTCATTGGTGCGAACGCTCACAAGAGTTGTAAATAAAGTGCTCACGAAACTCAGCGATCTATTGCGCAAGCTTCGTTTTCCGACTGGTTTGCTCTTTGTTATCTACAGCATTCGATTTGTTCCAAACCGTTTGGCAAGCGCGAACGAAATGCTAATATCTAACGGGCTGACGACATAGTCAAAACTTCATTGGCTTAAATCCGGGCGGGAGGTGTCCACTTCCTGTGTACTTCACGGTTTGTTACCTTGGGCTGACCGTATTTTTGCAACGGCTGAACGGCGGCTGTGAGATCCAGTATAAACTCGTCGGTGTTAGTGTCTTCGTTGTTTGCTTGCAGGGCGTTAATGTTTATGGACAGTTTGAACTCATCACCACCATCATCATCCTTCAGCTTTAAACAGCAAGGCAAGCCTCACTGACCGCTGCCTTTTCGTCACAGCTACGTTTCTATGATAAGAGTAAATATCCAAGGTAAATAGGGCGTGGACCTACACAGGCGGGAAAAGATAAGACGCCGCTGTAGTCAACACGTAGAACACAGTCTAACTGTGCAAACACACTCTTTCAGTCATTCTGACAAGATAGAAAATGACAACACGATCATCACTGTTCACGGTTCACTGCCATATCCCTCACTGTCCCCAGCCAGCTGGTTGACGGGCCTTGTGGACCCCAACCCCAACCACGAAGACGTGAGACACCTACTTATCCTAAGTTCACTGTGCATTTTCTCATTCCACATCGTCACGTCATCTGTTGACCTTTACATGGCTTCTTGTATTCCTTGGGAAGAACCCAAAATAGGGCTCAGCATGGTAGATGAATGTTCGCCATACGCAACACGTGACCCAACCAGTGTAGTCTGCTAGGTTTCATACGCTGAGATGAAGTATTCTGAAAGTCAACACCCAGTATTAGAGTCCTGACTTCCACATTATTCACCCGGGCACTCCATCCAATGATAGCGATACTACGTACACATCGGTGATCGAAAACGTCCAACCGACAAACATCTTCGACACACAATCTATGTCACGCAACCGTGCAACAGAACTGAGCGCACTGCGGCACAGTACACATGGCCTTTCAACTTCAGTGAAATATCAGGCCGACGCCACAAATGCTTCAGTCCAGCGTAAGCTGCTCGAACCTTCGAAACGCGCGTTCTTTATGTACATATGTTTATATATTATATGTGCATCACCTGAATTTTCTCGTTGCTCTCAGGACTGCGCATGGATACTCCTCGTTGAAGAGTCTACTGGAGAAGCAAAATGTCAGGCCTTGATAGGTCTTTGTCAGTTGAGCTAAGCCAATCTTAGGAACACAGATGGACTACTCTTAGAATAAATTACATATAAGTACTACTTGGATGCCTGAGGGAAACCTCATCGGAAGCACACGACTGGTTTTGCGACTGTCGCTTCTCCTCAGATATCCGTATTCGATACTGTCTTGTCGAGACACCTTTCTGCCTGCACAATCTGACTCATATTATATATTATCGACCATTGGAGGTCGTTGATGTTTGCGAGATGATAGTATCTCGGCCTATATCCAAATTTTAATGCTGTAGTTTCTGGGCCGTCATGGGAACAGAGTTCTTCTGTGGGACTCAGATTACTTGATAGGAATTTAATTGAATGCCATTGAGATAAAACAGAACATAACAATTGTCATAGTTTACGAGCTTAGTGCTGCAGTTAAATAGCCACACACGATTTTCTTACCCTGAAGGTGGATACTCGAAATTCGGCTTTACTTCGATTCTTATTGGTTCGGGTGGGGACACCTAGACAAGAATGCCAGTTCGCTTCGTCCACGCGGAAAACTACAGTCGAGGCGTAGTACATCAATGCTCCATTTTACTGAACTTTATAAGCCGCTATAAATGTCAAAATGTATGAGGTACTTCAAAATTACGGTTCTATCTCCATCTTGGCATATCTACGGTGACTTTGAACCTACCTTTGAACAATCTGAATGCAAAAGATTGCCATGAACAATAAACCTGAACTGATCAATTTAATTGGCGCCAAACATTTTTGATGAGAATAGCACACGTTCAGTGTCGGTCCATGTTTACTTTCATTTTATATGGGTCCAGTACAGTCCGGTAGAGATGTGACATGATAAGAAAAGCTCTATCTTAGTAACCGGCCGTTTAAACCTCAGTGCATTTTTGGTTGAAATGGCGCACTACATTGTAATGTCTAGATGGAACCAGAGTGAAAGCTGACGCGACAAATGTGAGGTGTGAGAAAACTACCGTAAACACTAACCCTGTCTGAAATTTACTACGACTACTTCACTCGGGAGCTATCTCGGAAAATATGCACACAACTTGTTTCGCGATTGCTACAAATGCTAATCACAAGTCTTCATCTTTCTTCGTTGTTTAAGTAGCCCAACATAGGTACGGAATGGAGTAAGCTTATCGTTTCAGTCTAAGCGGACCGCGGCAGCACAGCACGGCACGCACGCGCACGCGCTCGCAGCAGCCATTGCGAGCGAATAGCTATTCATGTCAATAGCTCGGGCGCGTTTTTCCTTTGTACACACAAAATATGAGCTAGATGGAACCCTCTTGACTCCAAAGCGAAAGGGATTGTTCATTTAAGTAGCCTGAACACGTTACGCAGAGTGAGCATCTGACGGATTTACACGAGTGTCGTTCTAGCCGTTGGACAAATGAGCACTGACAAATTTCAACAGACAGTTGAATGCCTTTTCGTGACCGCTGTTTGACTGCAATGCTTTCCATTATGGTGAAAGTATGCAACCAGAAGTAAGAAGATTGATACTACTTTAAAGGTCTATGATTTTGCCAATGTCTCAATGACAATTAATTACTTATTACTATGACTTCGCACATTACTGACATATATTGGCTTTTACTGAAGATCTTGTCTTAACATATGATAATGCTCGACATTCAGTTCCTCATTTGTGCGCGTTAGATTGGAGGCACCACAATTGCGCACAATAAAATGGTGGCCCACGACCAGCATAAAATCACTTAAGTTACGAATTTCTCCACCATAGCTTCGGGGGCCTCTGTCTGGCAAGATTTATAGTTGTTTAAACGAGTTTGGGTTCGCTACGAGGTGTCTTTGTTATTGCTTTTCGTGCTTCCCGAGAAATGGTTCCTGTGTGAACAGTATAAGGTTGAGCATGATCTCGTAGGTCTACTCGATACCACTAATCCTGAAAGTGATTACCGATTTGTGATGCACATTTGGTGCGCAACACTCGTTAAAAACAGGGTTCACTGATTGATATGTTTGGTCCGATTTTCTGGCGGGAAGGGATAAGCAGACACAGACAGACCTGATCAGTGATTTGTAGATGTTCAACCTGTTGTCGGGACTTCGCTGATTCATTGTTTGTTTGCACGCACACACACACACACACACACACACACACGCACACACGTACGTACGATACACTTCTTTCCTCTATCGTGTTGTTTAAAGTTAAAATGGGTTGCCGAATCAGATCACCTTGAGGACTACAAATTTCAGAATTGGAAGAATCTTGTCTACATGAACAGCTGTATGAGCCAGGAGAATGAAAAAATAACAACTACTTCCGGGTTCTTTTTTCATAAACAAAAAATAACCCGACTTTCTCATTTTTGCAACTCATATAATGCTCTTAAGTGTTTATTTTTTCTTTGTTGTTCCTCTCTGATTGCGTTAAATAAAAAATTCTTATTCTGGATTGAGCTGCTCAAAGGAATTAGACATATTCAGTTATTCTTCGTTCGGAATTTTCACATAAAATTAACGATCTTGCAGTGAATTGAACCTATTCGCACACGACCAAAATCAGAAAATCACATCAGATTGCTGAGACTATGATGACACTGAGTCACTTATGGGGGAAAAAATAGTGACCGATGATAGTTCAGTGTAGACGACTAAGTGTCTTTCGCCTTAGAATGCGCTGGTTCAAATCCTCACCAGCGCCCGTTACTATGGTGGAGGATTACAATAAACCCCCACCCAGCTCGCTGAAACACCTAACCTGTTGAGGCTTTATTTATTTTTATTTTTTTTCAAGCTTCAGGTCCATGCTCGTCGGTTCCTTCCCGCGTTTGTGACGATTCACCATCCAAGGGATAGTCAAGCAGTCGAAATCATGACTTTGATCGTGAATGACATGCGGATTCGAATCCTTCCACCGCCACTCACTTCACCACTCGACAATCTGCAACCGACTCCTGTATCCCTACTCGAAATTAATGCGCAT
>LUCM01004876.1:74903-127284 GCA_008360955.1 Fasciolopsis buskii
TACTGCGCATGTAGTCCATCATCCTCCTTTTCGTGCTCTCTTTGCACGTGCTTGGCTGGGCTGGAAGAAGCGATGTGGCAGTCAGGCTGACTTGGTACAAAGGTATGAAGGAGTTAGCTTCGGTTTTGGCCTCGGTTGTTGCCTCCCGCCTTTCTGGCTTGGGCCCAAGTGGTGAGCATTGTTGTTGGTTGGAGGCGCTGTGAGATATGGCTTACAACCGAAGTCATTATGGAGAATGCTGTATGGCCTGTCTGTAGAACTTATCCCTCTTGAAAATAATCCAAGAATCGAAAAATGTATATGGTGAGAACAAGAAACAATTGGTTTATGATTTATTATTTTTGTTGCCGCTTTGTCTATCTATTTTCTAAGCAGTTCCACCTACATGTTCTCTTTGAACAATGCTTGTTCTTAAGCCAGTTTAATATATATATATATATATATATATATATATGGTGGTATACATGTGAATGCGTGTGCAAATGAGCGTCTTGTGCATCTGGTAGTCTCTTCTGTATTTGAAAATCTGCTTTACACCCCAAAAGAATCATAGTGCGAACTGAAACATTTCCAAAAAGTTAAGGGATACACGATGTACATGAGTAAACAACAAACACATGTCTCTAACTACTCACCCCTTTATTCCGCTTATTTGCCAGTCTTGGGTCGTCACTGTGCGCTCACCGGATGAACGACTTATGCTACTCATATTAGTTGAGGAGTTTATGCAAGCAAACACACACACACACGCACAAGCAGACGCATGAACGCAGATCGCACAATTAACCGTTCCAAATTTTGTTTACGGATAACATCGTCGTCGTGTTATCGATCGACGATGTATACAGACACGTTTGATAACAAACTGATGAAATCCGTGTGTTGACTCCGCATGTTCGTGTGTGTGTGTGTGTGTGTGTGTGTGCTTCCGTGAGTACGGGACTTTGGGTTGAGTGAGAGCATGGTTGTTTACATTGGAACACGAGGTTCGTTTATGTTTAGGTATTCGTCCATGCCCCTTCCCCTTTCAGATTGGGATAGTAAGCTCATCTCTCGCTCACTGATCTGCAGTTGCGTTGTGTCCTTTTTGAGTCACCGAGATCACATTGATTCACTGTTCATCCGATGATTTGGTCTTATTGTCACGTCCGAAACAATGTTCACCCAACTTCCCTTAGAATTCTGTTGCACCGGCAGGTCGACGTTTCAGTTTATTGCCAAAAAGAATACAATCACCGATATGCATACGGGTGCACACACACACATGTCATCTGTGCTGCTTCACACCAGTGCTTGAGTCTGATTCACTTCTCGAACCAGATGGTATGTAATAACACTTTTAATTGGCCGACAGAAAACGATACGCCAGAAGTTGTAATCGAAAGGCGATCTTTTCTCACATGTACGGGTTGGGAATGAATCATGGTGCCAGTATACCCGCAACCTCATTCGCGTCCTAGTCGCAAACCATGCGTATCGCAGATATCACCCCGTTGTTCACATGGACTCTGCCGAGATTTTCGTGGGCACAGAAGGTCAGAAATATGTATTATGGACACAAAGTATGCTCTTAAAATTGGCCTTCAGTTATCACGAAATCCGATCTCTATCACAGTAGCTCTAAACCGTGTTATGACATGTTAGGTGTTAATTGAACTGGTCGACGGTCATGCGATGCCTAATTGGATTTAGTTGGTCCGACTGACAGATTCAAAGTAACCCGATCTGGTTCATTCATCATAAATGAGGCAATGAATTTCACTATGGCTCATCGAAAATGAACTTTTGGGGGGTTTTGGGAATTGGTCTACGTGTTGAGACAAAACGGCAGGAAATTGGTTGGACTCTTTACTATTGAACCTGCTGATCTTGCTGCCGAGAATGCATTTGGCGTGTCATAGAAAAGTTCTGAGAGTAAAATCTGACAGATCGTACGTATCCTAGATAGGTGAAACAAGTGTTTGATTCTGTTTCCTCACACCGTGGATGTGTAAGTATATCGCTGGCATCGATGTTGCGAATTCTGAATGTAGGTACGCTTTTTGTTTCAAGGAATTACGAAAGCTAAACAACTTGGACAAGCAGATAGAGATGAAAACAGTTAGCAGAGAGTAAAATTAGGGACCCACCTCACGCCTAAGCTCAACTTCGGACATTTCGGTTTCTTTTGTTTGTCAGAAAGTAATGTATTTCGACTTGACGTTCGAATCTATCTGTTCCAGAGGTGTTTTTCCTGTGTGGAAGTGAGTGTCTCAGCTAAAAATAGCAACAAGGTCAAATCTGTCAACTTGTCCGGAATAGTTTAACGTCTTGTTATAAATGAAATCTAACTCATGGAATCTGTGTATGAGTTCGAATTCAGCAGGCCATGTCTAGTCTGTAAACCAATCTTGTGATAGGTTTCCCGAAGTAGTCACAACCTCGTATACTGCGTAACGTTTTCGATATTGCCATGCTACTAAGTATTAAACTTTCACTTAGCGAATCTAGTCATTGGTCTTGAAATTCGGTGTTGGTCATAGGTCATAAGTCAGGTCGTTAGAGTTCGTGAAGTCCTAACCGGCGAGCTTATCAACTTTTGACGTGCGCAAGTGCAATCGATTGGAATATTTCGTTTCTATAAAATTGCGTCATTAGGTCGGCGTTCCCCATGACTTTGAAAATGTGCACTTCATCTTCGGAAGTAGATATTTGGTCACTAGGCTCTGTGCCGTTTCGTCCATTTTTTGAATTCGTTAAATTTTGTCGATTCGGTTCCTTGGATTCATTTACCTGAAGATTTCGGGTCCTTAATTGGGGGAGGGGTGTTATGATGCTTCCACTGCTTCGCTCTCCATCTTTCTCAGTTGTTTGAATTACTTGCTCTAAAGTAAACTCTCTACCCCTGATCCAGTTTGAAGGATCAAACAGTTCGAAGAATCCCGGGCATGTAAATAACTCAGCGAATAACTGCGCATGTTTGGCTTATCGATCAGTTTTCTGCGGTCGAAGGTCGGGCACAAATTATCAAAATCGCTTGCAAATTGTGTGTAGTGTCAGCTATGGAATGGATTTTAGTCTGTTTTCCAACGGGATTACTTTCACTGGCAACGTGAACCCAAGAAAAGCACCGTACAATTTCCCGCGCTATTTCGGAATCATGTCAAAAATATTAGGAATGGGGTAAGAACATGTCTCTGTTTCACGAGACTTGTCAAGAGTACATCCGCTTGCATATTGTGGAACAATGCATAGATAATTATAGCACTTTACAGTACGTACACACAAATGCGTCCATGTTAGAGGGGTTGAGTTTCAGGCCCATGCAACTAAGATCTCAGTAAGTCTGTTTGACTGTCTTTTCGAATGGTGTTGACGTAATTTAGAACAATTCTGACAGTGCCAAGATAGTTTGGGGAACGGTATAGTATATTAGTCACAATCATCCTTAGCTTCCGTCATTCTTCTCGGTGGACTCGCTGTCTGTATTCGTTTCTTGATTTCCGTATCCGGTTCAATGAAGAACCTCACATTGTGCCATTGTATTTCGACGTGGAATCTGTTTACAGCTGAATTACAGGTATAGTCGCAAGTCAAGCGGGGATCTTTTCAAACAAGACTGAATCCGATGGTGATTTGAACACTTAGTTGTGGGGAAACGAGAACATCTAACATCGGTCTGATGCTGCTAAACGCAAGATCATGGCTTCATGCGATTTTGGGACTGATTGTCTCACTCTAGATCTATTGACCATGAACATCAAATTTAAGTTCTTTTGAAATCAGGTTATCCGACTATCCTTGTTAGTGTTTCTTACTGTCTCTATCTTTCGTTTGCTGGCCTCTTCCCGTAATCTTCAAAGTTCCTAACTCCCTCTACGATCGTCTGGGTTTGGCCATGTCCACCAGCACAACGATCGGATCAAGACAATCGAGTCCGAATTACACTATGGATGTGACACGGACGCATTCGGATCAGACGATCGGAACCCAAGAAACTCTCACCACCTTGCATCACAGAAGAAGTGCTTTGCACACACTAAGTGCCGCAACAAACAGATGGGATCCCGCCGGCACGCTTGGATGTGATTTCACCAGTCCCTGTTTCCTGACCACGAACGGAGATGACAATACGACCACCGCACCTGTTACCCTAGCCCCAGTCTCCGTCATTACTGGAACTCCAACCACAGCGGCTTCTATAACCGCTAGTAGCAGCAGCAACAACGGCACCAACTGCACTGATGAAAGACAAAACAGCAGTCCTTCCCCGATGAGTACCAACTACGCACCGTTTCCGGTCGATGATCCTAGTGGTATCACGGATGCCGTAACCTCAACAGCCGCTTGCCATCCAGCATTAATTGCTAAAGCAACTGCAGTCCTCCTATCCAGCGTCTCCGGATCGTTCCCACACTCCTCCTCCACTCAGGGAATGGATTGTATCCTTCCGAATGGTTTGCCCACTCAACCATCTCCGTTGTCCTGGCTACCCCAAATCTCGACTGCCCTGACGGGATGCACAGAAAATTCTGAACTGGGAATGCATTTACGTAACCTGACTGCCAGCGCGGACGTAGCTGCGACTTCAGTCAGTACCGATGACACCATCACTACCACTCTCACCAATGCGGAGACCTCCGTGGTCAGCAAAGGGCCAGAAAGATCCCGACACAGCCGACGAACGGATCTGAAGAGGGATTCGCTGAGGACCGCTCTTTCACCATCCAGCTTTCTTTGTTCTGCCGAAGATAAATCCGAGTCCGCCGTGACGCCGGTCAAATTGAAGAAGGACACCGTATTCTCGGAATCCGGTAAAAGTGAGTTACCGTCAAGGGTGGGTGCGAAAATCACATTGTTTGATTGTGTACGGTTTCCTGCTAAGAACATCACGAAGATTTCAATTCCATGTAGTGTTCACCATTCTATAAGTCGATCAAGACTGGTTCGTTCTAGCTGCTTTAAATTTTAGGTCTGCTAGGTGTTTTTATTTGTTTACGTGGACTCGCTCGGGGAAACGGACACCTTTTTCAGTTTGACCAGTCCACCATTGTTACGTTGGTCTCCCCCTGGCCTCCCGTGATTGTAATTCAGAAGAATTGAACGTCAACTGAGTACTGCACAAAGTGTTTTATAAAACGGATGTACAAATTCGTAATATGATTTGATTTGAAGAATCGAATCGTGAACTTTTCAGCCTGTTCAGGAATCACTAACAGTGCACATTCATCGCTTGACCAAACCGGAATATGATCCCGGAGCGAACGATTGGAGGTCGAACACCGTAGCTTCTAGGCTATTCTGGCTGGCCTTCAACGATTTGTTAAACTTCAACATCCCATGATGTCACACCTGTCCGTCAGACTTACGCCCATGGCGGATAACTTCTTTGTAGGGAGCAGAAATACATGCGAGACTTTACAAAAGATTTACTGAGGTTGGCCTAGATATTATGACGTCTGACTCAATCCTTTTTCTCTGGCTTGCTTCCCACCTTGGTCTCAGTAAATATGCGCTACTACTGATTCCGAACAAAGATAAAAATGGATGTGCAGTGCTGTGTTGCGCGTGTATTTATGCTTTTCGATTGGGAATCAAGTGTAAATATTCCATTCAGTTAGAGTTTGAGTTTTTGCAACTATTTGACCATGCATTGAAATGCTATGATTTCGGCTGCTACCTCCATAGCACCGTAGATATTACACTGAAAATTATTTCGTAATTAGAAAAATATAGAGATTTTCCCTGTAGCGCAATGATCGGAATCACTTTATGGTTTTAAAATGTGAGCAAACTCGGAATCTATTTTCATATTTGAAGGAGCTCTGTAAAACCCACGCCACTATGTGAAGTTGGCAAATGCACAAAATAGAACGAGGAACATTCCATACCTAATAGACATTAGTCGTCACCCCAAGTTCCTCCCCGGATTCGGAAGACGGACAAGGAATTCTCCGTTCGCGTTTACTATCCTGTTGTTTAGTTTTTCCACGGCCAAATATTGCACGAGTAACTTGGACTTTTTTGCTTGTTGACAAAATCTACAGTCATCTCATCAAACACGAAGCTGTTGACTTATTTAGTCTGAAAATGGTCTACTTTTCCGTTCTTTCTTCAGTGAGAGCAGAGTACGTGAGCTACCTTCTTACTGTTTCCGGTGGAGATGTTCGATAACTTAAGTGGAGTTGTTGCCAGCGTCTGGTACGCCTCTGTGTTAGAAAAGTATAAGTTCCGAAAAACTTTTCTCGGTGGTTAAATACGCGCCGTGAAATTCACAAGGAAGGCTTTTCCAAATTTCAAACATGAATTAATCTTTACAACTTATTTTGGTCTCAAGTGGAACAGAGAATAGATTGGGTAACTGAGTAGACAGTATGCTCGCCTTAGGGACGTCAACCGAGTTAGTCAGGCGTGATAGAAAGCATACGGTAACGTGAATGAAAACGTGTCAGTAAAAGAGGTAATCAGATGGATAGTCCGTTGGACGCACTGAATCTCGGTGAATCGAGGTGAGGTGGGATGAGACAGTTGAGTCAGGCATATACAAAACCAAAATGAAATGGCTCATATCAGGTCGATAACAGTATGGTTATGACATTCAATAATCTTGGCATTCAGATGACTGAATTGCAGAGAAATTGAGCTGGCGAATATGTTAGACCCATTCGGGCGTCCAGTGTTTCCCCATTGGTTGGTAGTTTTATTTGTTCGCTGTCTGTGCAAATTCCCAAATTTGGGACGTGACAGTCTATGATAAAATCAAGTTTGTTCAATGATGCCTTGATATGCGGACAATGAATTCCAAGCATTTTCTTCAATTCGTTGTATTCGGTGTCGAGTAAGTCACGCACACTTATTTGGTTACAAGCGGCGTGGGTTGCCCGCTAGATTTGACCGGTATGGAAAACAGTCGGATTCTGACTTCAGATCTCCTCTTCCAATCTAAAACTGGACAGAATAACGTGGTGCTAAATTGTGGGGATGCTTGGTGGTAGGGAAAGAGCATTCTAATAGCCAATAATGAACTTGTCCAAGTTCGAAGCCGACTAGTGGTTGAATAACATGCTACTGATCCAATTGATCATTTGAATACCCTACTGCCAAGTATCTGTTTCTTATTCTTGTCAAATCTAAAATTACCGTAAATTCATTTGTTCCACTTCTTACCGATCGTGCTTCTATACACTCGATAAACATTAGATGTGTCAGCGTGACTTGTTCGGTCGTACACATAGAGCCCCTTTTTGCATTCAGTGTTTATAAATCCTCTCAGCTACTAAACTACACATAGGTATGTTGAACTCTTCATATCGCAAAACTGAACCCGGTTATTCATGAATGCTGTAACCTTAGACTTGTGGTAACCTGAAATCGCTAAAATTCTCGCTAGCGACAGCTAAGCCATGGAATAAGCGGTAGGGAGGCCTTTGCTTCTCATCGCAAGCATTGGATAACTTTTCGGTAAAACCATTTTTTGCGGTTTTTCAAGTAGATTGGTTTCCTAAATGGATTGTCTCTTAGGGCTGTTATGTTCAATCACGTTCACATCTTAACACAGACTCGTCCAAATCCGACACGGACCCGTCGATCTCGGGACCTGAACTCGGCAATTGCCAGTTATCCCCATCCTCACTGATCAACAATTCAATTACACATCGCCAGTTCTATCGATCACATTCGGCTCGACCCCGATTTACTTATGCTACATTAATCCGTCAAGCGATACTTGAATCACCGGGAAAACAGTTGTCATTGAGCGCAATCTACGTGTGGTTACAACGGGAATTCGCATACTTCCGACAAAATGAAGCTACATGGAAAGTGAGTTTGATTACTTGTTGGTTTGCACGTTGTTTTTGATTCTCGATAACAATCGGTTTCATCATTTTCTTGATGACTGCATTGGTTATCAATGTTAGTTGCATAGAAGTAATGGGTGACGCATTGTTTTCCGGTTCAGTCACACTGACGATCGTTGCTCTGTTTTGCGAAATTGTGTAGTGATATTTGATGTACGTTTGGAGCTTACTAAAAGGATGGAAAACTGATAGCTAGTATCAAATCCGTTCAAATTGTTCTTCTTGCTCTATCGAAATATTGCGTTGATCCCAATGTAAAGTCTTGTGACTCCAACAGGATTTGAACCCATACATGGGAGGACTCATTCCTTGGTACACCATGTGTTCTACCAGTTCCACCCAAAAGTGCGTGAGTTCAAACTCGGCTTGGTAACTGATTTTTACATTTGAATGAGAAAAATATCGTGACAGGAATTTTTTGGAGATTTGAGAAAGGTTGTTTGTTTAATAGTCGATGGGAAAGGCTTTTCTTGTTCTTATCTCACCGAAACATGTTTACTCTCCTTCATACGAAAGAACTAGTTCTGGCAAAGGAGACATTCGGCAGCTGGGCGGTTCGTTTAGACCTGGATCGTCTTCATTATTATCGTTTGCACAGTGCTAGGTTTGATCCACATGAGAACCAGTCTTAACCTAACCCAACAAACGAGCCATCAGCAAAGCCAATTATCATAACAGGGGTCTCACATACTGGTTTTGAATTCATGCATTCTCAGATGTCTGTCGGTTTTGTATGGTGCTGTTCGTGAACATCCTTCAGGATCTCGTTCGTTCGACGTTCATCTAACAGAGTTCAACAGAGGAGACGGTTTTTTAACGTGCACACGTAATTTTGCCTCTACACATGCGCACGATTCGCACAATTCGGTTATCCATTGCTACCCCCAAGTCTTGCTTTTTGTTCGTTGGTGGGCTAGACCGGTTTCAGTTGTTTACTTCGTCTCTTATTCTCTGACACAAACACAAACACTTACACATACACACAAGCAGAAAGCTGACAACAAACAATTCTGTGGTTTCCAGCTCTCGCGCGCGCGTGTACACAGGCTGGTTTACCTTATTCTGTTCCTCCGACCTACCAGCCACATCAGTCAGCACTACTACACACTGACACGTGAGATAATTTTTGTGTTTCTGATTATTCGTGTGCCCCCACCTACACGCAGATATAAATTTGTTCGTGCTACCGTGTGTGTTGTTTGGTCTGTACGGGTCTACACCTGTGGAGAAGGGAATCAACTGAGAGTGAGAGAGAGAGAGAGCAGTGGTGAAGGAAGGCCAGCAACAAGAACAGTAGCAGAAATAACGACAACAAAGTAAACAATCAGAACAACATCGTTGACGTTCCAGGGGGACCGCTGGTAGAAACAAGCTGATAACGCAAAACATTTAACCTTGCCCTTCTATCCCCAACGCTATCATTTAGCTGCCTCTGTATCCTGGCCTCGGTCTAGGCTGTTTCGGACGTTTGGATGAATGCCGACGATGTTTTCCGTGTTTTTGAATCGACGGGAACAAAACGAAGTAATGTTGCCTAAAACTGCAGAGTATCTGTCGGTCTTCGAGGTTCCATGAGTGTGTGTGCGTGCGTGCTTGTGTGCCTGTGTGTGGTTACCGACAATCGGTCTTGGTTCTCGCTATCTCCTTCACACGTATGGTCTCTCTCTGATAGGTCAGGTTGTTCTTTCACAGGTTCGATAGGGAATCCTATCACGTCGGGTACATGTAGTGATATTAATCCTGGGAATAAAATTAGGCATACAATTGGGAAATTTGGACAATCTTGCAACGTAACTGATGCCAGAGAGGCCTTTCATGAATAGAATTCCACAAATTCAACAAAAACCAATACCTTTTCGGGGTTGGTTCTCACTCATACCTTTAAAAAACAATTGCTTTTTCTAGTTGACGAACATGTCCTAGCGACTGCTATAGATGAACTGTCAAAAGAAATAGAATGTGTTAGGATCAGTCCAACTGTCAATATGAGAATGAACTTTTAGCTTGCCATACATTTTTCCTATTGGCCTGATAAAATGTTAAACTAAATTGAGAGAACGTTTCGAGTGGATTTGGGAAGTTGTTAGTTTAACTTGAAATTGAACTGCTTTGGTCAATCGTATTCGCGTTTGGTCCATTCCATTGGTCGGATGATCTCACCGATGATTTGTCAACACTCTGATGTCCTTGAACGCCCTGTGATACACGAATAAGACGTGACCCATATTCGCAGCCTTGTAAAATCGAGCCATTAATTTGCGGTAAATAGAGGCGAACAAACTACAGCGTTTGGTTCTCAAATTAGATCAACTGTTTCCAAATTTACCTGATGGTTTTTCAGATTAGTGCAGCAAAGCGGCGCGGTCGGCGTTTCGGGGAAACCGCATTCAGCACGATACACTATTATGGTGCAATCGACTCGATCGGTGCATCCATACGTATTCAGTATCCTTAGTGTCTTATACTTATGTGTGAGTGTGGCGCCGGCAGTTTGTTTATAACCCCCCCAAAGCTTATAATTCCTCTGACGAATGCTACGCGCGATTTGCCCACTGGGGTGCGAGAGCACGTAGAATAGAATCCCGAAATTTCTGTATTTGATCACATCCGTTACTTTTTATCTTGTCACCACCCTTACGAGTCAGTCAGCTGCGAACTGCACTAAACTAATTGTGATTCTTGTGCCCGGAATGTGGGAACTTGCAAGTACGACCCTGTATGTTGACGCTTCTGAGCTGCAGGAGTTATTTTGTTGTGGTCAACCGACGGAAAAAAATCCCATCATCTTAAGTTACTCAGTTCCAGAAAAATTACAAAAGCAGGTTGAGTCCGATCGTATTATACATTGTTCTTGTTCTTTCATCCGAAATTCTCTGTACATACTTCCTGGCGAGCGTTTGATGTTCATTCTTGAAAACCGCTTCCGTATTTCTACAAGCTATTGTAAGGCGCGAATCGCTTGATGTGAGCACGATGTAGCACGATTTAGCTGTGGCCTATTACTCCACCGTTCACTGAAAAGAAGAGATCCACGTGGTGGATATGAAAACAAAACAAAAACAATTCTGCAGACCGTTATGAATAACCGTAAACAATTTGTATAGAACCACGCAACTGAGTGGAAACTGACATCGGAACTTGTGCACACACAAGCACGGAGATACACGCAGAGGTAGGCCTTGTTCCTTCCTCTGGTTTTCTTGCAAAACCATGTAAACAAGGCTGGGTGTTTGAGATGCTTCTGCTTTTCCCTACACAGGGAAAGTTGATGGTGGCAGTAGTGCTCGCACACATGACGTGTCCTTGACTTGTTTCAGTACACCGTTGTTTTCTCTGCTTCTCTCGCCATCTTTCATTTCGCATCTGTTTTGATCTCTTTCTCTCTCGCGCGCTCTGTAATTGCGTCTCTCTCTCTCAGACTACCACTGAGAATAGGTACGACAAGCACAGGATCCGTAAACATAAATAAAATAGTCCCTGTGATTGCACACCCGAATTTCGCAGTTCAGTTGTTTGTTGTTATTTTTGTTGTTATTTTTCAACGCTGTTCATGTCGATCGACTCGGCAATGTCTGGCACTTTTCCCGATAGACAACCTCGTGTGTGTTCGCGTGTATGTATGTGTGTGTGTCTATGTGTATTTTCGTAATTGTTTCTAACGTCATGTTCCTTCACCTCCAGGCGTCCTATTTACTTCGGAAGCATCTTTCACTGTTCCATTTTATTGTTCCTCTGTGTATGCCCAAAATCCAACTTCGTTCATACCCCTTTAGCGGTTTGCAATCCCCTATTTTGGTTTGTTTGTTCAGTGTGTTGACAAAATGGAGTTGTGATCCTCGTGACCCGTTCGACTACATCCTCTCTGGTCAGCCAATTTGCGAGCGGAAGTATTTGTATTCACACACACACACGCACACGCACACACACACACCACGTGCGCTGTGCGTAACACGGCAACAAACAACCCCACCTATTTTTCCATCTACAATCTACTTCATCATTCGGCTTGTGCGAACCTGTAGGTTCTGAACCTCTTTATCCGATGCCCGCTGTCATGCAAAGACTTTTACGCGGTAGTCAACCTTCCGGTAACCCCACGCTCAATGAATTTGTAGTGCGTGCTTATCGATCTGTTTTCTTTAGCCGTTTCACGAAACAACGAGGCAAATGTAAGCCTCCGTATGGATTTTCATTGTTGCTTAGCTGTCGTTTCCTTTCATGAGCATTTGAGTGCATGAATTCGTGTTGTTTGGCCTATAAATCGGCGTTAGTCTCACGAGTGCTCGGGGCATTGGGACCAAGCGAAGCTTGGCAGGGGGTCGCCGCCTACGCGTGGTGGCAGTTCGCGACTGTTGTTGTTGTTGTTGTTGTTCGTTGTCATTGTTGTTGCTTTTGTTGCTGCGACTGTTTTCTTGCTGTTTCTGACCGTGTTTAATCAAGTACTACTGTTGCGCCACAGTAAACTGCGGTATCAGTTTGTAAACGATACAATCGGACCACTGTGAACCAGAGTGCACTTTTAGATTCCGCTTCTCGCCCCCTTGATTGTCCCATCCGCTTTTTGGCAATACTGATCTCAGATGATTTTGCGGAGATCCTTCTATGCGATTGCTATGGGTTTCTCTTCAAATAGCGGGATGAAGTACGAGGTAACACAGCGCACCTTACTTACCTACTTGGAGAATTGAAATTAACCACAGGGATTTAAAGGATAGTTTCAATGCGGTGGTCGATCGGATGGAGCCGTGGCACTCAGATGCAAGGGTCGGGGTTTTGAATTCTCCCGCCGCCAGTGGGCTTCCCCGCTCGGTAGCCCTCCGTTGACCACAGCCTCCTTCCTGGGGAATGTTGTACACTTCCATTCCATTAATAAAAGAGGGAAGAAAGTAAAATATAAAGATTAGGTGACCACTGAGTTATTCGACTACCCTCCAGTTTTCTGAACGAATTTTACTGACGCAAGATATGCAGTATCAGCAGATGAAGAATACAACACTATCGGACGCGGTTGCGAATCTTGTTGATTTTTACGCTCCATTGCCTCACTAATAAAGCAGTTTCAAATTACCCATCCCACTAGGTATTAGAAATCTACAGTTTCTTAGACATCTTATGTTAGTATTTAATCAAAACAAAGTAAATAACTGTAAATCATACACTCACGCGCACATCAATCGTAATCGATCTAATATCCAACAGTAGCTTGTTATGATCACGGACAACGTGTTGTGGTTCGATCGTTTTTATCGTCCACCCTCTAGGCAACGTGATGGATATTTCGGAAACCATTGTTTATTTATTCAATTTAGAGCAGTTATTAAGCAGCAGCGATTGCTTTCGTCGTACACAATCTTATTGATCTGGTAGTGAGTACTCCATTCTTTTCTGGTCCCTTTTCAGAATGCCGTTAGGCATAATCTCTCGTTACATAAATGTTTCCGCCGCGTTGAGACGGCTTCCGGGTCTGTCTGGGTTGTGGATGAAACGGAGTATCAGCGGCGAAAAGCGAAAAGAGTGGTGTGAGTTTTTCGAAAAAATAGCATGATTTCCTTCTATCAAAAAAAAAACGAAATGAAACTTTGGGGTGACATTTTTCACTGGGATTTTAATGGCTGATTGATCAGTATTACGAAAAACACCGAACCTCACTCTCCCTAAGTCTCAGTTGAACAATAGTGTTAGTGAAAAACATCATATGCGCTTAAGTGCCTTACGAATAACTGCGTCAATCCGCTGCAGTCACGTTTAAAAGGAACCAAGATGAGAGAAACGAAAAAACACGGCTAACTCACCATATAACTAGCCGGTCAAGCGATCAATGATTGGAGGTGCAGAAACTTCTCACAGCGTCGGAATTATTTCGACATGTAGGACTAGCGATGTTCACGGAAGTCAGCACACGCTTGGTACGGTCTCATCTGCATCTACAGAATAACTGTTCTAATCTGCTGAAATTCTGTGCTCCAAAATCACAGCGGTCAGCCTCGACCGGGATATCGATCCATACCACATGCTCAGGTGCCCAGCTATTAGTCTGTCCCCGATTGCTTCCGTTGTTTACCCTCTGACTGGTTTTTTGATTAATTGTCCGACTGATGGCGTGGGTAATTACATTTGTTTGGTCGTTCTCATATATAGACATATTTGCACTGAACACTGAAACTGCTAAAGGCGTTCACTCGGATTATTTTCAAATAAGAGACGGGTTTTTCTGTATGTTCGAAAGTTGTTTCTTCTTCGATACTAATCAAGGAAAACGGGTTTCCCCTCAGAAATCCACATCTCAGACCAACTCATGCTTAAAGACAAATCATTTTGTTCTCATTCTAGTCGATGGTTTCCCAACTCTGGCACCGGAAAAAACCAGGTGAGCCACACAGAGAAAATGACCGTTTGCTTCTATTGCTGAGATTCCGATGCGTCTTTCTAGTAGTCAAGATGAGTCTACTCATGAGTAGCTTCATAAATGTTGCGTCACGAGGTCCTACACTGAAGATTCATTCTTCCCAAAATACACGTAAGGATCCGCTTTAACCAGGAAGTTTTTACTCTTTCATTTTTTGTGGCAAGATAAACTTGTGTCGTGAAATGTTATTGAATTCATTCCAGCCTTATTGTTTACACATAAATAATGCGCACATTCCAATTATACAGTGCCAGTTTTTGATCCTGAACCCAAACACGCAGATCCGACATACTACACATCTTACTTTACATTTTGCACGAATGTGAATATATATATAATGGGCCATCGGAATCATGGCGAAGGATGAAAACAATGAGCAAGAAGGAGGAAAGAAGAAGAAACGACGAGTGTAGTTTACCAAATGTGATTGCTTTTCTCTCTCTCTCCTCCACCTGCACCTCATCGGCTATCCTTCGGAATCCATGATTCCTCTGTGCGCTTGATCCTACTCGGTTGCCCAATCAGAAGTAAAGGGTTGAATTAAGGGACCCTACCCCGAGCGTTTGACCAAGTGGTTCAATCAGCAAGGCAGCAGGGCGATCTGGTGTTCTCGCTCGGTCTATACACCCTGGTGCCTAGTAAACTTCCATAGACTTCCGGTGATCGTACAGCCGTGTAATTTGCGCGTTCCCCGTGGTTGGTTTGGAGTCAGGATCTAGCCATCTGCCTTAGACCAATCAACTCATTAGTGAGCAAAAATCACTTGGCTTCGTCAATGCACTTTAGTGGGAACACCTCTTTCACGAGGAGGCAGTGACTAGGGCTTCCTCTTGACAGGATATTTGAGGTGCACCGTCATTGGGGACCATTTTTAGAGGCGTTCAGAGCGGTAGCCGACTGGGAGCCTGAGACGCCCACTCCTAATCCCACTGAGACATTTTAAGATCGATATACAATTACACCTTTTTGCCACATTAGTTCGCAATTACGTCAAAATCATTCGGCTTTGTCAAAATAATCAAAATTTTCTAAGAATATTAATTTTCTGCAAGACTTGGTAGGTAATAATTGTACCATACAGTGCTCATGTGTCCTATGGTATGGATCACATTTCAGATTTTTGTAACCGAGATCTGAGTAAACCAGTCGGATAGGAGTTTCCAGTCTTTTCGACACAATTCCGAAAGATATTGACATGATTTTGAAATGACATAATAATGTTCAACTTTGTTCGTTCATGTGATTACCCGGACGGCTACTTGGGATGGAGGCTTTAGGCCGTCCACGAGAATGGAACAAGTCTTGTTGGTTTCATTTTGCTTACAGTACAAAACTAGACTGCGAAATCGGCTACTGAAGCGCGATTTGGTGGAGTTTTATGACATTCATTTGAAAGCAGAGGTGGCTTAGGTGATTCAACCTACGTTTCTTTCCAGATGGTCATACCCAAAGTCGAGGTTAAAGCTATGTCGATAGACTTACGAGCAACAAGACAACAGGGGATCTATGACATGAACTAATGAAGCCGTTCAAGAAGTAATCGATCAGATTGTCAATCAGTGAAAACGGACATGCCGTGGGACCGGGCGGACTAGTAATGCCGGAGAAATGGTTATTTGCTCGATTTATATGGGGAGTCCGGCAAACCAGTGCATTGGTGCTATCCACATCAAGCCGTAGCAATTCAGTGAGCAAAGTTTAAGAAAACAGAACAAAGTATGCCAGGATTGATCCCGGGTGGCGTCGCCATCCTTTAGACGGTGTTCATCGTGCGACACCAATCCTTCGATCCGTTAGACCGTCGTCATAGTCGGTGGATCATCTTGAAATTGGTCTACAGTCACCCGATGTTGTTTCTCTGGTTAGGGAATGGTTTTCAACCCTCTCAGATGGCTGTCACAAATTCTGATGTCTCCTTGACTCGCCTCCTCGATTTGACTGTTTGAATAAAAAGCATTCCTTTCCCGGTTTTGTGTGCGGGTGACTTCAGATCAAAATACTATTTTGCTGTATTGAGCTTGATCCAATTATCTATTGCATCTATCATTACCACATTCTACTTTCGTTATTGAACGTGTAGAGTGAAAAATTACACAAACTCCACAGCTCCGAAGGAAACAAGAAAGTGGCCTTAGGTGTAAAAGTTGAACAAGACTTGTACGCAGCTGATTCGTTGACGGACACATCATCAGCTGTGACAAATTTGAGTCAACCATCCGTCGGAATGACCGAGTCCCAACTGGTATCATGCACATCCGCTACTGTGTGCACTTCGCCGATATGGAAACTTTCGCATCCTTCCCAACTGCCGTTGATATCAACCCCATCTCAGGCATCCCCACTCTTATCCGCTCTACTACTACCGTCCATAGACAGTGGAACAGTAGCGACTTTCGACGGACGAGAGGTCCATGAAACGTTGCAACAACTGACTGTGGACATCAAACTCCCTGGCCTAATGGACCAGAGCAGTTCATCAGAGATCACGTGAGTCCAATATGGGGGTCGAGCTTATTTTTTGTACTTGTCGATCCGTGTCGTCTAGGGATTTGTTATGTCAAGTCAAATGAGCGTTTCGTGCATCTCGGGAGGTGAATATTCGGTAGTCACATAGTCACAAGAATTAGGAAAGAAAATCAGGCGATATCACTTTGTAACTTAGAAATAAGTTCTCCGAAGCTATTAAGAAGTCGAGTGAGATAAAGAATACTAAAACGTCTAGGGTCTGATAACATGGTTTGAATTAGTTTCCTCCACGCATTGGTATACTAGCGGAAAGATGCTGAACAGGTATGGAGATAATCTTGTAGCCATTCATCATAGGACCAGCAAAGATGATGGGAGATCCGTCAAACTACAGCAGAGTCACGTAGCACCATTTATAACGAGATTGATTTCGCCCTGCCTCATCATGTGCATGTCACAAATTATGCAGTATGTCTTTAAAGTTAATGAATGACATTATCAATGGAAAATTCGAAGTTAGCATTCCCACTAGGGTAGGACCAAAGAGGTGAATAACTCCTGTTTATACAGGCTAGGTTTCCATCTTTGAATCGCGGTCATTCAGCAAACTGCACCATACGTGAGTTGAGAGAGGACAGAACCCTGGACACTCACAGACGTTTATAAAAAGACTCCGTTGCAGGCGTACCAAAAGGAAGCCTATCAGTCCCAAAATGCAAGATTTTCTCACACTTTTCACTCAAGGCTGGTGACAGTCGAGTCCTTTTGACAGCGATTCAAGTCGGAAATCAAACATTCATACGATATAGCCGAAGCTATTCTGATCCCTCCGGTCAAACAGCCATTAGTAGTTCACGCCAAATCACACCTCTTGCACATGTTCAGGTGCAGGTGTATGGTCACTCCCCTTGACTGAGCAGAACAAAAACTTTTACTGAGAGTGACTGAACATGTCCTACGTCGGATGGACATCTAAATTAATCAGAAGGAAGCCAAAAGCCATTCGGTGGGCAGCTGCCGGCATCATAAGTCGTCACTGGCTTGGGACAAGCACATATTCGGCAAAACTTATGCACTCTTCATGATTCTACCCGCTGCCAGCTCATGTTTACTGCGGTTTGCTGAAACGATCGTAATCCAAAGATGGAAACCTAGCCTGTATAAACAGGAGTTATTCACCTCTTTGATCCTACCCTAGTGGGAATGTCAACTTCGGATTTTAATTGGTAATGTTAATCATTAACTTTGAAGACTTATGTTACATAATTTGTGACATGCACATGATGAGGCAGGGCGAAATCAATCTCGTTATAAATGGTGCAACGTAACTCTGCTGTGGTCCCTGTTCAAGTTCTTTTAGACGTAAAATATGGGAGCCGAGTCTTATAATTTTTGGAACACATTTTTTGAGACCAATCAAACCTAGATTATGTATTAAAACTGCACCCAAGTGTTTCATGGGGATAGAATGAAGCCAATTCTTCGTCACGTATATGCAGACAAGCGACAGGTCCTAGGATTGTTCTTTACCTTCCACTTTTCAAAAAAGAACTAAAGCCTTAAACACATTTGCAATACCAAAATGTGTTTCCACTGAAAGCGTTACCAATATTAGATGTAGGGGATAATATAGCGTCTGCAGACCTACTAAACAAAGAGAGAGAGGTGCACAAAAGGACGAACGGTGACACGATGTCGTCTTGCAGAAAACCGACCGCTGAGTGTGTGCGAACTGGAGGACTGCCACGGAAGTGCTTAGTAAGCGCATAAAAAGGGTAGTTTGTCCGAGATCCCATTCCGCTCGAAACAAGAATGCAGAATAGTTTTCCCTTATCGATACGGCTAAGTGGATCATTTTTGGTCAAGGAAACACTGACCGTTTTCCTGTTTTTGTCTGATGAACAAAGGACAATGAGTAAAATTAGCCAAGAAGAAAATAACGGCCCGGCAAGGGCAATAGGTAGACTGAAGGTGGCCATTAATCCATGTGACAGTTCGATTCAGTATTTGTAAAAGAAATTTTGGGAACATCGACGTGAAACTGTCAGTCGAAATACGAGTGTCCCTTTTTTACATATCAGCGTGATCAGTACCAATCTACAACAATCTTTTTGTCTTTTTTCTGTTATCTTTCTACTTCCTTTATTAATGAAATAACAATGCACATCATTATTTCAGGAAAGGGGCTGCGGCCAACAGAGGGCTGCCAAGTGGGAAGGTTGACCGGCGGTGGGAGGATTGGAACCCACGGTCTTCGTGCTCAAACGTCGTGATCTTATCCACCACCGGCCGATACGGGGATAATTCCTTCTCCAAGTGATTGGTTAAACAGCTTCGATAATACCTGGGTTAAAGTGGACGAGCATTTTCTAGGACCATAGGAGTAACAGCTTCCGGCGCGCTAGCCTTCTTAGACTTCAGCTTGATCAACTCTTTGTAGTCTTCCGCACAGAGTAAGGGGTAATTAAATCTATCCCGGATGAACACTTCATCCAGCACACGTAATGGGAATCTAACCATCGGTCTAGTTGAGGCTCTGTTAAGAAATTCCACGTCCATCCCGTGCATCCTACTGCATGAAGAATTTCCACATGACTATTTCAGCACATTCCATGTGTCGGAACAGTTTATTTTACGAAGGATTTATTCGGTATCGATTGTTTCACCTGTTTTGTCGCACTTCGGTTAGCTCTGAAGGGGTTGTCACAGAGAAATAGCCGTATGCTCGTCCTTTCTTGCAAAGTAACTTCTTGAGTACTGGAGATAGGAATCTACCTCACAGAGTGTGAACTGTTTTCGACGGGCAACATGCATTCTAGTAGAAGTCTAGTTACCTGATCAGTTGGTCACAGAAGGCAGGTGAATCCGATTGAGTGAACAAATCTGAATCAGATTCGGCGGAGGGTTTTCGGGCCATTATTTATTTATTTCTGGTTACGGCTTCATACGAAAAGTTTGTAGTTGGTTTTGCTGCATATACTAAGGGGGGATTTCGAGGAATACGTGATAAAAAGGATTTTATGACAATGGCGCCTAGCACGAACCAGAGGGGTTGCTGACAAAGTATGAATATAACTGCACATTCACTGTGATTGGGAATCTGGAATGTTCATCAAGGAGGTTAGAAGTCTATTGCAACCTCCACTTATAAAGCACAGTAAGGCGCCAACACTAGGCTCACCCAGAACATGCCACAAAAATGGTTCAACTTATCGCCTGGGAACAGCGAGGGAATGTAAATAATTTTCAGATTGGCCGAATCATAGCCCCCGATAAATTTCGCTTTGCAAAGATTTATAGATGCACCAACAGGGTAGCTGGTGCGAATGAACAGCCTTTCATTAAGTCGTACCAGTAGTTGCTGATGTAGATGATGATGCCACTGTCTCGCGTGTGGTAGAAGAAAGAGCTATCGACGCGGTGGCAGGCGAAGCCTGAGAGTTTGGCGAGTTCGTTGTTGATGTGACAATGAAGAAGGGTTTTTGCAGCAAAATAACCTACAGTTGCATACACTCTTGATTTTCTACAAGTTCACTTATGTGTCCCATTAGAGATTCAGCCTTACTGTTCGTGATGTTTGGTAGGCACACGCGTCGCATTGGGACACCCTGGCTGTCACAACGAGACTACACCTTGACGTGGTGTGACGGCTTGCGTGCCTCCATGATCCAACGAGCTGTACAGGATGGCTTATCTCAAGCCGAAGATCCAATCATGCCTGGAAGGTCAATGGGTAGAGGCCTGACGAAGTAGTTTCCTGGTCCTCCAAGTTGGGGGTTGGTCTGAGTTAGCAGCCCAGTCGGACAAACGATCAGAAGAATAATTGATCCAATTGGATGGGCTTCCACTCAGCTACACATATCCCACTGCCTTGCGGTCAGGGTTCTTGTCAGCACTAAAGGTTTGGTTGCAGAACCCTAATCGTTCTTTGCTTAGCGGCTGGACTCCCTAAGCCATACCCGTCCATCTATTCCCATAGTTAACACGCCCACCAATAATTCCATACTGCATCGGTCCGTGCGCGCAGGATTAATCAGGACCGCGCTGCCCATTGCCATCGAGCGCTTGGTGAGGTGGGTAGTGATAATGTATGCTACTGCTCAGAGTTCCTCTCTTTTATTCAACCTGTCTTTTCTGTCTCCAACCAATCTGTTTGCCACTTTCTGCCTCCCATAGTATCTCCATTGGAACAGGCTGCGATATCGCAAACGGTTTATTGTCAAGGTAGTGGTGGTAGGTTGGTTCTTCAGTCTGTTAGCTCACTTTTGCTCAGGCCTCGTCAGTCCTCTGAATCTCGGTTCCTTCAATGTGCGCGCACTGTTAATGCAGGCCTGGCACAACAGGCGTGGTTTGGCTCTGACAGTGGATCTCACTTTTCGATTGATGTTGCTGCGTGAGTGATACAGGAATTCATGATCGAGTTAGAGTAATTCAACAGACTTGGATCAAAATTGTCTTCGTCAAGATATTTTCTTCGAACTTCAGGAGACGAAGCAGGTTCTAAGCGTGGGGTCCAACGGGTGTAGGAATAGTCTTGAGTGAAGAAGGCTGAAGCAGCTCTTCTAGACTGGATCCCCAGTCACAGTCGCTTGTTGTGCCAATGAGACTGCAGGGATTCATGTCGACCGTCCGAAAGGATAGTAGTGTTAAGCGTAGTTTTTATTTGTTATCTTCGCATATCGGCTCCACAGACTGCAGCACTGACATGGGAAGAAAGACGAGTTTTACGATAACTCGTCCACTCTTGTTCGGAAGAGCAAACGTTCTGACATTGTGGTGGTTGAAGGGGATTTACTGCAACAAGTTTGAAAACTGAGTGGCATCGGAGTCCTGTTTTTAGGTGGGGCCGATGCGCCTTGCCTGGCACCAGCGAACAGAAACAAGGGAAAGACTTCTCCAATTCCTGTGCAGATAATTATTTATTCCCTATCTTGGGTACGAATTTCCGACACAGTCGCGGGTCGCCACTGCGACATGGCGGCTCTGAAGCTTTCGACAGGACACTGAGTCAGATTTGATCCAAGGTTCATCGCTAAGTTAGGCTACCGTTTGGCTGTCGGGTTTTTCCTGTCAGAACTGGTAGATCGTACTGGACCACGTACGTCGAATCGACCTTATGCCGTTTATTTTAATGCGATTTTTGCTTCAGCTCAACGGCCCATCGGCACGAAGGCCACAAACCCGATTGGGCTGTTGAAACGTTTTGTCTGATTCGGCTGTTCGCAACAGCTACGAACAGAAACTATCCGAGGGACTAAGAACTTCGAGGACCATCAATGTAGAGGAGCGGTGGGATGAAATTAAGCAGGCTATTCATTTTGCATCAAAATTTGCCGCGGGTCCCAGATCTAGTGTTTCATCAAGAACCACTGGATCTCTCAAAGCGTCCGCTAAGTTAAATGGGAGCAAAAACGCGGAGCTGCCGTAACGCAAAGGTAACTGAATTAGATGCGTCGACAGGTTGCAGCGTCAGTTTGACCATAAGCGCTAAGGAATGACCGCGAAAGCTGGTGGGTTAGGGTAAGCTGGAAGAGATGGAAGAGTGGCGTTCCGCTTAGGTAACGTCAAGACTGTTTAAGCTATACCCGACAGCAGTTGGGCGGCGACTTCGCGTCAGTGGAGTCGTGTGCGATAGGATTTGGAGAGCTTATTCAAATGGCAGACAGGAAAGCTGGACCCGCGTTTTTGGGCAGAACATTTCAAGGATCAGCTAACTGGCCATACGCCTATCGTATCTTAGTCCGACTGTCTGGGAGCTGTGGGATCCTATGGGAGGTGTCAACTTGATCCCCAACGGAAGCGGAACGTGCAGTTCGAATATTCGGCTTCTGAAAGAGGGGGAAAGCTGCCGTCCGACGACCTTCCACCATTCTTTTCAAATTGAAGTATGAGAGGTGCTGATGAAATCACTACTCCTCGCTTGCGATATTTGGAACGAGGAGCGTATCCCGCTATCGTGAGGTGAGTCACTGATTACACTCGTCTCCAAGACGAGTACACGGAGTGACTGCAGCAATCATCGTGGCATTAGTTTAATTCCGATAGTTTGACTAAGGTGTTAGCTTTCGATAAATGCTTCGCCGTTTGACACCGACGCGCGAAAGTATACCACCGCGAACTACAGGCCGGATTTCGTCCGGGTCGAGGTTTTGCATTAGGGGCACTAAATATTCACTCTTCGACAGATACCCGAAACGGCGCCACCACGCAACGGCGGCCTAACGATCGCAGTCTTCTCGACTGAAAGGTGCTTTCGACCCGCGGATCGACCGGCACTACGGGCACTGGCTCCACCGGAAGGGTAAGCCAACGAAGTTGTCAAGCTGTTGCGAACATTGTACTCGCATACCTATGGTCGGCGTTAGGTAATACGGTAACTGTCATGTTCATTCGAAAACGACTAGTGGCGGTTCGACAAGGGGTGTCCATCTCTCCATTATTATTCAACTTCGTCAATGGACGACCGGTGATGGAAGATGCTTTAGGAGATGTCCGGGATGTAGGAGTCGAACTGGGAAATGGAGGTAAGCTATGCGACCTAGATTTAAGCAGAACGACGTCGTGTGCTGTTCCAGTCTGCGGACCATGCACGAACGGGCACTAGAGATACGACTGGTCGAGATCGGTTGCTCCCGGTTGCATGTCTTGCAAACCTTCAAAAGTGCCAAAGTACTGTTACAGGACTGGACGACAGCAGCGCCGAACTTGAAACTGCATGGAGAGGAACTAATGATTATGGACCGTTTCATCTACCTTGGTAGGTTGCGTGCCAACGATGGTAACTCGGGATTGGTGGGTAAAGAGCGTACATTCCAAGGCTCGGGCAGCTTTCCGGCTGGATTAAAAAAGCACTTGGTGGGGGTCGGCCTGATATTCACTGACGTTGAAGGTCGTGTGTATGTGCTGCCAGTGGTTCAGTTCTGTTGTAACGGTTGCGAGACGTGGAGTATGCGTGTGGGAGATGTTCGTCCGGGGTTGAGGTTTTCGGCAACTGAATGTAACGTAGGTATGGCTAGGAATTGATGATGACTGGGTGAGTAATATTGAGGTTAGGAATCTGGTATGAGTGCCACTTCTGAGAATAGCTTTGTTCAGCGTAATGAAACTTAGTAAGACTATGGCTGGTTGGGGTCACGTGTTTGCGTATGACGAACAACTCCATCTAGCATATCGGGTGCCTATTTTGGTGTTCTCCTAAGGAATGGAAGAAGCCATGTGGAGGCCAAACAGAATGACGTTGGCAACGTGGGGGATGAGAAAATGTACAGCGAAGTTTAGGTAAAGTAAGTGGTCTCACTTCTTCGTGGTGGGGTCCGAAAAGACTCGTCGACTGTGCTTGCTGAGACACTTGAAGGATATGGCAGTGGAACCGTGGAACAGTGGCGATCTGCTAAGTCATTTTCCAATCGAATCAGTAATGATTGAAAAACACGTGCGTGCACAGTTAGACTGGTGTTTCGTGTGTTGGCTGCACGCCGCATCTTATCTTTTCCGCCTGTGTAGGTCCACTCTTTGTTCCTGTTGGATATTCACTCTTTTATATAAAATGTAACTCTGGGGGAAAGGCACGCGGTCAGTGAGGCTTGCCTTGCTGTTTAACGCTGAACGATGATGAGATGATGAGGCAAACGCGTGGGAAACTTTTTACAAGGAACTTCGCATCGGCCACGATGTTTTCTTGCTTTTCCACTGAGCAGATTCTCTTCGTCTTGATTTTTACGAATCTGTTAAAGGATGGTGCCGCAAGGATCGACGCATCAGCAGCATGAAGACGTCCACGAAATACTTTACAAGGTAGAGCATGATGTCATTGACCGCACAACGGTTACCATGGTAACCTCAGTGGAGGAAATAAAAACTGTTGTTTTTGATTGTGTTAGTAGTTCAGGGAAGAATGCAAAAAGATACGCCCAGATTTGAAGGGCCCTCCAGAGACCATATGTAGTATTTCATTTTCAGTTTATTTTGAGATCATGTCTAAACGTTTTCTAACTGCCACCATCTTGGGTTATTTATATCTCATTCTGATAGGTTATGATCGTCTTACATAATTACAAGCGTTTAGATTGCGAGACGCGAATAAACGCAAGCTTGACAGATCATGCAAAGTGTGGCATATTTTAATTCCGCATTAAAATGGAAAAAGGCCTGATCAGAGCTCTTATTTGTCTCTATAAATTTTTTTAATGCTACCTTTTGTATAGATACTTAGTAGCTAGTTTTTGTGAATAACAGAGTTCGGAACAGATATTCTCTAGTAGACAGCATTGGACATGTTGATTCAGAAATTCATGGTTGTCATAATGGATTTTAGGTGCTACACATTTCAATCAGAAGGAACTGTACACATTGCATTGCATTTAGGAAAATATTACCTATTCGCAGTCGTTCGTTCGCCCTCGAAATTCAGGTAGACAAGTCCCCTAGCAATTTTAGCATATCAGATGGTTTTCGGATTCTATATTGTGAGGGTATTTTGTCTAACTTATCGTCTATAGAGCCTGCATTGATTAACGGACCAAGCGGTTTGGCGTCACGTGCCCGCAGCCGCGAGCCTGGCTAGTGTAGTGGCTAAGAAATTCGGATCACAGTTGTTCGTCTGGGGTTCGAGTTCCGGCGTGATAAATATACACTGCTGTTTAGTCCCAACAAGGATGAAACAAATTTGCAATGATGCTAGACGCCCGTGGATTGAGTTTTTGTTAATTTACCTACTGACAAGTATATTAGTAGCCAGACGCGGAATGCAGATTAAATGGGCGGAAGAATCCTCCGATTGTCATCGGACAACCAGGGGCATGTACTTCCATGACCTGGCCGGCCATGGCCAGGCCGCTAACATCACAGAGTTTCAGTCGGAAGTTTACCCCCGGTCGATTGGAAAGTGGAGAACAATCGTCTTCAAAGCGATCGGGGCTATATTGCCGACGAATCAGCCATTATTATGGTCGGGAGATCAGCGTGAATATATGGGTAATCAGAATGGGTCCCACCAAATTTTTTGCTTACTACCACCGGATTCATTTCAGTTTAAATTTTACAGTCATTAACCTTACACTGATGTGCTCTGGTTTTGGTCGTCACCCCTTAGGGAAAGGACGGCTGTAAAGTAATTAGTAAGAATTATTTGGAATTCGAACAATTTCGGATGCAGGAGAACCATTGCCCGCAGGATAGTCATATTATCAACCACAAGACAATCAAGGGTTCATTTGGAGCCTGGGTATTCTTCAAATAGCTTAATCAGTGGGAATACTGGACTGCAACTAGTTTACATTTTGACGAGAAGTAAGCAACTTAACTAGCAGGGAAAAGAGATGTAGAACTACGACGTAGGAGCCTGCCACCTCTCAGTTATGGGTCTCGGTTTCATGTTGACTTTCGTAGTAATTTCAATTGCTAATTTGAGGAGAAACGGTGGGAAAGGCAACTGTGACGAACACCATCTCTAGTGGTGGTGAAAAGTTTGGAACCTAAACGATCAGCTCAGCGATCATAAACCCATGAAAACCAACAACTTGAGCAACGAGTAACACATTTTCAAATCCATTGAGGCGCAAACTAATTTCCGGCTGTTTCAATGCAAGGGTTGTAAAAAATCAGTAGGTCTTCTTACTACACCTCTAACTAAAATACGATCGACTGTGTCGAATTCCGCTTGCAGATCGAAAGAAAACGATGATCGTGGACAGAGCACCCCGAGAGCCAGCTTACTCAGCAGTAAAGAGATGATTTACCAACGGGTTCCTCTTGCGATTCTCTAACTGACATGCCTTGACACGTGGGTGTAGTGAAAAGGGAATGCTACGCAGCCGCTATAGCCCTCTACACGGAAAGGAAAAGGAGACGGCAGCCGTGACGTTGAAACTTCTAGTGGTGCAGAAGCAGGTAGGATCCCAATAGGTCAAGTATGGTAACGAGCCCGGGGGCAGCCAATTTTGATTTACCGACAAAGCGGCCGGCGGATCTACTACTTGAATTTGGCTTTTTTGGAGTTCCAGATAATTAATTCGATTAAGTACCATGGGTCAAGGTTGGTAAAGAAAAAGCAAAAACAAGAGCAACCTAAGGTCACTATGGGAAGAGAGAAAGCACGTTTAAGCTATCAGCACTATTACTACTGGTACTAAAGTTGCTGCGGTTTAGTCCATATCACCATAAGCAAATGAAACGTTTATTTCCACTCGCATTCCAAATTCCCTTTCAGACATACCTCTTCCTTCCCGGCGTTCACTGGTCTTGATAGCGCTCATGAGCCAATTACGCCTTGTTTGACGGACGCGACGCGCCAGTCAATGGTTGTACAACAGAAGCAATAATTCCGACCAACTTGGTCCCTGGCTGTCGGAGATAATCCTGCACGTTTGATCATCCTAGATCCCCACTCTCTCTTTCCACCGATGCTCTTTTCCTTTGAGTATTCCTACTTGCATTCTTTCTATTTTTCTTCTTTGTCTTTTCTTTCATCCATCTTATGGCCCAGGATTTTGCTGTATACTCCAAAACAACCCATCTATCCATATCTTTATCGATACAGGTAGACGACGCAAAAGCATGTAGATAAATTTACAAATCTCTCCATTCCTCTCTTTGTGAATGTGGATGTTTATCTCTTGTGTTCTTATTTTCTCCTATCGCTTGGCGATACGGTTGGTGTGCGGGACTTTGTGCAGTTGTGGGACAAACACGTGCGCTAGACATCGGCGGATGTAGATTTACTTATTCAGTATAATTGTGGAAAATTTTGAGCGCCTGTTCTTTATCACAAATACATGGCGTAATTCATCTCCTCGAAACAACCAAGCCTTTGTCCAACCAGACACATGCCAACAGATAAGCAAACTAAACTCCGGCTCTCGAAAGTCCTCGGGAATCAGTGGTGACTAAAAAGACGTCACAGTGCACGGGCAAAGGCACAAAACACCACGCTGGTGGTTTTCATCTGCTTGTCTTGTGGTGTGTCGCTTTTTTGTAATTTTGACACGGCACCTTTTTCCCCTTTTGCTTGAGATGGTCTCTACCCACCATACAGTTTTCCCCTTAAACCTACCTTATATAGATACGCTTCTTCTCACTCTGTTCTGACGAGTGAGCAATTTTTGAGTATAAGTGTATTTCGATTTACGTATTCATCCAACTTGAATGCAACTGTTTTACCTCTGAGATTATTTATCTCTATTCTGGCCCCTTTTCGGGTCACTCGGTTGCCCTTGGATTTTGCCTTTTTGTTTTAAGAAGACCCTTTTTCAGAAAAAAAGCAGTTCGGGTTTTCCGTAGAACAAAACGAGAGATCATACTTGGGCGAACTGAAGGAATTCACAAGGTACGAATTTGGTGCCATTGTTTTCTCGGTGGTGTAATAGAGTCATCATATTTCCTAAATTGGATAGAATACGTGCAATTCGAGAAACAACAGGGGAGTCCGGATCGACCGCGAGATGTGTCCACAATATTTCCCTTTATACATAGGTCTTCAGTTCACTTGTAAACTATATCAAAATTATTCGTATGTGTAAAAACGTGCAAGCATGAAGCGCGATCCACGTTCCGTCAGGACATTCACGACTGCGCACCATAAGATGCACTGGTTGTCAGTGCAGATTTGCGAACAGATAGGCGGATCCCAGATGTTGCGAAACAGCCGTTTTATACTCATTTCCCAATAATATTAAAAAAATATAGTCAGCCCATCCATCCAAACCATTTTTATGATTGGAGTCCTAACTCGGGAACCTGGAACGGCACAGAAATACATGAAACCGAGCTTGATAACGAGGCCGACCATGGCGAAGCACCGTATATAACAATGTGAACTGGATTAAAAACGAATAGGTGGTAAAACAATGCCTTACAACGATTACAGACAGTTCGTTTACAATTAATGATTTAGGTGCTCAGAATCGGATTACCGAAATGAATCTGATACGCGCGAGATATTGAAGCAATTTCCCATGTGGTGCAGATATAGTCATAGATTTATTTTCTTGCGGTCACCGCGACACAGCTTTCCATAAGGACTTATGGTTCATTTAAAAATCGTAACTGAAAGCAAGCGCGCGTCAGAAGTACATTCATTGCCGACCGCTTCGTCAACTCAATTCCACGTTTACGACTGCGTGATCATTCGTTCTTTGTTCACCACTGGACGAAGCTGGATTGGGTGGAGTCACATTCAAGCACGCGTACGAGACATGTGCAAGAAACAGTCAAATGAGTCTTTCTTCCGAATTGCGGACTAGTTTTGGGTGATTAGTTGTTACTTGCAGGATGCCACTGTCTCTCGGTCCCTGACAGCCATGGCAGGTTGAGTCGGATCATTTATCTGCCGTTTCGTGTGTACAGGAATCTCTCGCAGTTATATCCGCTTTGTCTTACCGTCCCTGTCCGGGCTTTGGCAGTGGATACTGCCTGTAGCACACATTCTATCAATGGAATAAAATACGATCTGTTCGTATGCAAACGGGACGACGTACTCGTTAAAAATGGTAGAACCGGGTATAGCAAGTTCACAGTAGGATTCAGAAATGCCGACATAACAAAAATTTATGGGCAGCGGACATAAGTTTTTACATTTTGGGCTGGTCAGAAACCAATGGGGACACTTGCTAGATGATATGCACTTCAACGACTCGTCCAGTCGGTGTAAACAGGGAGTACTAGTTTGAGGCCGTCTTTAAATGGTTTGATCGCTTCCCAAACGCCGCCGTGTGTCGACAACGCAGTATTAACGTCAAACGACGTTCCTCGCTTTTCCGAAGACCTTGTATACAGTGGTTCGACTGTGCACTCCGACCTGAGACTGCATTAACGGAGAAGAGCCTACTGGCGTCACCTTGGTCCCCAAATTAAACTGGGATCACCCAGGCCTTCAGTCGGTTTTCGGAGCACGTGACTGAGACAACAACTGGATTTTGTGGTATGCAGACATTCAAGGGCTTGCCTCACATCCTAATTCCTGTTAATCAAATCGACTTTGGGAGGGGTGCACTTATCGGGCGGCCCACGACGCTATTTCTGCCGTGTGCCGATATTTTCACGTTACAACGGAAGACGGGGGAGAATACTGGGATTGATACAAAACGAGGCTGCAGAATCAGGGACTTTGTCTTTCAACCATAATGACACTACGGGGCGGGATTTGAACAGGATACGAAGCTTGGCTGCGTAGAATACTGGGATTATTCGTTCAGACAGACCAAAAGCAGATGGTGAAGATAGATCAACTGGAGACAACGACAGATCATTTCAATCAGCCCCCCTTCTAGATTATATGGCACCGACAATCGAAATCAACATCAGGCTAGGACGGAAAATAACTCAATTACGTTCACTGGTTCGATTGAATTGCTACTTGCATGCAAATAGATTGATCACTCAGATGCCAGTACGGGGGTCCCAACCAGAAATAAACCAATTTATCAAATACATTTACCCCACTGGGTTAACAGTAAGTTCTCATATTGATTGTTCATTATTAGTCATTCCTTTCGGAGTGGCATTCTCTTGGGTCTGAAAGACTCATCAGCCAGTCGGCTGAAGAAATTAAAGGATATGACAGCGAACCGTGAACAGTGGCTATGGTGTTGTCACTTTCTGCCGAATCAGAATGATTGTAAACCCGAATTACTGACTGCCTTTTTCGCCTTGTGACCGACTCAGTTCTATTAACAGCCCCCATTTTGGTGTATCATATAATCACCCTTTAGAACTGTATTATATCAGCAATTTGCAAAATAATTCAGGATCTTGGTAAGCTTGTTCGGCAAATCAGTCTGGTTGACTTGGAGTGACTTCATTCTGATCAGACCTCTCTGCCCTGGTGCTTGCAAACACGTTTATCAGGCTGGAACGGCCTCGTGAAACGCAGACAAAGTAATCAATTGGAATGGTTGGGGAAGTCTTGTCATGACCTTGAGACAATGCCCTTCGTGCATTCGTCGGTCTTTCGATCGCCAAGCGTTTAGCCATTTTTGTTTGTACCAGCTCGAAACTACAAAAACGGCCGATGAGGAATTTTGCTCGTATACTATAAGATAGGTTGGGCGTGCTTGCATGCACGCGCTCTATGCCATCAGTGACATGTGATGGACCAAACAAAATGATCAGAAAATAAGATCTTATTTCCGGATAATTCTGCAGATTCCAAATTATCCGGTCAAAGTGAAAAGTGGTGAAGATTGTGTAGTACAATATGGAGAAAATTCACCATACCACCTTGCAAGAGGAATGTGGTTGCATTGCATAGAATTGAAAGGTCAATTTTTCCATGTGGCGTCAATGCATATGGTGGAATTGATACGGTTTGGAGTATTAAGGGTCCGTCTGCAAGCCCTACTTACAATTCAGTACCGCACATAGTCTATCCGGCAGGGCAGAATCAGATGCTAGCTGGTCCCCAACACGAGAACCGGGGCACAGCCACCAGATTGATGGCTAGCCATGAATGCAGGCAGTAGTGCCCCAGAACGTGGCGGGCCTTCGTTTAGTTAGCATCCTCCGCATTTAGACACCACGTGAGTCTGCAGAATGCACGGTAATATGTGTAGTACACCATTGACCAAGATCATTGCTTGTTGTCCCGTCCCATCCACTGGGCAGGACTTTTGGAAGGAGGGGAATAAACCAATTTACCGACGATGGGCTGCAAGATGCCCTAAAGGTTGGACTAGAGTGCGAAAGCTAGGGGTACCATCCCAATCAACAGGAGGAGAAGGCGCCGCAGGATCTCCATGGGTTGTATCAATACTTTTGCATTAGATAGCTCTTTAAAAGCAAATAAGTAAATGGAATGTTATTTCCGAAGTCAAGAGGCCACAGATACGCGGTCACAAGAGAGACGACAGTTAAACAGAAAATAACAAACAGCTGATCAAGGGAAAACAATACAACCAGAACTTCAGGAGATCAAATACCACGTAGCTTGGCCACAGCATTCGCAATCCGAGGCGGACGACTGGCACTCAGACTGGCAAATTCATCCACCGGGCATTGGATCAACTCGCATAAAACTTTTAGACTGCCCTTCAGCGGCAATCCAAGGTCGTCCAGGAGATTTCGGAAGTAGTCTATTGTGAAAATGAACAAACAACAAAAACAGGAGTGTGATGAGAAAAGTGTGTTGCTCGGTTATTCCACTAGCAGAATCGTATACTCAATTAATTTTAGGTGATCAGAACCTCGGCTTGTTGACGGTCTTCAAACGAGCAGACAAAGTGTATTGGATATTCACATCATTGTGCATATCATTATCACACAGTAGGATACACCGGACATTCCGGTGGGTTAATTAAACAAGAAACAATCGAACATCTTTACTCGGAGTTAATATCGAACAACAGGGAAGCGGGAAGTGGTAGCACAAAAAATATCCAATCTAAGCGACCGAACTGTTATAGATTTTCTAACGACAGTTCTCAAACTGACCGAATAATTTACTTGACAATCGGCAAGTGAACTTAGTGGTCATTTTTCTCGTTCTACTTCAAAAGATTTAGATTCCAACCTCGTCCATTGGAAAAACTAAAACAGTAGTCTCTACGATATAAATCAGGAGTACGAAAATCTATTTCGTTCCTATGAGAGCACGATCAACAGGGAATTCATAAGTGCCCCGGGAGTGTAAAAAGTAATACAAAACAAATCAACATAGTGGGGGGGATTTAGCAAGCATGATTTTCATTCAATGTTATCCGGAGAGAATCTCATTCGACGCTCGACAGACATCCGGAGTTGGACCAAACGGCTGACGACTTCTGTGATTTTTTACTTCCTTCTGCCGAAAACGGAGAGGCAATTGACCGAGAAGACCCGAATCCACTATGTTCGCGATGAAACGGCTGCGATATTGACCACCTAATTAGCAGCACTAACAAAGCAAGGGTACCAATAGTTGGAAATGAGTGGTCTAAAATAATGCAGCAGATTGACTCAATAAGGTTCCCGGGTCAGGTTAGACAATACAGTGAGCAGTTGCATAGTGACCAGGGTATGTTGGTATTCTTTTGCATTTCGCCGAGAAAAAATATCGAATTTCCGGGAGTGTTATAAGAAAACAGGGACGGTACGTTCCATAGAATGTTTTCCGATCAATCTCACTCTTAATTTAAAGTTAATTTCCGTATTTGTTGAATGCGTTGATACTGTGGCACTAGAACTATGCTGTATGGTTTTACCACACAAGAACCTGTTTCAACTTTTTCACGTTATCGATTATGCACCAAAATTTGTGGTTTTCTAGTGGGTCAGAAACTTCGGTTATCTAAAGAGTTGTCGTAAGATGTGTTATCCCTATCCCTTAGTGGAGTACTTGATCCGAAGGATTGAGAGACGAGACAGAGCAATTGCAATACGAGAGATCAAATATGCATGCTTCCATACTAGTGCTGATATTTCGGAGATAAATGTTTATCTTCGGACATAGTTTTCTCCGTGATCTGCTTGGATGCTAAACTTTCGTCGTAACATTCGTTTGATTGGAGTTATTTTACCGGACACGATATCTGTAATGTTGCGCTTTATCAGACACATTCGGAAGCTTTCGTTTTCGGGGTGTCTATAGTGGTCGGAAACCTCCGACCGACGAATATCTCCCACACACATACTCCATGTCCCGCAACCGTACAAAAGAACTGAACTGAAAGCATAGTACACACGACCTTTCAACTTTAGTGAAATATCAGGCCGACGCCACAAGTGCTTCAGTCCGGCGTAAGTTGCCCGAGCCTTGGATATACGCGTATTTACCTACACTACCCAGCTACCGCCGTTCGACACGCAGCTCCCGGTGTATGTGAAACGGTCCACGATCGTTAGGTCCTCTCCGCTCAGCACCAAGTTCGGCACTACTGCAGTCCAGTCCTGCAACAGCACTTGGTACTTTGAAGGTACAAAGCACATGCCAAACCGAGCAGTCGACCTCGGGAGTCTATCTAGTGCACGTTGTGCATGGTACGCGGATTAGGACAGACACAAAACATCATCTGCGTAATCTAGATCACACAGCTTCCCTCCATTTCTCAGTTCGATTCCTACATCTTGGAGACCTCTCAAAGCATCTTCCATCACTTCATCCATGAAAAAGTTGAACATGAATGAATGGAGAGATGGGGCACTGTTGTCGAACACCGCTAGTCGTTTCGAATAAACTTGACAGTTAACCGTATACCCTCGTGCGACCATAGGTATGCAAGTAAAATGCTCGCAACAGGTACACAAAATTCTTTGGCATACCGTTCCGGTGGAGAGCACTAAATAGTGCTGCTCGATGCACTGAGTCGAACGCACCTTTCAAGTCGAGAAAGACTACGATCGTTGGGCGGCGGTGTGTGGCGCGTTTCTAGTATCTGACAAAGAGTGAATATCTGGTCGATGCAACCTCGACCTGTACGAAATCCGGCCCATTGTTTGCGGATGTTACTCTCGCGAATCGGTGGTAAACGACGTAGCAGTATCGAAGCTAACACCTTAGTAACCATCGGAATTAAACTAATCCCACGATGATTGCCACCGTCACTCCGTTTACTCTTCATGAAGATGGATACAACCAGTGACTTACCCCACGATAACGGAATACGCTCCTTGTTCCAAATATCAGAGCTTGTTCACCCAGTTTAAAAGAACTGGGGGAGTTCGTCGGGACCGGCTGCCTTTCCCTTCTTCAGAAGTCGAATATTTGACTGCACCGTTGGGAGGGGGGAGGTCGACAGAGACCTCCCAAAGATTCGCAGTTGCAGACGTCGGCCTAAATACGTTAAGGTGCGACCAGTTAAACTGAACCTTGAAGTGCTGTACCCAACGGTCCACTCTTTGCTGTCTACCATGAATAAGCTATCCATTCCTATCGCACACGACTTCACTAATCGAAGTTTTCCGCCCGCCAGTGTCGCGTATGAGCTTAAACAGTCTTTGACTGTTACCTGAAGCGGCCGCTATTTCCATCGGCTCGTCTACACTGCTGCTCGTCGGAGTTTAGTTCCTCGAATAGTCTCTACTCATAGCTGTTGCGAACAGCCCCATCGGACAGACATGAGACGGCCAATCGAGCTCGTGGTGTGCGTCAATGGCCGTTGAGCTGAAGCAAAAATCGCATTAAAACTAACGCATGGTTCGATTCGATGTATGTTATCCAGTACGATCTACAGCTCTGGACAGAACCGGACCAAGGATAGCTAACTGCGATATGGTCAATCTGACTCAGACTATTTGTCGAGTTAGAGCGCCATGTCGTCATGCCACGCGAATTGTGTCGGAAATTCGTGCTAGACAGGAATAAGTTATTGTCCGTATAGAATTGGAGTAGTCTTTCCGGGTTATCCGTTCGCTGAGCAGGAGAGGCGTAGGCTTCCGATACACCAAGTTTTCCATCTTGTGTATTAAAGTCACCTGCTACCACTACAATGTCAGAGCCTCTGTGCTTCCGAACAAGAGTGGCGAGTTCGCCATGAAACTCGACCTTTTGCGTATCTGCCTTGCCGTCCTTTGGGGGGCATGCCGAAATGACATGAACTGCTCTGAACGCAACTACTCCTTCCGCACACCGACTAATCCCTGCAGTCTCACGGCGCACAAGCGACTGTTAACCGGGATCCAGTCAAAACGGGCCGCTTCAGCCTTCTCACTTATGGCTATTCCTACACCGCGTTCACTCACAGCTTGAGCTGCTGAAGTGTGAAGGAAATATCTTGACGAGACATTTGGCACATTTAGTTGAATTACTCTGCTCTACTCGAATCTCGAATTCATGTTTCGCTGACGCAGCAGACATCAATCGAAAGTGAGTCCATTGCCAGAGCCAAATACAAAAGAGAGCGCACACATTGAAGGAACCGAGATTCAGAGGCTGACGAGGCTTGAGAAAATGTGAGCTAGTCGGTTGAAAACCGCTTACTGCACTGTTTGACAGTGAACCGTTGCGAGTATTGGGCGTGTTATGAGTGGGTTGATTATGGGTAGGCAGAGTGGGCCAAGAGATTGGGTTGGGGACAGAAGAGACATGGTGAACAAAAGAAAGGGAACTGTGAGCAGTAGCATACTTATTACTACTCGCGCCGCTCGATGTAACGGGCAGCGCGGTCCGGATTATCCGGACTGAGCTGCCAACTCAAATAAACCCTCGACCGGGTGAACTAGGAGACTACTTCGTCAGGCCTCTACGCATTGACCTTCCTGACATGATTGGATCTTCGGCTTGAAGTAGGCCATCCTGTATAGCTTGCTGTAATGGAGACACGCAAGCCATCACGCCACGTCAAAGTGCAGTTTCGTTGTGACGGGCGATAAAAGTTCGGAGGATAGCAAACGACGAAGGCTCGGTCATTGAGCTGAATACCTTAAAGAGCACTCTAGCTGACCGTGCGCTAATGTAGTGAATTCGAAGACAACAGCTACGAATCCCTGGGAGGTGTATTTTGAATTCACAACAAAACTAAAAATAGTGCAGAGCAGTCAACTACTGAAGTGCGGGAAAGCGGAGAGTTCTGAAGGACTTCTCTCGGTTCTTTTCAAACAGCGTGGTGATCGCCTGATAAAATCACTTACTTCTCTTTTCTGTGAAATTTGAAACGAGAAAACTATTCCGTTATCTTCGAGAAGGAAACACGTGATGATTAGTTTAGGAATTATCATGCGATTAGCTTAGTTCTAACAGATGCCAGCGCTTTAGTCTTAATATTGATGCCACTTTTGACACATGCTCGTGAGGGTCAACACGACTGATGACTGTTTGTTTACTTGTTATGATCAAAAGACTTATGTAGGTACAGACGTGATAGAGCTCACTGGTCGACTGTCTTCCGTCTCTCGGACTCGCTCTCTCCTCTGGCCTTCATTTCAAATCTTGTTCCCCATTCGCCCCTGAGCTTGTCACAAATCGGATCGCTTTTTTCTTGTCCCAGAATTAGGGTGAATGGTTAGTTCTCCACCCTGCTGCCTGGATTTCAGCCCCTCAGATCTTTAGCTAGTGCGACATTCACCTGAGTGCAAACGGGCTTGTCGGACAGTCTTGTACCCCAGACATGATGTGTACTCACTTTGAATGACTGGTCAAATCGAAACAAGGCGACCTTACGCTTTTGGAACCAGCTCGTAGCCTCATCCTACACTATCAAGCACAGTCATAACGATCAACGGTGTTCGACAAGGGCATCTCGCTTCACCATTTGAATAACGGAGAATGCCCTACAAAGTTTCCAGAACGTGGGCATCGAACTAGCAAATGGCGAGAAGTTCTGTAACCTAGATCACGCAAACGACCTTGTTCAAATGTACTAAATACACGCAACGTGCACTAGACAGATTGGCAGGAGCTGCAGATCCATTCGACACGTGCCTCGCACCTTTGAAGTGTAAAGTGTTGCCGCGAGACTGATGTCAGTATTTCCGAACTCGATACTCGAAGAAGAGGAACTAACCACTGATGCCCTATTCAGGTATCTGGTCAGCTTCTTGACTAAGAATGGTAGCACGACAGAAGTGAGCGCGCGTATATTAAAGGTGCCAGCGGCGCACGTTAGATTAAGAGATTTGTGGCACCAACTTGATATTCCACTTAAGTTGAAACGTCGTGTGTACTGTGCCTTGGTACGATCAACTGCGCTGTATGGTTGAGAGTTTGCGTGCTGAAGATGATCGTCGTCTGGAGGATTTGATGACCGATGTCTGCACAGGACCAGATGAAACGCCCGCACGAGCAATACCAATGTTAGAGATCGATTACTGGACAGTGATTCAAGGACCACTCTATCATAGCGTATCCAGGTAAGGAGACCGCGTTGTTTGGAGCATCTTGAGCATATTGGGTATAGCAAACATAAGTCTGCCATCCCGTGTTTTCCGTTCCTCCCTCGGAGTGGAAGAGACCATGTGAAGATCAACAGATGACGTGATTCAACTCCTTGTCTACCTGGCGTGAGAAAGGTAGCGGTCAGCGGGACTCATTCGGCTATCTAACGTTGTACGACGACGATGATGCTGATGATTGTGTACTGTCGTACCAATACCTTTTGGTGCACGATATAACTGATAAATTTTTTGCATCCGGTGTTTGATTAGAGTTTTCTCTATCCTGTCGACTGAAGTGACTATGCCTACAGAATGCGCCAGAATATAGATCACATATCGAACGATGGGTGAGGTTGACGACAAACGAAAAATTTGTGGACCACGTCTACTTTGGACTGCCGCCAAAAGTGGGCATGAAAATGTGCACAAAACGAGATTTCTCAAACTCACCCAAATCAACTTGTAGCTGTTTCGCGCCGTGTTCCGTCAAAATGGCCACATCTTCCGATTCATCGGCGCCGTTTGATCGTGCGGTATCGACCATGACACGTGATTCGATTTTCAGTATAGTACTGACCAGAAGATCACACGCTACGCCGGAAATGAGCGTTTCTAACCAACACAAAGCTGCCGAATCTGAAGTCTCACCGGATTTTCTTGTTCCAGACATAGGACCAAGACTGGTCAGATGTTTCCGCTGTGTCGACTCGCTCAAACTCGAATCCTGCTGATCTACCTGCTCCGATCTGTTCAAACTGACTGAGACCGCATCTGGATCACCAAGTCGAAGACATTCGGCCAGACCGCGACTGGACACGAGATCCTCCGGAGTGTCCAACGTCCATTCGTTTGCAGTACATGGCCGATAGTTTGCACCCATGTATGGCTCGAACGATTCCGGAAGGGCTAGCAAATATTGACCGATCTGGCAAAGATGTAAAATTGATTTACGGGTAGGCTATAAAATAATGTAAACACAACAGTAACTTGATGCTAAGGAGTGGAACTTTAGCAGTAAGAGGTATACTTGTCTGTAACTGTATGCAACGGACTGAGTGGTTCGAAGGTCGAAACAGTGCTTTTACCCACTGAGGAGGACAAATGTCGGGAGATGATAAAATTTTGTTTCGTTCTCGGGAACCGTGTATCAGATTACTTTTTGTACGAGATCGAGAAATGTTTCACTTCCATGCTATTCGTATGGGGCTAATTTCGTGTGCAACGGAGTCCAAAGATGTTCACTCGGACAGAGATAAAGCAATCTAGCAGACCATGAGCGGACCTTGACTCAATGGCATGAAATTTAGGCGATAGGAATGATCTATGGATTGGGTTCCGTAATACGATTTACCGGACATTTGATTGGTTTTGGATGGCACTAGTTTCACCCAAGAACATCGGGAAGTTTTACCCGTACCCCAAGGATGATATCATAAATGCGCACTGATTTACTGTTGTGTTGACTTCTGCCAAAAGGAGTAAGATATTCATTTCGCTCATTTCCGGAATTCTCAAACCGGCGCATCCCAGTCTCACTTTAACCAAGACAGCAGTGAATCATCGGTTCGAATCACATCCATTCAGTCTAATTCACCGGACATACATCATCATCGCTCCCACCACAAAAGTAAATCTCCGTGGTTTGTTTAAGGTAGGGGAATCAATATGCCTTAGAAGATTCTGGTCACGATAACTTATCAAGATGGGCATCAAAATGATCTTTGAAACTCAACTAATCAACATAACTTAACGCCATTTTCAGGGCGATCTGATTTCTTTAAAATTTGAAGTTGAATGAGTAAATCTTGAACTATACCTGAGTCATGTAGTCTTGTGGTAAATAGGCTAAACTGGGCAAGGTACATTCTCCGCTTCCAGGTACTGCAGACCATACGGGAAGCTGAGGCACCTGATCCAAAAGATGACGCACTGGTGCCAAGGCCAAACGACGCACCATGGTCACAGTAGCTCGACACATACGTACGTTGGCTTGGTGAACAGCAGTCAGTCGACACTGGGATGTGTGAGTATGCGACTCAGTTCGGTTCGACTTGGCCGTATTCGATGGCGCCGAACGGGTTACATCGACGGAAGAGTTGGCTAGACAATGCAACGCCTGTTGTTCACTGGCTTCGGGGTAAACCTGTGCCAGTTGACGAACAAACGCGATCATATCGCCGGATGGAAGTAAGAGGCTGAAGTAAGTAAAGAAAAACACGACAGATGAGGGGGTGGTTACGTTAGGCTGACGTGGGAAATAGAGCGGATAAAAGGGGTAAACTTTTGTTGCATTTGAATAGCACACAAGCTATAGCACAAGTCTGTGGACAGATTACATGCCATCGGGACCACGGAGAGGAGGGGGGGGGGTACAACGAGATCAGAATGAGGGGAAAAGAAACTGTGTGTGCTAGCTCTTCCATTCTCTATTTCCACATCATCGGCTACCCATGGGGATCCATGGCGTTTTAGTGACGTTGATACCATGAGGTTGATTAACTAAAACAGGATGGACTCAGGGGCTCTACCTCAAGCTTTTGACCAAACGGCCTAATGTATAAGGTGGGAGGACGGTATCAGGATTTTGTAACCCACTGGGGATCGGTGAGCGGTTGCCCTGGGTGCCTAGTACACTCCTCCGCGCGGAATGGAGCTTGTAGTTGGTTTGAAATCAGGATTTAGCCATCCTTTCTAGACTGACTATTAAATATGAGTAAACCGGGTAGGGAGAGCCCGGCATTGGGCTTTGTCTTCGTACTATGGTATGAACACTGCTACAAGAAAGTCGTGAATAGGAATTCCTAAGTAAAAGTTTGTTGTGATGCATGACCATTTGAGATCATTTCGAAAAACGTCCTAAGCGAGTGGCCAACTGGAAGCCGGAGTCACTGACTCTCGGATCACGCTGAGTCTTTTGCAGGTAATATACAAAATAGCCAGATGAAGGAAGATGTTGATCCGATTTCGCAGTTTGGGCGAAAGTTACTCAGGTAAATTAATGATGACAATGTTGATCGTTCCAATTTCTTTGCATTTTTTTAACCTTATCTCAGGCAGGGAGCCGCGGCGATCAGACGGCTGCTAGATGAGAAAGTGAGCGGCGGTGGGAAGAATGGAACCCACAACCTTTTCATTTAACCGGCCAATGCCGGCGGGGTTAGAAGAAAAACTATGATTCTTCCCCTTTTTGTATAAGAACCAGATAGGACAAAATCATTCAAAGCTATCATTTACGTGCCATAGAAACCGTAGAAAATAAATTTCTGGCAAACCCCACGGGTATTATGTTCAACACTTCCTCTCTTTCTCTTAGTCCCGTTTCAGTACCTCCGTATATTTCACCGAATGACAGACGTCACGTCGCGCAGGGATTGAATAAGAGGCGGGGACAGTGAGAACAGCGGAGCTTCATCTAAGATATTCGTGAAAATTCTACCAGAATTAGTTCATTACTTACACATTTCCGGACTGAAGCCATTCTGATAGCCGGTCGGAACTCTGAAGAAGCAAGTTATCTATCAACGCATCCGACCGCGTACTGAGCTCGCCTGGGCAAAAACAATTGAAGAAAGTAGACAGAGAAAAATGAATCAATGAAGAAATTACAATAGATCGATCAAAAGGGAGGTATTTGGTATCCGTTTAGAAATGGAGAGAATAGAAACGGAAGCATCATGAAAAGGTAGGATGAAATTATGCCCATTTTAGACAATTCCAGGTTAAGCATGTGCATCGCAAGTTTGATCAGCGGAAGTCCATACGACTTTAAGATCAAAAATCAAGAAACTCACAAAGACTTGAAAAATTATCAGATGAATCCGCTAAATTCAGTTTAATTTGCAAACTAAACGCCGGTTAGTTAAGTTGGATTTAGCACATCAAACGGGCATTGATGATGGATCAATGCTCCCATGACAGCCCGTATGAAGTTCGTGCAAATTTCACATCTATGTCTGACCTCACTGGTATGTCCTGTCAACCGAAAAGTTATGGGAGCATTAGTCAGTCATTAATGATGCTCGTTCGGGCAGATAAGCGCAAGCTAACCGACGGGCGATTAGTTCAAAAACTAAACTTTTAGTTTAACAAATTCACCTGGTGGTTCCTCAATTTAATTTTGGTGCATTTGACAGCAGCTATTGCTGTGACCATACTATTTTTAATTCAAGCAGGCATTCAAAATACGATTGCAGTTGACTCGTCTCAATTTCCCACTCGGGATATGAATAATAGTGACAATAACACACGGTGGACAGTGGAAGACTTATCAAAAAATGCGACTGTTGGAGTTAACAAGTAATCTTAAACCTAAAACAAAACGTTGGGACAAAACAAATTACCGCCGGATAGAAAGAAGTCAACGATTCAAATCGTTGAAGACCCTAATCACATTTGTTTTCCACACAGAAGGGGCTGAAAAAAGCCAAAAAGATCTTAATAGATCAAGTGTGATAGCGAGCCGGCCCACAGCATCAGGTGGGCATCTACCATCAAAGTGGTCGGCGACCGAGAAATTTGGACTATCAGCAGTCCTAAAGGTAATGAACACTTAGTTCGTCCGACCACCATTGGTATATGGATGAGCACATTATACACGAAAATCAGTGAGTAATTACTGATACACTTAAGCATTTCTGTCGCTAAAGCGTGGCCTTCAGAAAAATCCAGGGGAAAGAGGCCAAATTAGTGAGAACCCGTCGCTGAAAAACCGTTTGTTTAGGAGAATACAAACTATAAAATTTATATTCAGAATCAGTGAATGATAACAATTATGCGACTTCCAAACCATGTTTGGCGGCTTACGGTGGTTCATTGTTTCACGGCCTGCGGCCGCTAGTTATCTAAGGATATTTTGAAAAGCGTCTATGCTGTCCGATAGCAAATGGAGATCTTGAGGTGATCCGTAAACCTTTTGTACTGAAGTGTTAGAAAAGGCAAATAAAAGAAAAAAAACTTACCGGTAATGCTGGCCAACTGGAGGGCACTCGCAAAAAAATTTACTTGATTGTATGCGGCATTGGTCTCTGGAATGACTAACTGTTTGCCCAATTGTTCGACTGCAGTCAGCCATTTGGTGGCCAAGCCATTCCAGTAGGTCTGCAAACAAAAAATTGGTAAACTTGGTAAGTATAGCGAGTTTAGAATGACTGTAAACCCGACAGATCAGATTTATGGCTTTCGTTGGGGCACTGAGCTTGTTTTGAGGGCAAAATTTCAATACAAATATGGATCAGAAGTGTCAAGGATACTTCAGGAGATATAATGTAACTCTGCTGACGGAAAATAAGGCATCGTGTACGTGCTTATAGACAAACTGTGAGAACAAGACATTCAAACAGAGTGAACGATAGCATTGAAAACTGAGCTGGATCTCAAGGGTTCGGTTTTAAAACAAAACGACACGAAAGAGCCCTTCCATTATTGAATATGACCGGCAGTACATATGAACCACGAAACAACCATATGCAGAATAGGCCGTAACAGAGAGACCAGTCGGTGTGAAAGAGTGCTAGTCTTACTTTGCCTGTACCAAAGTTAAACGGAGCTAGTTCCTTGGTGCTCTCAAGATTATGGACTGTGATCAGCAAGGCGCAATCGATACACACAACCGGATGCAGTCTACACACGCTAAATTCGACGGAAAAAGCAAACTGAGACTTCCCGTCTCATTCGCTACCAAAGGTCAGGTGACATAAAGTCGCGACTGGACGACGGAAATGCAGAAAAGCAAATCGACTTTACGAACCAATCGGCATGAGCGACCCGTATTAAAAAATGAAACGACTTTAATCACGTGAGGTTAAAAGCTAACCACCACGACGGACCAATCAGACGAGTATTTGGTAAACTGATGAAATATGAAAGGGCCACACAGATGTGGATATGAAGTGCATGTCATTTCCATAAATGCACACATTTCTCTCTAGTAGAATGGTATTTCTATCAGTCTGACTTGAGTGTTCTTTCTAGAGTTAGTAGGAAAAGACAATTGCTCACTGATACTATATTCAATTGTGGTTTGGTTTTTCCACATGAGGACGGGATGTGGCCCTTAGGGAGAATTGGATAGTAATTTAGTTCTCTGAATATTGGTGTTTTTGCAGCTCAGGTTAAAAATATTCAGTTTTGTGAGCGTTGAGCTCGGCATTTAAGACTCAGACGTTTCATCATTAGCCGAGATGACATCATCAGTGCTCAGGCAATGACCTCTTCGCCCGATTGTATTTATAGTATCGCTTCCCCGGTCTTGACCTTGACTCCCGGAGTAGGCCCGCCCTGCAGTTTGCTGTGGCTTCCACCATGAACTAGCAATGCTACTGATTTTAGAAACGTTACCAATTTCAGCAACGCCACTGATTTTCACAATGTTGCTGGAATTAGCAACATTGTAAAAATTAGTAACGTACCAAAAATTTTTGATATTCCTAGTTCAAGGTCGAAGCCATAGCAAACTGCAAGGCGGACTTACTCCGGGGGTCAAGGTCAAATCCGGGGAAGCGTTATTACAAACACAACCAAGCAGAGAGATCAATGCCTATGCCTATGCCGAAGTCAGTACTCAAAAAACGGGAAAAAATTAGTCCTCTTTTCCACGATTAGGGAGTGAGGAATATGAGAATATGAAACATCTCACTCGGAACATAAACATGCGCAAAGCCTCCACTTTGCAAGCTTGTTAGACACATACGCATACAAACTCGGCGACGGAACGCATAGCGCAGAACTAATCACGTTTTGTGCAGACTATCGAAGTGCCAGTGAATTCCGAACAAACTGGCGTGACTGAAAGTTTGTCCGGGTCTCGTTTGAGGACCTCAGTTTTAACTTGACCAGGTAAATGCGGGAGGCCGAGCTGGATTCATCTCAACCAAAAACTATTAACATAGTGGACTCGGTATAAATGGGTTACTTCAGAACGATGAGAGATGGATTGAGATGGCGTTAATCTACTCAGTACTTCTTGCTGAACCCGAGTCGGTCAGTTCGCATCCAGCAAGTCTTCCGTGTGAACGTGACATTGAATCACAAAGGATCGAGTCCTTCCACCACGGACAGCTAACTCGGTGGGAAATAACTGCTATCGCGACTGCTGTCACCCGGTTAGTGCTACTAAACCTAACCTATTGAATGAGACCTTGTATATCTTTGCCAGTTCATGTTTGAGGGTTACTTAGGTCAATTCTACTTATTAGTGCAGTGAATCTTATAGAATGTGCAGCATACCTGATCCATAAAAAACATGCTTCCAGCGCAATAAGAATCGTCTTGATTCCAACGTTTGCCTAATATGCCGACAAAAAAAAGGAGCCTGTATATTATCGGGCGGTCAGCCACCTATCCGAGAAATCGAAAAGGTATCAGCCGACCTAAGGTGGAAATATTGGGGCAAAATTATCCAGAAAAAATATTGGGGTACAAAATAAATGCTTCCACAGGCTCATTAGAAACGACTATCTGGGCCGTGGACGCTGGAAGAGTTGCAAATGAGAAGCGCTTAAGAGAGCACGCACACATCCGCGTACATATACGCAACCACATAACTATCCACATGGACGATGTCTCATGACTAGATCAAATCGCTTACCACGCATGCGAATAAGACTAGCAAATTCGTCAGAGGTCATTAGGTCTAAACCAGAACGAGTAGAAACAAGGATGCAGGCAGATGCAGAGTGATAGAGTAAAAAAACTGACCTGGATCAGATCGAGCAAAACTGGCAAACAGATTCCGTAAGTTTCATCCAAACAGAATGTGCACGCTTGATTTATCATTCGCAGGGACTGGAGAACAGCATTATTTGGACCATCGACCACATCGTGAAGATTGTCCCAGGTCTATGAAATAAATATGCAGAGCAGAAACATATAGAGAACGGGGAAGGTACGTGTGGATAGCAATAAGGAAAACGAGTGAACATGGAATGAGAGAGAAAACCCAAAAAATCCAAATAGTTCAATATAAACAAGTATATTTTGAGACACGGTTGACTGTCGGAAATGACGTTTTAATTCGCAATTGCAAAGCCTTATCATCATTAAATAAGCTAACACAAATATATATGTATATATACCCGCAGACTAGCACGCTTTTCCGTAAAATAGACAGCGTCATAAGCCTCAAAGGACGCGAAACACAAGTTGACTCAACGGGAATTTTGTAAAAACATGGCGTGGTTTATAGCAATACCCAATCGATAATAATGAATCAAATCCGTGGATAAAACAGAAAACAATTCAGGAAGAAGAGAAAAGAAACGCAAAAATTGTGCCAGATTCGCTATATCAGGATCACCTTGTGCGGGTTATTGTTCCACGTCAACAATTGTCCCCACAGGCCATGGCCCCGCTGTATGCCAGATGTCAAAACAGAAATAGGACATTGTTTTGGAGGGCACCATACCGAGAATTCTACCAGAAGATCTAAATTGGAAGGCAATAGAGCAAAGCGATGCATCCACAAATCGATGGGATCCGGTGACCGCTACTGCGGTTCAGACACTTCTGGTCGTTTCAGATCAACGGCCCGGCCTTCCCAAGACTCCTAATAGAGTTGACAACCAAGAGATCCATCTCGCATGCTCCTGTTGGAATACGATGCCTTCTAAGGAGACAAAGATCTATGACTCTGCTTATTGACGAAACATCTATGCTACGTCACAATGCTGCAAACAGACTTGCTTAGTATTTACAGGGCGAACGGTTGACAGGCCAGAAACCTGCCATGCTCCGGCCAATACCATCAGTTATGCACGGTCAATCATTGGATGAGTGTGAGCCCATCATATCTGTGGGCATCCACAAAAAGTGGTGTTCATTCCCATATTCGTAAACGGCTCACACAATCACGTTGTCTATTACTGAAAGACTACACACGTTGGTTTCAACATGGGTCTGGTGCCAGCACGCGCACAGGCACGTATAGACATTTTATGATTTGCATTTCACTTCCTGTTGTCTGAGACCTTGTCGGTAGGCTTGTTTCGCGAGTCCACCAGATACTCCAACTGACCTCAATAAGTCCACTGGTAGTGGTTATTCGGAAGAACAAAAATGGACTGAAGTCACATGTGACTTCGTGGTTGTGGTGTTAGCCTTAGTCAACTACGTGTCACCCCTGTGTTTTTACCACGCAGCGCGCACTCATCGCGGTGTGACTGAAAAGCGCTAAGTAAATTTGCCGGTGTAGGGGCATACGAATTTGTACGCGATCCATAAGATCTTGCATCCAAAGCAGACCTCGGCTTGTATATGCGTGCTCTTGTTTGTGGTTCATTTGGTCTGTCATCCTTTCAGTTCTCGGATGTGACAGCCGCGTCCACTCTACTTTCCTTGGAATGGCTCATTACAAACGGTTTGCCTGGATGCAGTAGGGTTTTGGATGGTTTTACGTTAAGTCATTGTGAACTCCATTAACTTTCAACTACCGACAACAGTGCAAGTCACGAAAGTGAGATTTCAACGTCTTCACCCGTGTCGGTTGGCAATGATCGGACGGTACAGTGAGACAATACACAGGAAAAAAAGAATAGAGAAAGAAGTACGACATTCAGTAACATAAATCTGATAAAGATGTCGACTTGACAGTGTACCGGATTGGCCTGAAAAAAACAGAGAAGATATCGCAGCTCCGAAGAACAAAATCCGAAACGGTAACACTGAAAGGGGACGGCAAGGCAATCAATCGACGATTTGCTAGTGATTATAGACTGGAGGTCAAGAAAAGACCATCTATCAGCTTGATGGACTTCGATCGAAAGGAGCAGGTAAGAAAAACCTTGCTTTTACGAATCGATGCAGTACAAATATCTAACTGCTCATATCAAGGGTGTTCTCTAGAGTTTTTTAAAATCAACGGTTCGAAGGCTACACGGTAAAGGGGATTTGATCCAGCATCGTCGTATGACAAAAAGAACCGAAGAAATTTCTTCTGGTTTGTCTTGTGAGAGCTAGCAGGTATTCACCGATGCAGCGCTCATCATCAGCACGTTTTCGGAATCGATTCATCGCGGAACGCAACCAGTAACCAGGCGATAAGTCAGCAAGATGGTTTCATTTTGAGGTAGAGTCTTCTCACGTTCGGCTTGAGTTAACCCCCCGATGTGACACTGACGGGTGCGAAAACTCGCTACGGCGAGCGCAAAATCTAGGAAAGTGCAGGTCCACAAAAAGGGCGGAAAAATAAGGGTCCGATATTGCGGTACAGTTTCAGTTTATTTTCAATTGTTACAACCATTAGTGCTGTATTAACGTGCTCATTGTGGTTATTACTTCGCAGCACTAAATAATGTGGAAAAAAAAGACCATAAAATCACAAATCCCGTAACACGGCTGGTGGAGCAAAGGAGATACTAATGCATGGGTTGCGTCTATGCGCTTGTTAGAATCCCGTTGAGACCAAAGATTTTGTGACTGGCGGTGGGCAAGTGGGTTAGACGTCCGTCATCTCGAAAAGGTGAGTTTCGAGTCCTAGATACGTTTTTTATCTTTTATATTTTACTTCCTTTATTAATGAAACAGCAATGTACATCAATTTTCAGGAAGGGGGCCGCGGCCGGCAGAGAGCTGCCAAATAGGGAAGGTGACCGGCGATGGGTGGATTCGAACCCGCGACCTTCACGTCCAAACGCCACGACCTTATCCGTCTGGCCACCAAGGTTGATCACTTCGGTGGTAGACTGCTGCAGTCCGGTTCCTTACCCCACCTGACCTACCGGAACCTTATGTGGTTCCACGTCATCCCATGTTTGAGAGTCATGGCTGGCAGCCCTTGCACCCCGCTGTGGTGGGCCCTGGATGTAATGAATCATGCTCTTTTTACTACAGTAATGCGTCAAGAATACCAGAAAATGTCAAAAATTTGGAGAAACGGAAACAATTCAAACGCAAGAACGTTGTTGGCTGCGCTGGCCAGCTATATAATGCAAGATCTTTAACTATCATGGACCCAAACCCTGTAACCTAACCGGATCTAGTAGGAAAACTCCACTGGTTAAGGAGTTCATACTCTTCTGCCGCTTTGTATACGAACCATATTCGCTCTTTTTCTAACCAATATTTAATTTGGAGAACAATGTATACTGTGGGCGTCGATTTTTGGTCATGTGTAACATATACCCCAACTACTTCAAATCTTTCAAATTCGTTACCTCTTCTAACGATTGAGATCTGTGACCCGATAACCTACGGCCAATCTTAGAATTGGTGACTCAATTCTCTCATCACACTTTATTAACGCTACACTACAGTGATGTTCAAACACCGACGGCCTTCACTTATCCTCGGTGGTCATGTTTCTGAGGTGCACAGAAGAACTGATTTTCTTGATGCAAAGTAGACTCGAGCTTTGGTCCGTATTCGGATGTCATGCCGATGCCACAGATGTTTCAAAATTAGGTCTTCTGTACATGAAGAGATATTTCCATCCAGTTCAGTCGGATTCTGAGCATTTGGTAGTGTCTTTAGCTGGTGGCTATCACCTAGAAGTAGTGGAAGTGGACTAGAATAATCAACAATCTTCGTCTCCGGTGATTAACCTGAGTCGAACACTGTAAAGGAGGAGGACGCCAGGTAAGCGGATGTCACTGTTCATGACAAGAGCCCCCGTTCACCATAAACAGTCTATGTTCAGAACAAATTTGCATGAGGGTTCACCGTTGACGGTTCGATCAGCTGGGACAGCAAATCGATTTCCAATTTGCCTTCCTGCCCCTCCTAAACAATTAAAGGACTGAAATCACCAGAGGCGTTCACAACGTCTGTTGAACGCATAATCTGAAGTAGTTGGAACAGGTGGCGGGGGAACTCTCCTTGGATCTCAGGAAAACTGCACTTGATGGGAGCACACACAAACATAGACGCATATCAATGATAATACTGGTTCTCAACATCCTCAAGCGAAGTGGCTAGGCCATACATTAGAGCATCTTACCACAAGGTTGTTTTGGCAAGCGTTCTGCTATTCATTTTGTCCGGGGTGATGCTGACCCCTTCACGATCGCCTAAACACATTGATTCGCAGTATCGTATCGAATCGAAGCGCCTAAGCAGAGTTGAATCACAGCTCACGATCCGAGAGGCAAGGCTTGTTGGGAATCAGTGCTGATTTGATATCCGAACAGGGCGCATTGTCGTCGACGATCCGCGATGTCAATATGGATGACTTATTCAACGGTAATTTCTCCAGCAGAAGTAACGATGAGTTCAATGAAGTGTGGATATTTGCCTCTAATAAAGAAAAATTCTGAGCAGTACACTTCCATATTCGACTAATGGAACTCCCTTCCCACATAAACTCGCTCTCCGCATTTACTCAATTAATCGTTCTCTGCGCGGTCATGTGAACTGGTTAAACACACTGATGTCATGTACCAACTGAACTGAGCCTGATCTCTCAGCCGTAACTATAACTCCAGCAGGGGAATGGATAGTACCCTGCGCAGTCCGTGGGATCGCACAGACAGGCAATACAATAAACGACGTGGAAGTGAGGCTTTTATCTGATGAACAGATGTATACGGCAGTAGTCAAATACGAATTCACGAAAACATAAACGATGTACAAGAAACAAACACGAGAACGCGGGAGGTACCTACGGGAGATTAACGTACCAACTTGATGTTATTTAACTGTTCCGAGAAGAGGAAATTACACTGACTGGCAAACATACAGCTCATGTAGCGGAATGGAGTGACTAGGGCACGAGCCAATTTGTCACAGACAATTTGAGCGTTTGCAAGATTTTGGGCCACAGCGTCCGTTGAGGACATGCTATCTTGAGGTGAAAAATTCAAAACGGAATGTGGATACAAATGAGCGATGAAGCGAAAGATCAACGACAATAAAACAAGATGATTTTATGGAGGGCAAACCGCATTGTAGTTGAGTATCGTCCAAACAATTATACGCTAGGCTAAGATCCTAGGATTTAATTTATTGTGCGATATTGTCATTTGAATTAGAAACAACTGAAGAGGAAAATTCACGAAGAAAATATGAACCCGGTTTCATCAACATGCACCAAGGAAGCACAAGTTACAGGAACGAATTGATGGAAGCATTGTTTTGCTGATAAATTGCCAGGAAGCATTATATCACAGTGGGAGGTCGCAGAGCCCGAACTGGGATTTGAACCTAGAGTGGAAAAGTTTGCACACTTAAAAATGGATTTGGGGTACCACACAAAAGATTGTCTCAGTTCAATCTGAAGGCTATAGATAGACAATGTACCACTCCTAGAAAAGTACACAGGTATTCATCTGTGTTTTGTATGGACATCACGGGCTGTGTTTCTGTGAGCTGCTGATCTCTCGGCTTTCACGTCCAAAATGGTTTATGAAAGGCGTAAACGGATTATTGCTGGTAAGTGGGATAGTGCAAGATTCGAATCCCACCATCGACCGGAATGTCCTATGCGACCCTATTTTCGAATCATAACCATTGCGTTCGGCTTGCCATTGATGTTTAGTTGTCCCTGGTTGTATCCAGTAGGTGCGATCTTTCGACTTATGGAACTCAGGGTTTCTGTAAATGTCTGGAAGCAAATCAGTACTCAACTGCCGTCCACTTTCTTTTGATTATGATAACTAGTTATCACTGACACTAAGGCAGGTTTCTTGGTGCATGTATTTAAATAAGCAATACTAAAAAGAAGCTCCCATTTGGACAAATTTGAAACAATTACATAACGCTTCTCAATTATCTAAGAAAACAAACGCCAAGGTACGGGAGCCAGCCGATAATAGAAGTGACTATGATAAGGTCCACCTCAACCAAAAACGAAGGCTGAAAAGTAACGTAAGTCAGCTGCTCTCGTGAGCCATTGATAGACACACATGACGTTCACGCTGAAAAGGTTTCATTAGCAAACAAAATGACGTTAAAAGTCTGCAGCTAAGTGCTTCACAATCTTTTGCAACTTGAGAAATTTGAACACAAAGTATCCTAGATTACTTTGAACACCGTCGTGGTGTATAGCCTAGGTAAAAGGTTCTCAGGTTCAGCGTCTATCGCACCTCCTGCATTACTTCAGGATTATATGAAAGCAGTTTAGAGCTTCCATCAAAATGATACAGTGAAGTCACGTTGACGTAGATCTAAAACATGATTCATCTTACATGGGCACATCTACAAAATGTACTGGTTGGTTGCGGACCACCCTACAATTTGCAAACAAGTGCACGTTTGTCAGATTTAATCACAACCAGACTGCACTTTGACGCAGTGTGACGGCTTGCGAGATATACAGGATGGCTTACCTCAAACCGAAGATCCAGTCATGCCGGGAAAGTCAATGGGTAGAGGCCTGACGAAGTAGTCTCCTAGTCCACCCGGTCGAGGGTTGATTTGAGTTGGCAGGTCAGTCAGAAAAACGGGTGGAAGAATAAGTGATCCAAGTAGATAGGCTTCCGCTTAGCTATACCCCGCTGTCTTGCGCTTAGGTTCCTGTCAGAACCGAAGGCTTTGGTTGAGAACCGTAATCGTTCTTCTGTTTAGCGGTTGGACTCCCTAGCAGTACCCGTCCCCCATTCCATATGGGTTGCACTTTTACAAAGAATTCCACATTGCATCGGTCGTCGCGGAGGGTAATCAGGACCGCACTATCCATTACATCGAGCAGGGTGGGTAGTGATAACTATTCCACTACTCAGAGTTCCCTTTCTTTTATTCAATCTGCCTCTTCGGTCTCCAATCCAGTCTCTTTGCCCATTCTACCTACATATAATGTTCCCACTGACAACACGTCCTATACCTGCAACGGTTCAAGGTCAAATAGTATGATAGGTGGTTTCCAGTCTGTTAGCTAACATTTTCTCAAGCCTCGTCAGCCTCTGAATCTCGGCTCCTTCAATGTGCACACTTTAATGCACGCCATCCAACAGGCGTGTTTGGCTCC